>VWZS01007473.1:2291057-2833905 GCA_013397075.1 Rhabdornis inornatus | reverse complement strand
CCCCGCCGGGACTGCGCCGCACGCGCTCTGGGACCGGGCGGGGCGAGCGGGCGGGGGGCGCGGGCGGCGGGGCCGTGGGTCGGGGAGGGGCGGCTGGTTGCTGTTAGCGGCGGAGCCCCCGCCTCCCTCTTCGCAGCCCGGCTCGGGGGCCCGGCTGTGAGCCAGCGCTGCCCCCGGGGGTTGGGGGCGGCGAGTCCCCTCAGGGGGCGGTGGCGGGGCCNTCTGTTTTTGAGCCAATAGAGATGTGTCAGAGGGCTGGAGTGAAGGGGAAACATTGGCAGTATCTCTGTGCTTTTCAGCATATTAAGATGTCACCATGCTTGGATTAAAAAAAAGAAAAAAAAAGCAAGCAAGGCATGAATAATGAAGAGAGCAACATGCAGCTGACTTCAAGGGAAAACTAATTTCCCTGGGGCTTGCTCCATGCCGTATACGTTAAAATCTCACCTGCTTTGACAGCTCTGTGACCTGAAGAGAGATGCTGAGAAATGTGGTGACCATAGCAGAGCCTGGCCAAGGTCCTGCTGCCAAACACAACTGGGATTTCCTTTCGATGCTTTGATCCCCGCTGCCAGCCATGGCTTGCTCTGCCTGTGGAAAGGAGCCACAGTGCAAACCTAGCTGAAATTATGTTTGACTTTGTTTTTTAACAAATATGCAGCCCTCAAATTTCTGTGTTGGGCTGCCTGAAGGGTGTGCTTTACTGATGTTTTCTGTCCTGCTATGGGACAGTCCACGTGATGTGGTTGCCCTGCTGCAGACCTTGCTGGGACATGGTGGGCACAGGGATGGGGTGTGAGGCCAGGATAGGACCTGGAGGGATGCAGCAGAGGAGAGGGGACAGAAGATGGCTATCACCCAAGGAGAAATTTTTCTGCTACCATTCTCAAATAAATATGGAAAAAAATGCATCTCTTCCCACTCTCTGCCTCCCCTGGAGCCTCAACCTGCCAGCAGAAGGAATTACAGCTGCTTCCACACCCTTTGCACCCTCTTGAATTTCCATCACTTGTGCTGCCCTACTCCAGAGGAGGTGTCACTTTGTGTGAGCACGGCACGGGTCCATATCCTTGGTTTTCCTCTTTTAGTTCTCTGCTTATTTGGGCAATGCTTGACCTGGTGCCTTTTATCTTGGATCAAGTTTCCACCATAAAAACAAGGGCTGGTCTGATGTGGGCTGTCCCAGGTGGTGGCACATCCTGGAATACCGGGACAGTTCAGTTTCCTCCCCAGCTCTGTGGATATTTCTGGCACTCGGGGTTTTTGGGTGTGACCAGAGCAGGTTCCTGCGTGGTGAGCCCCATCCCAAGGGAAATGTGGGCTTCCCTGGGGTCAGAGCTCTTGGGTGGCAGTACCCCTGTTTTCTCAGACAACACTGCAAAGTCAATGACCTCGTTCCTCCTTTCTTCCTTACTGAGTCACTCCCGAGCTCATTCCGGTAACTTTGGTCGTGCCACTGACTAATTTCGCCTTAACTCTTCTTTCCTCCACTCTGGCCTTTCAACTGGAAAAACTGGATGGCCCTGGGTTGTGGTTTGGTTTCGTTATTTTGTTTTGAAGGTTATCGTGTCGGGTGTAACTGGGGCTGCTGCTGTAGGTCTGAACCTCGCCCGCGGACGAGGCCGGGTGGGACTCGAACCCATGTCTACCCCTCCCCAAGCCGACGCCTTCCCCGCTCGTCCACGGCCGCGAGGCGGGGCGCACCACCCCGGTCCCACCCTCGCCCCGCCCNGCTTCCCTCCCGCTTCCTACCCGCGTCCCTCCCGCAGGGGTCCGGCGCAGCGACCCGGTGACCCGCCGTGCCAGCCCGCGGCCTCCGCGCTACCTGAGCCAATGCTAGATCTGGAGGTGGTGCCCGAGCGGTCTCTGGGGAACGAGCAATGGGAGTTCACCTTAGGTAAGTGTGGTCCTTCCCCCGGCCCTGGGTGTGAGCGGGGCCGTTCGGGTCCCCTCGGTATCCGGCGTCCATACGGGCTCTCCCAGCGCTTTCGGGGAGTTGGACAGAGAAAGGGAGCGAGAGCCAAAGCTCACCTTTTGCTGTCGCTAAAAATATTAAAGTACAAGCTTTAGGGATTTCCTTGTAGTTTATAGTTTCATCTTCAGCTTTTGCGTGCTAACTTGGGCTTTGTTTATCTGATTGTGTGCTTTCATCTGCTCGTTTGCTTTCTTCTGTCTTGCCATAGAAGACTAGTCATTCTTTTAAATAACTCCTGAAAGAGGAAGCATGAATGTGCTGATTGTCACCTGAATATGTGTCAGGTGATATTGGCAGCTTCAGCTGTGCACTGATACTTAATATAAATGCTGTGCTTTTCTGTACAAACCCTTCATAAACATGACTCGAGTTTCACAATTTCTTTGTGTTGCTGTTGGGTTGCGAAATAGTGGAGAAAGTAAACTTTGGAGATATTTTCTCAGGGTTAGATAACAAGTGTTTTTCTCCCTAGTCATTTATATTTTTCATCTTGCTGAGAAGTCCTTCCCTACCAGTTATAGCTCTACTTACTGTGATGAGAAAGAACTTTCCCCCAGCTGATGCAAATTTGGCTGGTGCTCAGGCAGGACACTTAAATGTGTGGTTGAAATGAGATGGTGTGGATTCTTTAGGTGACCTGTGTTTTGAAGCAGATATTGGTAGTCCTTGAAACTCTCAGAAAATGCTGTCGATGTCACCTTTTCTGAGTGGTTGTGTGACATATCAGTGTTGCCCTCTTTTATTTCCGTTTTCCATCATTGCTGTAGCTCTATGAGAAGTTAATGGTAGGAGTTTGGTCGATGTAAACAAGGCATTGTGTGTCAGCCCTCGGTGCCTGCCTGAACTTGAGTTACGCTTGGGCTGCTGCTCTTGTCACCTGTGACAGCGAGGGGACAGACTGTTCCTAAAGACGTTGTTACACTGTTGCCCTGAGCTAGGTTGGGCCTAAGGAGTGGTGCATGTGCCTTGGAGTTCTTTATATGAAACCCATCAAACACATAGGGCTGTTAATGCTGCTGTGACTTCAGTCAAGTACAACTTGGTGGTTACAGACAGGGCTAAATGGCTTTTGGAGGCTAATTATAGCACCTCAGGTCCCACCCTTTGAAGTCTTGGTGAACTCCTTGTACCCTAGATGTTCTGTGCTCTCAGCTTTGTGTGACCTTCTGCCATCCTTTAGTGCCTGTGTTACCTGAGGAAAAGCAGCCTCCAACTGCATACCCTAGCTGTCTTCATAAATAGAGAATACCAGCTCCCCTCCATTCTCTGTATCCAGACAAGAAAAGGAAAATGTTTTTTCTTTTCCCAAGGAAAGCCTATTAATGCAGTCTCATGGTTCAGATCTTACAGTGTCTCTATGTGCATGCACACACATATGCATAGATGTGTGAGAGGAAACTCAGCTCAATTTCTTGGAGTAAACATAGCCACCACGTGATATGTCTAATATATAATTAGCATGACCTGCTGGTGCCGAGCAGGAGGCTGACTAGGCATTAGGATACTTAACTTTGTCGTGCACCAGCGATGTTGTGTGAAGATTGTCCCTGCTGACAAAGCTGCTTCAGCTGTGTTAGTGGCAGCAGGGTTGGTGGTGCTGGTGTAAATGGGACTCTCACTGCCAGCACTGTTCTACTCATTATTTGTTTAGCTCTGCTCTTAGCAGAAGTAATGGCAGTATTCCTGAACTGCTGCTGACTCTGGCTTCCAGTACTGTGCCCACAATGGAGATGACTGAGGGGAAATGCCAGGAAAATTTTGTACATGACTTTTTGGATTCTGTTTCTGGCTCCAGTGTTGACTCACTATGTGACTAGAGCATAAAAAATTTAACCAAGACTGAGTTTAGATACCTGTGCCACTGTACCTCTTGGGCTGCATTCCTGCTGTTCGAAGGGAGAACAATTAAATACTTATTCTGTAGTGCCTATAGCTATATTATTAGAGTTTGAGATGTATAATTTCTAGGGCATACTTGCATTTCTCTTGTGCTTTATACTTTCTTTTCCTGCCAAGTTTCATATATCTTTATTTAATGCATTATGATTCATCTTAGATTTTCTTGTATTTTTCTCCTAATCTTTATTCACTTCTCTATCCCTATCCCTTCAAGCCACACAGTCTTAACATAGGCTGATGCTTCAAGCCATGATGTTCCTGACAAGTGTATGTGAGAGAACTGTCCTGTGCTGCTTGTATCACTTCATTTAGAAGAGGGAAAGGTCTTTGACAAAGGACCCCTAGCACTACTGCTCTTTGTGGGCATTACTGCCATGGCTCAGTTTGGTTGACTGTCTGATGTGCTGGGAACCCTGTTTGCTTCCCCATTCCCCCTGACTGATGAACAAGGGAAAAAGAATTCTTTGTTTTCCTCTTTGACTGCAAAGGCTGACGAATGTTGAGGAAAAAGGGGATGTTGTGTGTGAGAAGACTGGAGAAAAATAACCCATTTTTGTATTCCTCCTTTGACATTCTGCAAAGGGAGGATACTGGCTGTTCAACACGTTTTGGGTCCTGTAAACTGTTCCTGGAGAATTTGGGTTGCTCACTGTAGCTCTGCTAAGCAGCTGCATGGCCAAATCTGTTTGATTCTCAGTTACTGAAAACTGGACCAAGCCAGTCCATGTCCATTTGCTTGCAGCCTGAGAAAGCTGTGAGTAAGAGAGTCACATGAACCATCTGTTTGCACACTTACCAGCCCAGGATTGCATCAGTTTACATCAAACTGCAGCCCCAACTCAGTGTTTCTGCATTCCTTGAACCGGATGCTTTTTGACTGAATCTTCCCGGGCTGCTCCGCCATGGATGTATGGGCCCTGTCAGCTGTGCTGGCTGGGCTTTAGCCTGTGCCACTGGTTTATTTTTTAAATGAGCTCATGGTCTTAACTCTGCAAATCTTTTATGAATACTGACTTAGGACATGGATTTTATACTCTTCAGTCAACCTTACATTTTTTTCTGGATTCATACTTTTTACTAGGTTGAGAAATGTGGAATTTTTACAGCAGCATCTTTGATCTTAGCTTTTTGCTGCTGTTCATATTTCTGTTCCATTTTGAAAATATTACCTAATACATAATAACTGTCGTCTTCAACCTCTGCTGCCTAGACTACAAGGCAACTGCTATTTCCTAGATAATAGGAAACAGTGCTGCTTTATTGTGTGGTTCTGTATTTTAATTTCATTACTGTTATTAAAATAATAACTCTTCTTTTTTACTTAATATCATCTACTGATGTATAATTTCTAGCTGCAAACCAAAATGTCCCCAAGATTATGTGCTAAGGTGAAAACCAGTTTTGCAGACATGTTTGTATGTGGTATTTGCAAATTGAATCACTGTAGTTCTAATCTGTACATCTGTTTTGCCAAAACTGGATTTCATAATTTCAGCAAAGTTGTAATATATGGGCACAACAATGAGAATGTTATTTTTAGTTTTTTTTTTTTTAGTGTTATGCCATTATTATTTTAAAGCAGTACCCATGGTGAGCTAGGCGTGTATGTTAGATATATGCGGAAAGAGAGAGAGTTTTCTCATTTTGATACTGAAGATAATGTCTAAAAGGTGCTTTAAAACATAACATACTATCTGAATTTGAGAGGTATAGCAAGTAACTAAAAGTTTTGAAAGTAATAAAAACGTAGGTTCTGAGGTGAATTATCCCTAATCAGGCCAACTTTCTTAACATTTAAAAACTAGAAATGGAAAAGGACAGGGCAAGGAATGGGAATAAAATGTCAGATAACTAATCTAAATTGACTTGCAGCAGTTAGTAGGAAAATAAAACTTCACTATTATGAGCTCATAACCTCGCTTTATAAATGCCTGCCTTGAATCCAGGAATGTGATCACATTTCATTTGGAAAGGCAACAAAGGTTTTTAGTGTGGTAATTGATGAGATGGTGTGGTGCTATTTTTTCTGCAGAATCAGCTGTTCCATTCTGCTTTCAAAAATTTATAGTTGTACAGATAAGATATACACTAAGGAAAGAAAAAAAGCCCTTGAAATCGCATGAGGGGCTGAGTGACTATAAGTGGTGTGTTGCCTCAATTGAACCAAATTTTTGATACGTATATCTTGTCCAAAATGAGAAGATAAAGTTTCTTCCTTGACACAAATAGAGCCGTATCAGCAGCTAATGTGGCCTCTTAGGTCTAAGGAGAATCATTGCTCTGTTAGTATTTGTATGTGTCTGGTATGACACAGTACTTCATCAAGGCTAATGAAAAAGTATTTCAGGAGCCTGTTGAATGTGTCTAGGAGTGCTCTAGCCAGATGTAGTGGAGTTTGTTATGGGCTGTTTTACCAGTTATTGGACTGATGACCCCAAAAAGCAGAAAATTTTATGCGCAGGCTGTGGCAAAGTCTTTGCTTTTTTCTGCTTGAACTTTGCTGTTTCATTTTGTGTCTGTTTTCATATATGCCTAACAACCGGTAGATAAACAATGACTTTTCTGTTTCCAAACACTAGGTCTGTGCTGATACCATGACTCAAGTTAGCTTGTTTGTTGACCACATACCTTTCTGTTGTAACTCAGTGTTTGCTGATGGTGGTTTGGTTACCTCATGTATAACCTTGCTGTTAAAAATCTCTGTTAGCTGGTTTCTGCACTGAAGAAATGTACCTGTTTCATTTCCAGGAATGCCGTTGGCCCAGGCTGTAGCAATTCTTCAGAAACACTGTCGCATTATCAAAAACGTCCAGGTTCTCTACAGTGAGCAGGTGAGTAGTGCACGGGCTAGACAGGAAATGCACTCACGGTGAATTAAGACATGTTTTGTGCTCATGTACACATTGTGTGAGTTGTGGAGCTACTTAAAATTGGACTACACCAATGAGAGATGTAGCTTTTCTAAGTTTACATCAGATGTAATCATTCTCAGCACAGCAGTACAGTGATTTAACAGCTATCAGTTTTGTATATGCAATGGAAGAGTGGCATTGTTTTGCCTTAAAGTAAATAGACTAGAATTAAATGTCTGGCTAATTACGTAACATTTCACTTCTTAATCATTGTGAAGTGGTACAATTTAAAGAACTGAATCAAATGTTACTTTCTGCTTTTGTGTTTGATCCAGTGGTGATGAACCCCACAAAAAAACCTTCTGCACCTTTTCTCTGCATCTGCAAGTTTGTCTGCAGAAAGTGGGTGCAGTGATTTAAGCCAGCAATAAGTGTTTTAGTCATTCTTCATAACTCAGCTTTAAGTTCCTGATGTTTGACTTTCATCAAAAAGGGGACTAGAAGTAAAACCCTTCTGCTAGATCGAATAAAATGTGTTATTCTGATGGAAGTGTAAGGGGAGATAGGACAAAGGACTCTCCAGATGTTTTATGTGCAACGCACATTAATAAGAATATGATAGTCATATGTTGCAAATTACAGCTCCTTGCATCAGGAAAAAGGCAGAGTCTGTACAATGTTACTTTGTATCAAAATAAGGATTCAGGCCATGTGCATTTGCAGTGAATGCTGAATGGCTAAGAACAACCTTGACTCTGGTGTTCAGTGCTGGATACATATTTCATATTATTGAAGGAATTATCTTTTTTTTTCTTTTTCACTTTACGTGGATTTATGGGTTTTATGATGACTGAATTGCAAATCTGGCTCCTTGTGATTAATGCATGGGAGCATCTGTCTGGCAGTGAACATATTCCTTGTGTTTTGTATTCTTTGCAGGTTTTTAGCTTTTCTTACCACAGTGCATTTGAATTATTTCTAGGGTTGTTTAGATAAATGATGAGATTCCTGTTCCACTCAGATTGTAGAATCACAGAAGGATTAGTAGTTCAGTGGTAGTAAGCAGAGGTGTACCACTCCTTGGTTTTTTACACCTCTTGAAAAGTTACATTGTTCTTGACAGTGTACACTGAACTTCTGTTCTGGCTGCAGATGGCAGGTTTAGTGGTTTGATTTTTTTTTCCCCAAGATGTAGTAAATGCAAAGATGTTTTAGCATCTGCATAGTCTAACAAAAAGTTCTTCCCAACTTTCTGATGATTTTTTTTTCTGTATGTTATTGCAGTTCAGTGCCTGATATTTTTTTTCACACACCACTCAGGGCCTGCATTTGACTGTCTGGCTCTGTCCTCACCCTCGTGCAGAGTGTCATGCATTTCATTAGCAGCTGAGCACAAAGAGCTCAGTTTTTAGAAGATTCAGAGCTTTAAATTTGCCATGCACAATTTCTATCTAGAAAAACTGTACCTGAACAGCCTTCATGTTTTTCCTCTTTGCCTTGTGAAATAATGCCTTTGAGCACAGTGATCAAATGTTTAAAGCTGTTGAGTCTAAAGCACTGACTTTGTGATCCTGGAGCTCCAGCAGTGAGTATTTCCTTTCAAAAATTTATATGGCAATTAAATGCATTTAGATCTGCCCATGGTGCTCTCTTTAACTTGACATAAATGGGATGCCCAAACTGTGCCAAAAAAGCTTGATGAATCCTTTTCTGTGAATAAAAGAATTTTAACTCATTTTTGGTCAGTTTAAGTGGAGTACTAATTGCCTTTGTTTTCCTGAGCTTCTTCCACTGGATTTTTGGTTGATGGGATTGTTCAGTGATACTGCATCTTTAAGTAGATTAGCGATATAAATGCACATCTGTGGTGCTTCCTTCAGGAAGATCTCTCCTGTTGCTTCTTGGCATCATCTTTCATACTTGAGGTTCTGTTTTGTGTATTAAAAGTCACATGAACTAAATTTGTGCCCTTGACTCTTCCCATGTATTGGAAAATATGCCAGCATAGAACAGAAGCTATTTGCTGTGCTAATTATCAAGCTTTTCCTCAGATGTTTGGGGGTTATTTTCCACCCACTCAAAAGTACTTGTAATGCTCTCATTAATTTTGGAATAACCTTATGAAAACTGTTTAGAAACCAATGAAATGCAGAGCACATCCCATAGCAGAACAACTCTGCTGGCGTATTTGAATGCCAGATTACAAGGTTTTTTTGTCTATCTGTAGTCTTTCTAAATTAGATGTATAAGGGATTAGAAAATGACTGTCACAATCAACATTAGGCCTTTTTATCTCTAGCTCATAGTTCTGTTGCAATGCTGCTTCAGTTCTACACAGAGCCATAAAAGCTTCTCAGCAAGAGAGAGGTATTGATGGCATTGTGTGAAATGTTGTGGAAGTTTCATTTAGGAGAGAATTGACACACCACATCACTGGTGTTCAGGAAAGATGAGCTCAAACTGGACCAACTTCAGGAAAAGCTACTGCGGTGATCCAGAGGAACAGGAGAGCTGCATCACAGGGGATGGAAAGCCCCATGACTTGTTTTGACATAGGGATGTGAAGTCTAGGATCTGATTACTTGGCTGTATGGTTTAGGGAGGGGTGGAACATGCACATGAAAATGCTCAGAAAGTATCAAGGCTAGAAGACAGTGCTGATGTGAGAAAACTGAGGATGAGAATTGGGCTTTTGACAGTCAAACCCCATAGCTCCTCTCAGTAGAACAAAGTAAGATAGCTTATGCTTAATTCATGAAAGGGCTGCATGGTGCGGCTGCACTTTAGATGCCTTTATTTGCCCCAGTTGTCCATCCCCATTCTGTCTTTTGCTAGAAAACTGCCTGGTGCAGTTCTCAGGCATGAATCTTCCTGCCTGCCATTCAACCTTATTTTCCCTCTGAGGAGACAGCTGTGGGGGATAGATCATTTTGAAGCAAATGTGCTTTAGATGGTACATGATCAAAAAGCTGAACTGGGGCCAAGTGACTGTGTGTGTGTGGATTGCACTGGTGGAGCAGAGAGCAGCTTCCCCCGTGGCCCAACAGACTGAGAGGGCATAGAGCCTATACAGACACCAGCAAAGCCAGTGGAATGTCTCCTATTGACTCCAGCAGACTGCAAATTAAGCCTTTAGTTGTTATGATTCACAGTAACTAAGGAAACCTAAATTCACAATATGAGAGTCTGAAGCCTTCCTTTTGAGGCCTAAAAAAGACTGTGACAGTTTGATTTTTGAAGTGGAAAGCCATCTCTTTGTCAAGCACGTGCTTGGTTCTGATGTGAGACTTGGTATTTTGTGCACCAAGAATGCATCAGAGGCTGTCCCTAGATGATGTCTCTGATGCTAAACTGGGAAACTGGGAATGTTAATTTTTGGGGTGGGATTTTCTTGGTTTCTGTTCTGGATTTTTTTTTTTTTTTCTTTTAATAGGGTTGAAGGTTATATTGTTTTGAGGTTATTTTTTTGTTTTTTCCTCCACTTCCACTAACTCCTTTTAGGGGGTTTTGCAGGGCACAGGTATTATACAGGCACTTCTATTTCTTTTCATAAGGAAGCTGAAGGGATTGAGAGGTTTGGCCAAATGTATTTTAGTTATGCTTATTCATTGAACAAGTGATTGTTTTCTGAGATAGTTTTGTTTTTGTAAAGTAACCAGTTTATACTTTTACAGAAGTCTTGAAATTAGAAGCCTAACAGCTTTTTTTTCTTTTGTTTACAGTCACCTCTTAGCCATGACCTCATCCTTAACCTGACTCAGGATGGAATCAAACTGCTGTTTGATGCTTTCAATCAGAGACTTAAGGTAATAAAACACCCCTCCTGCAAACAGACAGTGACACCAAACCCCTGGGATGTATTGACACTTCAGAGAGCATAAGTATGTGGCTCCTTTAGACATTTAATTTGTCTTACATAGAGTGCTCTATTGTGATTATGAGCTGCATTTCTTCAGTTTGGGATTTAAATCTTTGTTGTTGGAAGTAAGGCACCCTTACCAGTGTTCTGGGGACATAGAAACACCACAGGAGTGTGATGGTGCAGTGTGGTCTCACTTGGCCATCTTGTCTCGAGTGGCACAGAAAGTGCACAAGGCCCTTAGTAAATCTAAGCCTTGGGTTTGGTATCAGATCATCATTAATGCAAACCAGACTGTTGTTTTCTTCCCAGGTTGTTCCTTTATCTGGGCTGCCATTTTATTTATGAAGTTAAACTTTCTCCCATTCATAGTTTTCATTTAAGCTAGCTTTGCAGAGTACTTGTGTGGCTGTGAGTGTGTGATTCCCCCCAGAAAGCCACATCCAGGCCTCTTGTGAGCAGCTGGCTCCTGCACTGACTTCAGTTTGTTCTGGATGAGTTTTGATTCTTGCAATTGATGTCTTCAATTCTGCTTTTGTGCTTTTAGGTGACAAAGAGTTGATCTGCATCTCTCAAGGATGCTTAGTGTAGTTAATCTGCAGAATAAAAGGCAGGCTGGTCACTGCCTTCCCATGGCATTTATGCTTGCAAAGTATCTGTAATGGAAGTGGTATTTTTTGTCCGTGCAAAGTGAGCAGCTGTGGGACTCTAGAGTATGACTACAAAATTTTGAAAACCTTGTAACTGAAGCCTTTAAAATATCTCTGTAACCTCTTAGTTATTCAGAGTGGTCCTTTCAGCCAGACCAGCTGTGCTGAACAATTATCACTGCTTCTCACCTTGTGGGTGTAAAGTTCTCTGTGACAGAAGTGTTTAGGTGTTGATTTGGCTAATTGGAAACTGCTTTGGCTGTGCTGTTTGACATTTAAAAGCAGAAGTGTGGTGTTAAGTGTGATACTAAAAAACTGGATGCTTACAGTTTAGGTAAATCTGGAATATGGTGCTCACATCCATACTTGCAGAGTTTAGAATAGTGGTACGTGAAGCCCTCTGCCCTTTACTAACATCTAAAATAAAACTGGTAGAAAAATACCACTCTCCAAAGTTCAGCCATTGCTTTATCCCAAAAATTACTGTAGGAGAGAAGCATGTGCTGTCAGCTGAATCTCAAGCTCTTCGTGTACTTCATATACATGAGATCGTTGAATAGCAACCCAGATTAGTTGTTGGAAGTACTTATTTCTCTAAGAATAGCCTATAACACCATGGTATGCTTGTACTTTTCTGATTTTTTTTTTTAATATTAACTATGAAAGTGTACATTTTAAAGAAAATTTTCAGTTCAAATGGAGGGACAACTGAGCACTTTTTTTCCCAGATTTGTTTGTAATTGCCTTTGTGGTAGTTTCTGTTAATGAAGTCATTCTATAATAATGGTATTCTTGTTTTTGACAAGTTTTTGAATTTTCTTATTCAGACTGTGTATGCAGATTTACAATTAAGATAATATCTTGAAAATTCTTTGTCAGCTGTATGAAATCTTTCTAACTGTATGTAATTCTGCAGGAGACTGAATTCAAAATTGGCATAATCATTTCACGTACATGGCTTGCTGACAGATATTTTTTTTTTTGGGAATGTTGCAATCCTGTAGTGTTTTTGAGGTGCTGTAAGTAGTGTATACCATGTCTCTTCATCTCCAGTTTCTGAGGGTCTGATTTTGTCACACCAGTGTGCTAAGAACCAAGCAAGAGCTTTTCTTGCCTTTCTATATTTATTTTTTCTTTTCTTGCTTTTCTGTATTTAAAAACTAGTTTTGAAGAAAAAATAGAAATCCCAAAGTCTTCTGGTATGTGTTTCTAGGTTTGTTTCAAAAATAAAGAAAAGAAAAACTAGGAAAAACAATCTCTTCTGTTTTGTTGTGGTTCAGTGGTCTAGTGATACTTCTGTTTGTTTATTTGAACTATGAATAGTCAAGCTGTGTAAATGCATACAGTGCTATGAAAACTTACACTTGTAAAAGTGTTCAGAAAGCTTTCTGGAAGAAATTAAATGGGATCAGTTCAGAAGTGAGCAAAAAGACTTGTTAAAGGATACAGTAGGTGTAAAGTAAGTGTTTTTAAGATAGTGTGACTCTGTTTTCAGTGTTGCTCAGCAGCAGCAAAACTGGAAAAATCAGGAGGCTTTTATTCTCTTTGTGTGTTGTTTTATTTTTTTAATACACACTTGCTAATAAATTTGACTGCGAAAGAGGTTGACATACAGGCTACTAAGATGGAAAATCTTGGCAATTCCAAGGAAGCTGGTACAGGAATAAAGTCAGCAATATTCCTGAGAAATTTCCTCTCTTTTTTCAGGGAGAAGGGGGGAAGGCTCACCGTCAGTAGCCAAAGCATAGCAGGAGATGTTGCTGATGTGAATTGGTAGATTCAGGACCAGGTTCTGAAAGCAATTTTAGCATTAAGGTCTCATGCGTGCTCCCTCTGAGATGGAGAAAGAGTTGGGTTTCACAGCATTGGTCTGTTATTGCTGGTAATAGACATCTGAACACTTTTATAAGTCTTAGTAGTAATTATCAAAACAGTGAGTGTGAGGAAACATCAACTTTTCCTCATTTAAAGCAATTGTCTTCTGACTGTGTAGTAAACCCATCGCTGAACAGTCCTTGGTCTTCTCAGTTTATGTTCTCTGGACATGGAATCACACTGATCCTTTTGTCAGTGTAGCTGCTGTAATTTAGAAAAGAATTTTTTTCAAGTGCTCTGGCCTCTTCTTCATTATGACTTTCATGACCTGAGATCCTTTGACTGCCATTAATTTTTGCTAAGTTGCACTCGTTTATTCCTCTGTTGGTAAAAAGAAATGTTGACCTGAGTTGATCTGTTTGAGTTGTGGGAAGAGGACTGTTGGCAAACTGGTTCCCGTTGGCTGCTGTTTCTCTTGGGGGAGCCACATTTGTCCACTGCAATTTTTTGTGTGCTGCTCCTGGTCATTCAGCTCATCATTTTGTCTGTACTGTGCAGTTTCAGCAGAACTTCAGGAGGGTGCCCAGTGCACACAGTAGTGGCTGCAAAACAAGATCTGGGGTGGGGCTGGTTCTTTCTATTTTCAGAAAAAAATTTGTGGAGGGAAAAGATGTGCAAGAGCACTGAAAAAATGTAAAATCACTCCTAGCTTTTCATAAAAGTAGCCTTTGTTTTTTAATAGGCTTTAACAGTAAAGGAAATCTGGATATGTCAACTGCACTTGCATTAAAATACTAGATAACTAGGTTTTTCCAAGAAGCATAATTCCAAGTGCATTTTATTAACAAGAAAAGTATGTTTGTTCTCTTGTTGGTTCTGCCAGAATGTTAATTTGTTACTTGCTGTGTGCCCTACTTGTTGCTTGTATTCTGAAATGCCATTAAATGTTGATTTTTTTTTTTTCCTTCTAAATATATATAGAGGTAGTGGTTTAAGCATTGCAAGTTGTTTTATTTAGGGTTATTTGCTGGGCATCTCCCAAAACCAAGACTTCCTTCTCAGCTGGTGATATTTTTAGGCTTTAAAGCCACACTTGGTTGCAAGCTCCCTGGGAAATTCTGCTTTATTCTCTTGCTGAAGAGTGTGTCCTGTCAGAATCTGCCAATGATTTGTTGGAGGATTATACAAAACAAAAAAGGTGTTTTACCTTTGCTTTACAGTGGTTATGGGCTGTTCATGTTTTCCTGCTGACAGAGGGACACGTATGTAGGGTGGAAGAAGCTTGTGTTTGTCCATGGCTACTTGCCAAAAATCATCTGCTTAAGGCACACTATAGCCTCAAAATCCAGTGACAGTCATAAAAATCATATGACATCTCATAGTCTCGGATGTGTTTGCAGTAATGTATTCAGAACAAAGGATCTGTATCTAATATTTTCTGCAGAGAGGAAAGCTCCTTGGAAAATCCAGTAAGGTCTAAAACATTTACTAAATATTAGAACTGGGTATTATGGCTTGCCCTGATTCCTTGTGGGTTGCTGTTTTGATTGTCTTCTGTAGTGCTTGGCGAGGTTGCAAGATATCTTGTGTATAATTGAAATGGGATATTGCTGCTAAGTCTTGCTGTGTTCATCTTTGCCTTTAGAACAGCTGGAAAGTTACAGCAGTGCAGTCAGCGTTAGGACTTTGTTCCCTGCACAGCCATTCTTCAGGGTAATAGAAGCAACCCAAGGACTGGCCCATTGACAGTCATCAGAGGATTCCCTAATTAGCTAATCCTTGCTGTTGCTTTTCTTTGAATTTAAGAGTAAACTTTTAGAAGTCAAGATCTCATGTGTCAGTGATAGTATTCTTCCTGCAGGCAGTACTGATGTACATGGGATATGGGGGTTTTCTCCTGAACCCAGAGTTGTTCAGTCCTTATTTCAGATGTGCAGTTGCTGAGTCAGTTTTTGAACTTTGATCTCTGACACTGGTTTATCTTGGCAGAGTTCTGAAAGAAGGGGAGCAAGCAGCACTAGCTAGTCTTCCCTTTTGATAAGGATTTACCTCTGTAATGATTTGCAAGTGTCTGAACCATGGCAATATTTCTGTTTCCTGTGTTTCAGGTGATTGAAGTTTATGACTTGACTAAGGTGAAGTTAAAATATTGGTAAGTGATTTAATACCTCCCATGATTTCCTCTTGGTTAGAGTGGCTGGTTTTACTATTTTTTTTTAAATCCCGAATTAATTTTTTCAGTTATTTCTTTTGAAATCAAAAATAGCTGTCATAAAGGAGTGTGCATTATCATCCTTTCTTGAACATAACACTCAATTAAATTACCAGTTTACTCTTCTGTCTTGGAGACTCCTTACAATTTAGATGTGGTATTGCCATTAGTAAATGTTTGTAGCATCTGTTTGGTTTCCTTCAGGCAGATTAATTTTGTTTTCTTTTTCAGTGGTGTCCATTTTAACTCTCAGGCAATTGCTCCAACCATAGAACAAATTGATCAGTCGTTTGGAGCAACACATCCAGGAGGTAAGCCAAAAGATTTCTGGGAAGCATACCTAGCCTGACAGACTTCTTTCTAGGAAACATTTCCAGTATGTCTGCCTAGAGCAATGTGTAGGCAGTTCTGTTGTCATCTGATCTGGAGCTGTGTTCCAGAATGATCTATTCTTACAGCTGGGAAGTTATGTAAATGTATTGTCAGTTCAATTGTGACTCTTTTTAAAAAGTGTAATGGTGAGGCAGAGAGTCACTGGCACCGAGTGGTGTATTCAGATGCCATTAATGATCTGTTTTGAGCTGCCAGTACCAGAGAACTGTGAGCTTTGTTGTTGATGCTGTTGTTGTTACACGTCCTTATGCATGGTCAGCTCTCAAGCATCCTTAGGGATTGTGTATACCATGAGCATGGACATTTGAGCTGCTCTCTGTGCAGAGTCAGCCAGGGCTGTTTGCTCAGTCTCCATGCTCTGTGAATGTGGTTATACCCCTTCTAGGCAGGATCAAATCTGAGCTGTGTGTAGCTGCTTACATGTCCCTGAGCCCCCCTCCTGTACTGGGAGCACTGGGGAGGTGTGAAGTCAGTCTACGTGCAGCATGAGCAGAACCAGGACAAGTTTGTTGAACCTGGCTGAACCCGCTCTGACTCTTGCACAGCCACTTGGCTGTTCCCCATCTCTGCAGCAGGAAAAAGACTATCTTTAAGCTGCTTGTTTATGTATGAAAACGAAGAGTGTATTTCAGGGGATTGTTAGGCTATGAAAATAAGCCAGTGGTGGAATTTTGAAGAGGATATTTATAATTAAACTGCTCGGGAACTTTCAAGAAATGGAGCCACAAACTGGCGCAACAAGGAAGAACATTAACTCCATATAGTCAAGATACCATTTTCAGAGCCTCATTTTCTATTTTTAACTTAAGCAGTCCATTTGTAGTAGTCAGGCAAATCCCAAACAGGCGAGTGTTCTTTGTGATGGATGGTGATTGCATACCCAGCCTTTGTCTCTGCTCTCTGCAGACAATCTCTTGCACATAACAGAACAGGATTTATTAACTGGGGAGGGTCATGTGGGTAGAGCAGTATCATTGCATAAAAGCCTGCAGTAGTAGATGAATATCAGATTGAGATAAATGAAGCTTGGACCATTTCTAGCTGTAATACAGAAAGGGCCAGAATTAGCCTTTTAAAATTTTGGTCCTGACATTAACAGTTCCTCTTACACAGAAGCTCTGAAATCTATGGTTAGATCTATTATGGAAATGGTGTGTACAGGAGACTGTAGAAATAAAGAAAGGTAAAAGCAGTTCATTGTCCTGGGTGGCTTATCCTTTTTATTTGTTCTGTGATGGTGGTTTATTTGCAAATATGTAGAGGTGGAGCACTTTCAAAATTGTGATAATATGAACTGTAAAAATACATATCTAGCCATAAGCATTGCCTGTGGGAGTGATAGCATGTTTTATTACTGCATAAAATCGTATGCAGGCACTTAAAAACATAGTTTGGCACCACGTGTCCTTGTGCTGAATTTGCAGTTCTTGCGCACCTGTCATATTCAGTTAAGAAAACTTACTTGCTTCATCTGGTGATAGTTTTTCATAACATCTTTTCATTTAGTGACACATAGATAAGAAAATGTATTTATTAAAATGTTGGCCTCTTATTACCATTTCACTAATGTGTGTGCTTATTCAGGCTTCCTCATTGGAAAAATACTTTTACCATTACCAGCCTACTTAGCAGAGGTAAATGCTCTGTATTAAGCTGCCTGTCACAAACAGTTTGAACTGTATTATGCAACACAAGTTTTTGATAACTCTTTTCTTCCTTTGTGTTTTCTGAAACAGAAAAGGTGAAGAACCAGAATGGTTTTCATCATGTGGGTGGGGATGGTGGTGGTGTTTTCATGCCCCACAAAAGTTGCAGCTGGAGTGGGAGGAGAAACCTTCCTCTTAATGTGACCAAAACACCAAACACTAGTTTTCATGAATGAAAGGAGCATAATCATCCCTTTACTTCTCTGTGCTAATATTCCTCCAAATCCCCCATGCAAGCACTTTAAACATATTTTGTTTATCTCTGTTAACCTCCACTAGAATTTCAAAATGTTGTCTTTCGCTTAAAACCAAGGTGGTTGCAGCAGAACTTTTCCTCAACAGGATACAGTGGTAGTTTCAAAATAAATTTCAAAAGGTTAGCAGCAGTTTTGTGTTGAAACCGACCTTCAATGAGCATTTTTGGTTTTGCCAGATCAGTGGTTTTAAAAAAGAAGAGTCATCAGAAAAAAATCAACCAGCTTCATTACTTTTTGGCTAATGTTAGTTTGAAACATTGCAGTACCTTTGTCATGGGGCTTACTGAAATACAACCACTTTGGAGGTAAACAGCTTCATTGAAGCCAAGATTTTTATCCCTCATTTCCATGATTCTCTGACCTGACCTCCTGCTGGGAAGGGCTTGCTTTTGCCAGTGGCTCTATAGAAACCACATCCTGTCCTGAGTCCTCATGGATGTGGCTTTGTGCCGAAGTGGCATTCAGCAAGGATTAGGGCTGTGGCGTTGAACTCAAGTCATAAGATAGAACGAAAAGTCCTCCTTCCCTCCTACCACAATGGCCTTGCAGGGATGGGGGGGGTTGCTGTGTTCTGGCTCTCTAACTCTTGGACTTCAGCAGGGGCCCAGCCTCCCCTAAGGTGCCAGAAAAGTCTTGTGCTTGATACCAGTAAGAATAGACTTTTGGATTTTGCTTTTACCAAAGCTGTGTCCATTTTGCAGCCTTGCTGGTGTTGGTGGCTGTGTCCTGTCAACTCTACAGAAATATTTCCCAGCTGGTCACACTCTGCTGCCTTCCTGGAAGGCAAACCTCCTCCCTTTCCCCAGAGGGCAGCAGCAAAGAAACAGTCTTACTGCTTCTATCAGCAATTTTGAATGGAATTAGCAGGGTACCTGTCTGATAAAAAAATGTTTAAAAATCATAATAAGAAAAATCCTTACCTTGTTCAGTCATGTGGTAGTGATCTATGGTTTTGAGAGGGAGACATGGAGACATGAGAGAACTTCCCAAGATTAAGAAAATTCCTTGCCCTTTAAACCTAAGCATCAGCAAACATTGCTGGGGATGGGAACTGATGTGATTTGTATAATCAGATATCACGCTTGGCATGACTAGGGGAAAAATAGTTTTCCAGCTGGCTGTGGGCTTTGGAAAAGATGTATCATAATTTATCACATGAGAGAGATTTGTATAATTTTCCTGCCGATCAAAACATTTCCCTCTCTCCACACGTTTTCCTTTCAGTGACAAGCGTGGAAAAGACTCTTAGCCAGCACATTCTGTAGAAAAGGCAAATGATGACTTTTGAAAGCTTAATGCTTATTGCTCAATTATTATTTTTCTGTCCTGGGTGGCCTGGCATTGTCCAGATACCTTGTGATATGTCTTTCAAGTTGAACATTCAAAAGACACTGTGGGAGGGAGGGAATAAAATTTTTCTTTGTATGCATTTTCTCTCTATGCTATGTCACTTTAAATTTAACATCGTAAGAAAAAAGGGTTGAGCCTTTGGTATTCCTTTGGTAAAGTGGAAGAAAGCAGCTTCTCTTGTTAGCCTCTGGTGTTTTCAAGCTGTCAGCTCCTGTGTGTTACTAGAACACTCTGTTCCCCCAGTGGCTGCTGGGCACAGGTTGAAGTTTGTAAAATCAATCCCAAAACAGTTCTCAAGCTCTCAGTCTTTTGGGATTGTTTTTTAATCTTTCCACAGTCTCAGAAAACAGTATGTCTTGTTAGAGTAAGTACTGGGAGGACATTTATTGTTGTTCGTAGTTGATGTTGTGCAATTGATTGCAATGAATCAGGACATCTCGTGACGTGGTGACAGCTGGAAGTTCTGTGCGTGCTCTAATTTGTTAGTGCTGTTTGTGGGAGCTGGCTGGTTGGCTGCTGTTTCTGGTGAGGCTATTTTTAATCATCATTGTAAATGGCCTAGGACCTGTATGTCTGAAGCATTTCCTCCTTGGGCTGTGTTACCCGGAACGCATGGAGCTGATCCGGGCTCGGGAGCTCCTCTTGGGAGGAGAGGTGGAAGTGCAGGTCACAGGATGAGCTCTCCTTTGAACTCCCACTCGTGCTGCCCCATGGTGTGAAAGAGGAAGTTATCAGTGTTCTGTGCACATCTCTCTCAAAGACTTTCTGGTTAATACTCTACAATGTTTTACATAACAATGAACAGAATTGTTTTGTACTAATAGTGGCTATTTAAACTACTTTAGAGATATATTAAGGTATAATTGGTTGTGTCATGTTGTATAATTGTATTGTTAAGAATAGGTTAGTGCCTGCAGGCTTGCAGAGGCAACTGTAATGAATCTATGGTTTCTCTTAATGCTGTGTTTTTGGTACATCAAATTCAAAGCAAAGCTGTTACAGTCCAGTGTAATTGTGTTCCTCCTGCATTCTGAGATGTGACAAATTCATTGAGGTGGTGAAGGTACTCTTAGATATGAACTGGAGAATTCTTAGATTATTTTGGTAACTCTGATTTTACTTTCTTTTCCCTTTTAGTGTATAACTCAGCTGAGCAGCTCTTTCACCTCAATTTCAGAGGACTGTCATTTTCTTTTCAGTTGGACTCCTGGACTGAAACCCCGAAGTACGAGGTCAGCAATCATTCTTAGTTCTTGGATAGTCTTTTTGCCTCTGTAGTACTTGCAAAGTATCACCTATGTTGTGTCTTGCTGTCTTTTGCAAGCAAAAGAAACCAGTAATTTGGAAGGAATTGAGCTCCTTAGTTGTGTTCTTATTAGTGCTATGAACCCATCTCAAAGTTAAAAATTTACTTCCTGTTGACAAAAGGCGTGTGCTTAGGGGTTTTGCTTGCATCATGAACTGGGACTAGCAGTTCTGTTGGTGAAAGGAGTCTTCTAAAAATATGAGTGCTGTCTGTGCAAATGTATAAATATTAAGCAATCTACTGGGAGGTTGTTCTTTTATCAGAAAAAGAACAAATTCATTAAAGTGAATATGCAACTAAAGTAGGATGGACTTCATAAAATACATTTTCATCTTAAGTGTCCTTCATGATGAGTGCTTTTAGCAAGCCAAATGAATGAGTTTTATTTGTAATGCTTGTTTGCATATTCACCAAATGTTTGGACGAGTTACTGAATAACTAAATGCATTACTGCATTCTTGGAGATCTTTGGAAATCCATGTCTAAAGTGGAAACAAGATCAGGTCCTGTGTGGTTTCTTTCTGTACTAACAAAAATGTATGTGTAACTTGTTTTGTGTGAAGGTGAAAATACTCTCAATTGTATAATCTGCTTTTACCAGTTAAAAAGCATTAAAATAAAAGAGCATATAAAGAGCCAAAACAAAGAAGACATCAACCAATGTGATGACACATGTTCTTTGTCACAGCCTAGTGCTTTAGTGGTTGTGGTTGACATGTCACAGGGGGTGACTGGGGGAAGTTATTGTTTAGCAGTAGTGAAGGTCAGTTTGGTTTCACATTGGAAGGTGAATAGAAACCTAATAAGCCAAACAAAAAGAACGCCTCAGCAAAGAATAGTTACTTTTCATGCAAGAGTTTCCAGGGCATTGATGAATGAAATATCCAGACTACTGTGGAAGTCAGTTGTTTTACCAAAGATTTGAAAAGATCATGAAACATCTTAAGTTGGAAGGAACCTGTAGGGATCATTGAGACCAGCTCAGTTGTTCTAGTGAGTTTAGTAAAATGTTCTTTGCACAAAGTGTAATGCCAAAGTCTCCTCAGGAACAGGTAGAAGGATTGTTTTGAAAACAGAGTAGTATGAAACAGTTCCACAGGGAAGACAAGTATTTGTGGAGATTTTTACAGAGGAACATTAGAAGAGATTGAAGAGTGAAGTCAAATTTGAATCTGTCAAAATCTGTTAAGTTCAGGGAATATTGTACAGGAATGCTAAGCTATTTAAACAAGCAGTGTATTCTTCTGCTTGTGGAAATGGAAGAACTATGAAGGAAACTTTAGAGTTTATTGTATAGCTGGAAACAAGCTGCAAGTGAGGAGAACATGAAAACCTTTTCTCACTTCAGTAATCTGAAGTCTGACTACTTTAAGAAGGAAAAGGTATTAATGTTCATGGCAAATTCAGGAAGAGAATTGAAATTGGGACATCTCTAGAGTGGAGGTTCCCTTCCGAATTCCTACAGCAGTGAAAGTCATTCTTCCAGTTTATTTTTTTCCTGAGAATTTAGTGTGTGTGTTTACCTTGTGATGTCCTGCTAAAGTAGACTAACAGTTTGCTTATTGTGCATCTTGTTTTTGTTGACTGCTTGTGACAAAGGGTTTTTTCTGTCTGGTGGTAGTAAAATATGTTACTGGTCTTGAATGTCTTGTCATATTCAGAATTGAAAGAAATTCCTTCACCTAGTGCAGTAAGAGTCATTCTGACTTCCTTAGCATGCTTTCTATTTGAGAACACTCAAATCCCTTTCAAAACAGTATATGTAAGAATGTGGTAATAAGGAGAGTGGAAAATCTATTTAATGGACAAGTTTCTGTTAATCAGATAAGGCATCTTGCAAACCAGCAAAAATGTTAAAAGGCTGAAATTAATGCAATGGGAGACAAAAAAGGGAAGTTTTCCTTTAAGACAGATGATTTTTTTAGACCTTAAATGCAGTATATCAGTACAAATACTTGGAAATTGCTAGCTGCCAGTGATCAAACCAACGAAAAACTTGACTTCTCAGTACACACAGCAGCTAATTGTCAGACTAATGGCATCTTTTGATGAATAAACATAGTGAGTATTTTGCCCCAGCTTGGGAATCTAGGAGTGGTGGAATATAAAGAAATACCACCCTGGAGGCTGGGTTTTTCTGTTATTTTGCTCCCTTGTCTTGCTGGAGACTTACTTGTATTGGTAATCGTATACTGTATCTCTAAAGCAATTTCTGACCTAGAGCTGAAATGTCTGCTGTGCTGTGTAACAAGAATGATTTTGTGTTTTCACAGCCTAACTTTGCCCATGGTCTGGCCTCGCTGCAAATTCCGCATGGCGCGACTGTGAAACGCATGTACATCTACAACGGGAACAGTCTGCAGGACACCAAGTATGTACTTGAAAGAAAGAGCTGCTTGTGCTCTTCCCATAATTTATTTAGTGCTTTGCCATTGCTAAATAGAATTGTGTCTTTTTTTTACTTCAGTGTGGGTCCTCTAGTAATTTGGTAATGTGCAGAATGCCTTTAGATGCCAACCTCAGTAAGATTTCTGTAGGTGTTGTCCTCAGACCTTTTAATCAAATGTTGGTTTGATTTATGTTGCTGTAAAATGAGCTTGGTTCAGCTGTAGTAGGCAAGTTCAATTGACCTGAAACTGAATTAATTAAATTAGGAAACATTATGAATTTAGTAAGACATGTTTAGGCTATTCTGACTCTAGATTTTGTTTGTATGCTAATGACCTCTCCCTAAGCAAATCAAACTTGGTGTAGGCAGTCTGTAAGCTTGTAGCATATTGATAATATTTATGTCATGGCAAGGCCCTATCAAGGGTCTTAAGCTCTCTTGCTGTACAAAACTAATAAAATATGCTATATGCATAATCTGCCGTATATTCAATGTATTTGGAGATACCTAACTGAGCTTACTATTTCAAAGGCCAGGCTGGATGGGGCTTTGAGCAATCTGGCCTAGTGGAAGGAGTCCCTGCCCATGGTAGAGGGGCTGGAATTAGGTGATCTTTAAGGTCCCTTCCAACCCAAACCATCCTAGAATTCTGAGATACCTAGTGTTAGAAATACCCAAACTGATAAGATGGTGTTTTTTGCCGAGACAGTTGAGTTTTAAGGCCAGGAGATAAACATAGCCTAGGATTATTCTAAGGGAAGGGCTCCTCCTTAGAAGGAAGGGAGCCTTATTTATGCAGACATTGTCTCCTAGTTAGAAATAAGTACACTTGAGATAAATGCTGTTATCTGTGCCCATCTGTGACATGGTGAGCTTTAGTGAAAGCACTGATTGTTGCATGGGGCTCTGTTGTGTGTGTTAGAGAGAGCTCAAAGCCTAACTTTTAGCTCATCAGTCACCCAGAGGAGGAATTGACATAAGAACAGGGAATTTTAGGGAGCATATACAAGCTGATACACAGAAAATATGCCTTTCCTTTAAAAATATCTCACTTGGGGCTGTTATTATCTTCTAAAATAATACTGTTGTTGAATTAAATTGAGAACTTTCCCAGTAAAGCAGCACAGTTGCATTTGGTGTACAAATGATTCCATGTTCTGGGCTATGAAGTACCTTCCCAAGAGCAGTGAGAGCATCATGGAAAAAGCTCTTGTGCTGCATTTGGGTGATATGCCTAAGTCAAGTTTTAGTTAGCTTTAAAAACTCCACCACTTCCATTTTCCCTTGGAGAAATCTGAGCTGACACTTCCTCATAGGAGATAGCAAAGGTTAGATAGAGTTTCTGTTATTTATTAATTCCTGGAGTCTTTGAAACTTGCTGGTTTTTTTCGTTGATCTTGTGTGTGAGTGCTGTCTTGTTCCTCATCCTTTTCTCCCACACTTTGATCCTTCTGTTTGATACAACTTTTAATCTTCAGTCTCAGTTATATGCAGCTTTGTCAAAATTAATGTGCTCCGTTCTTTGTCAAAATTAACGTGCTGAACTGGTACCAGCTTGTTACAGGAAAATTTGAAGGTGAAGCAAATCCCGTGCACATTTTGTGTGATTGGTTTCAGGGCTCCCTTGATGCCTCTCAGCTGTTTCCTTGGGAATGTGTATGCTGAGAACGTCGATGTTCTGCGAGATGGAACTGGACCCTCAGGTTTACGGCTTCGCCTACTCACTGCAGGTATTGGAGACACTCTGAACATTGCACTGGTTGTTCTCCTCAGGAAAAGAAGGGTAAACCTGTGTAAATTAAGCACAGGTTATTTGTGATGATTTAATAAGTGATTTCAAAGTGTTCTATCTACCTTATTTTGAATTACTGGAAACAAAACCCAGTTAAATCCTTTTGAAAATGAACCTGCCTGCTGCTACATTTTCCTAACCCTGGAGAAATCACTGAGAACTGGAGCCCTCATATGTTCCAAGTCCTTAGAATCTGTTTGCGGAAATGGAATTTGTCTCCAGGTGTATGTGTAGAAGAAAACATACACTTTCTAAACAGATCACTGTTCTCAGTACATTACTGAAAAAACCTATGACAAACCAAGAAACCTTGTGTATGTGAGTATTTTCTGAGATTCCAGGGAGCTGTATGATGTTGATATTCTTGTGATTAAATATGGAAGGCTTTTAAAAATGCTAGCAAGTGACTGTGTTAATACTGCAGCCTTAAACTGCACTTCCAATTCAGTTCTGTTTTCATTTACTGTAGGAGACAGTGGTGAAAGTGAAGAGAGGCTGATGAGTCCTTCTCCTTGTAGGGGCTTTCAGAGGTGGGAGGGTGCTTAGAAATTGGAAAGATATAACAAGTTAGCTATAGCATCATAATTATGTAAATTATTTTGAGAAATTGGGCACTTAAGATAGCGTCAAGTTTTATTAAAAATGTCTATGCGTGTGGCTTAAAGGAAATATTGTCAATGAGTAAAATAATGAGTATAATGCCTCTCTGCAAGTTTGTCTCAACATCAGTGATAATCTGGACATGTGCTGTTCTTATCTTGCAGAGTTTGTAGAAACTCTTTTAGAACATATTACACACCTGTTCTAGCTCAAGTTCCTCTGCCCATGTATTAATTTGAAATTAGTGTTGCTTAGAAATCAAGGATGACTGAATTAGTTTTTTCTGATTTATTTTAGTGGGTAACTAGCTCCATAAATAATGCATAGTGGGGAAAGCTAAGTGTGTATTTAGAGCACATCCTGTGTTTTGCAGTAACTGCTGCATATATGTACTTGCCTTCTCGTAAATGAAAGATGCTGCGTTCCTGAAAGCAATTCTCACAAACTGCAACATCTTTCCATTTCCTAACATCTAGTAACATATCAGCAATTCATTTGTAATGGCTATTCAATAAGATCTGGTTTTAATGTTGTTTGCACAGCGATGTACTTGCTATTGATTTAGTAAGTTATGGGAATCCTGAGTAAAGAATGTGTGTTCTGTGATACAGTTAATATGGATGAGGGATTTTACTTTATGTGCTTGATGTTTTTTAGCTGGAGGTAACTCTCTAGCTGCTAAAGTAGAATATTCTAGGGGTAGAAATAGTTCCTGGTATTTACTGCTAATAGCCACCTGATCAAATTGAGATGGGCTAGGAAACCATGTCATGTCCATGTGAATGGCAAGGAAGTGAAGGTAGTATGGCTGAAACTGGATGTTAAAATGGAGAACCATGCAACAGTCAGCACATGCACTGCTCTGATGAGAAACGTTTACCCTGTTGCAAAGTAAATGGTTAAATTTAGTTTGGCACTGTTGTCTGAGGGATGCAGCTGTTTGGTTTGTGATAAATAGAGGAGTGCTAACGTTTTGGTGTTGATTTACTGATGTATTCTGTGATCAGGAAGGATGCATGTAGAGTTGTTTTCCATTCCTCAGGCTGTGGCCCAGGTGTTTTAGCTGATGCCAAGATGCGGGTATTTGAGCGCTGTGTATACTTCGGTGATTCCTGCCAGGATGTGCTCAGCACCTTGGGCTCTCCACACAAAGTCTTCTACAAGTCTGAAGACAAGGTGAGGGAATTCATTCAAGCACAGACTTCCTTCGGTGGTGTCTCAGTCTCATCATAGTGCTTGTGTTTGGCAAGGTCAGTGAAGCTGAACTGCCATGTAGCACCAATTACAAGTGCTCGACATATTACTTGACATAATAGATGAGGCTGAACCATTATATAATAGGTTTTAAGAAGCTTATTAAAAAATCTAAATTTATGCAAATTTATTTAAATTTATTTTTAAAAATCAAATTGCATAATGTTAAGTGGTTTAAGAACTGTTACAAATGGGAGCACTTCTGTATCCAAATGTGCCTTAGCAAGTGTGTGCTGCCTATTTTTTTTCACTTAAAGTGTATGTAAAATAAATAACCTCAGCATATACTTTGAGCTTCTCCTAATGTTTTTACACAGCATCATGTAAGAAAAACGTTTGAGTTCTGATAACTGAAAAAGCTGATCTGTCACTGTGCTGCTGCAGGCAGGTGATGGTCCTATCATGAAGTACACTATCTTACATAGTTGAAGAAAGGCTTCAAATGAGATTATAGCCATTTGTTTGAATGTAGAGATGTTATTAAAGGCATTCATCTTTGAGCATTATTGAATGCATCTAAAAAGTCTGTTTCTTGCAGATGAAAATCCATTCGCCCTCGCCCCATAAGCAGGTCCCATCAAAGTGCAATGACTACTTCTTCAATTATTTCACACTTGGAGTGGTGAGTGGAAAACTTCCCTAAACAATTCATATAAACTTCTGATTTAGTCACACAGCAATCCTTTCAGAAGGCTAAAGGCTGTGGGAAATGAGAGACTGCAAAACTCTTGATTGCTGCCTTAGGAATCTCTGGATATGAAAAGCTACACTTGACTTTTCCTTTAACACTTAAATTTAATCAGCAGCTTATTATCTCCAACAGTGGATGGAGAGCTCTTTGCACTTTTGCAGTCTCTTAGGTTTTCTCCTTTTTCTGTCGTGCCTGATGTATAGGTAACTAGCTCTTGTTCCTGAGATCCATTACCCTGTACCACCGAGGCAGGTATGCCAGAACATCAGTTGTGAAAGCATGCCGAGCTGTGGGGTGGAGTTAAATCTTCATGTTCCTTCTTATAGCTGTTTTGCTTTAGTCTACATTACTGTAGATAGTATGCAGAAAACAAGACCTCCTTAGAAAACTTGCCAACATTAGCAAATGAAGATGCAGTTGTGATTCAGTGCTGGAGGAAATGTGTTATTTGAATTCACAAATAGTCTTATTTTCAAATACTACTCTTCATAATTTGATTCAGTTCCAGTGAGATAAATATATGTCACTCTATACAGGTGCTATTTTAAAAAATCTCAGGTTTGTTTAGGGAAAGCCACCTTCCTACCCAAGTTGCTTCATCTGTCTTTTTTGTCTTCAACAGGATATTCTCTTTGATGCAAACACTCACAAGGTGAAGAAATTTGTCCTGCATACAAATTATCCTGGTCATTACAACTTTAACATGTGAGTGTACAGAACTCATCTATTAAAGAGTACATTAAAACAACTGAAAAGGGAATCTTATGTTTTCTGTAGAATTACAATATTTTTTCTTAAGTCTCTTTGGTGTATCTAGTAATATGTGGAAGTTTCAGACATCATTAATAACACTTTTTAGTAGTATTATCTTTTTACTTTTAAATGCCTTTATATCTACTGGCAAGTATGTCTTAAAGCAGTGAATGAGATAAGGTAGTTCTTGGTCCAGGTATGATGTGTAAACTTTGCAAACTTTGTATTAGTAGAAGTGCCCATTTACTGGTAGCTGTGTTGCTGATGTTTTCCTAACGTGATTTCAATTAGTGATTAAAAAATCTTATGCTTCTGAACATATTTTCAATACTTTCCGAGTGTAAACTCTTCAGAGGAGGAGTATGAGTCAGTGATTGGATGTCTGATTAAAGCAGTTAGTGACAGAGAAATCTGTAGTGCTGTTTCCTAGCTAAATATTTCTCTATCCACTCTGTGTAACAATAGAGTAATTTGTGCTGAAGGACTTCTAGTGTCGTCTAAAGAATTGTATGAGGACATTCTCAGGCTGCTGCCTTTTTTGATATGGAAAATCTAACTGAGAACTTAATCTGCTATCATAGATTCTCACTTTCATTTTATTATTGATGTGATTTTTCATTAAAGAGATTATTAAGAGCTGTAAGTCTGTGGCTGTGCAGTTTATCTTGGCTTCTCTGTTTTCTAATAGCTTTACGATTTGCACTTTCTAGTTACCATCGCTGTGAATTCAAGATTCCACTCATCATTAAGAGAGGTGAGCATTTCCCTGCTGTCCTGCTTCAGGGGGCACAGAACACTCTGAGGAGATCAGTTCTTGTCTCTGTCCTTCATTATCAGAGGATGCTAAGAGTGGCAGTCATTGAGACAGAGAAGAAATGCTGGGATTAGGTTTCTATTTAAGCTGAAAAGACACTTCAGGGCAAGGTAGCAGTTCTCTGATTTTACTTATACTACCTCCTCACTTATTTGGATCACACAAACATTTAGCTGCAACATCACAATATCCTTAATACTACTGCTCTGCTAAGATCAATTACCTTGTGCCTGGAGGCTCAAAATCTGTAAGACAGTGTTAGTCTGACCTCATCTGTCCAGTCCACTGGTATTAAATATAATCTGGTTTATCTGGGAATGAAAATTAGCATCCGTTGGCTCTGTGTGCTGCAAAGTACGTCTGTTTGTGTTCACCTGAAAATCTCTATTTGAAAAAATAAATCTATAATCAGTAGTGCTGATTTGGCAAGATACTAAAATATTCCCAGTTCTGTGCAAGTAACTAATCTCAGCAAAGTAGGAGGACCCTGTCTGAAGATCACAGTGATTGAAATAGACTTCTTCAACATAGGAAAAAATGTGTACTGGGAAGGTATTTGGATAATCCTGAGAATGGCAGATGCTGCCTAGGTTTTGGCCAGGGATGTTTTCCTCATTCTGATTGGTGTTTACTACAAGCACTTTGCTGTGTGAAGTGCAATCCTCCTGTGGCTGTCACAGGAGTTTGAGCATATGGAGGATTAAAAACCTGGAAAACAATGTTTGTGTATACAGGCTTATGTGAAAGTTGATTTGTACTTCAGAAGAGAAGGAGCATGAAAATTCTCGCTTCTAAAATTATTTTCCCTTAGGTTATTGTACTTCAAAGCATTAATTTGTGATTAATTTTATTTACCTCAAGTAGCATTATAAATTTACTATTAAAGTGCCTGGTTTTTTTGTCTATTTGGCATTTCTAACCAGCTTTTCTGGCCTCTAGCTTCTGTCCAAGACATGTAACAAGTTGTGAACAGATGTTATAACAGTTTTGAAGAGCCCATCTTCTTCCCTCTGGTTGCAGTGCCTGATGCAGTTTTATTAGTTCCCTTTTGTAGTTCAAGTTCCGATGATAAATTGAGAGCCAGAGTTCAAGTTGCACAGACACTGAACTCTCAGCACAAAGAGAGCATGTTTAGAGATGAAAAAATACGGAGGAGCAAATGGTCTTTAACTTGACTGAAAGTTATGTTTGACATGTTTAGTGTCTAGGTCCATTCCCACTTTTTTGGGAATGTACTTTCAATATTTAAGAGTACCCAAATATATGTATATAAGATATATATGAAAGTACTTGAAGCCACTAGCAAACAGTTTCTGTTTAAAGGCTGTAATTGTAAATGCAATGATGTCCTTCTATTATTTAATAGGTAGGCTGTGGTTCCCAAGCTTTCTGCCATCTTTATTGTGGAAGAGTGATGTTTTAACTGATTTCAGGCCTGCCAGCTCCTGAGTCTCCAGATGTCAGTTTTAGCCAGCTTTCCTTCCAAGTGCAGTGGAGTGTTTTGGACTTAATGAGTGGCACATCATGTTACCTCCTCGAGTGGCTGTGCTAGTCCTGTTAGCTTACTGCAAAGAGATGGAGTTTCTTTTACAGTGGTGTTCCATGTAAGATTAAAGCTTAAGCTTTTATAACCTTAAAGTTGGGACTTGCTGTTAATAGGGAGGTTTGCTTTATCACCTTAACTGGCATGCAGTCAGTGTTGCTGACAATTCTAATTGCTAGAGAATGCTGTTAAATTTGTATATGACCTGATCTAATGCTTCTGTGTCTCCTGCTATCTGAATTAACATGCCAAAACGAATGAATATGTGGGGGACTGTTCAAGCTTAAGCTATAAAAGCTTTTCTGTTTTTGTTTGTTAGATAGTGCTGATTCACAGACAGAAACATGTACAACATACAGCAAGGTAAGCGTGTGCAGAACTGACTGTTTTCCTTATTTTCTTAAACCATCTAAACGATTCATGCCAACTTTACAATTCACTTCAAAGAAATTGCAGCAGTGGTTTAATGTTGTTTTAAAGTGGAATAGTAGAAGGTCAAAAGTTAGTGTGAGTCTTGTGTTTTAAATATTTTGGTGCGCTAAAAGATTGAATTCATTCATAATAGCACACTTCAAGTAAGCTAAATTACTACATTATGGCATGACTTGCATTTTAACACAGCTGCAGGTAGAAATAGTGAAATATATGATAGAGGAAAACAACAGCAGTAGTGGCTAAATGTTAGCTGGAGACATGTTCCTAACCAAAAGTGTCACAGAGCTATTGTGCTGAAGACAGCTCTTGAAGACGTGTACTATTTAACAAGAGAGTCCAGTGCCCTTCCACTTTCTTCTGAAGGGCACCAGTAATGGGATGTTTCTTAGGCAGCAGCCTTTTAAAAATGTCACTGCCAGTGTGACACCTCCTGATGACAGCAGACTCCTTGAAGACTCTACAGCCTTACCACCTAAATGAACTTCCCAGCTGGGCAGTTGCTGCTGCATATTTAACAGCTGCGTTAAGTTGAAAAACTTCTCAAAAACTGTTCATCAATGTCTCTGTGGTCAACATTCAGCCAGGGTCAGTGCTACTCTCTTGATCCCTGGGGTGCCAGATGAAAGCTTCCCTTGGTGAATTTTGGGTCCCATACTGGGAAGAAAAATTGGAGTCAGCAAGCTGGAAGACGCCATTCTATGATTTTTGATTTGAATTAACTTACTCCCTTCAGTGCTTTGTCTTATTTCAGTCTTGTGTGTGAAACTGCAGCTTCTTGGAGTCTGGTTAAAGTGAGGAAAACTGTTGGACACTTCCCAATCATTAAATAGTGCAGCTTTCCTCTTCTCCAATATTGTTGCTTAAATCAAGGAAAGACTTTTGGGAGAGGTAGCAGTGAGGCTATTTTTCCTCTCTGCAAAGGTATGCAAGAGGATATTTTGTTGAAGTTCCCACAACTGCTTTGGTCTCTGAGGTGCCCCTAAAATGCCCCAAGACTTTCCAGCTACATTTTATCCATAAGACCCATAGAAATTTTTATATTAATAATTCTAATTATAAATTATTTTTAGATGAAAATGAGACTATACCTTAAGAGAATTTACTAGCCCTAGCAATGGATAATTCCATTACTGAGTATGGCTCCAGTCACAAAATACTTCTGTGATTACAACTTCAGGTTTATTCAACAAATAGGTTTGTCTCAAAGAAATGTGCATGGCACTCTTCCTAGATAAAAAGAAGAAGTTTTCTTGTGCCTCATTTTTACACAAATTTATTGATGTATTTACAGTGGGACAGTATTCAGGACCTGCTGGGACACCCTGTAGAGAAGCCAGTGGTACTTCACAGGTAAAAACCTCTCTTGCTTGGCAAGGATTGGGATTTGCTTGGGCTGGCAACAGAGGATGAGGAAGAGTGTTTATGGCACTGGTTACTATTGTACTGCTTTGCTGGTTGAAGTTTCAGGGTTTTTGTCCACTAACAGGACGAGATAGCTGCTCTCAAAGGAAATAAACTGACATGCTGAGTGAAAGCATTTCCAAAATTCCTTGAAATGCAAAATCCAGAGATGATATCAGAGAAAACAGTGTATTAAAAAGTCTTTTTTTATGAGTAATAAATAGTGTAGAGTTTTTATATATAAAACATTTCAATAACATAACATTATATAGCACAGTATATATGTATATGGTAACATATATAGCAGCAGTCTGTCTGAAGAAGCTTGTCTTTTATGAACATACATGGTTTTAAAGTTTCTTTAGGCTGACTGAAGATAGAATAGCCCTTAAATTTGCTGTGTTACTGCAGGTATTGAGGTGGATACGGGGTTAAATGGGCATTATCTGTTTGCAGAGTTATCATTTTATGATATGAAACCATGATTTTTATCTCAAGTGTTAGTGATGGGTACTGTGCAAATACCACAGCAATTTCAGATAAATTAATGTATTTTTATCAGACTTTCACATGGTTTTGACTTTGATATTTTCTTTTTCCCCCCTTAATCATTGTACCTTTTGTTCCCCTTTACTCCTGTATTATGCCAGTGAGATGATTAGATCAGAAGCCATGTGAATGAAGTAAAGCTAAGGTGAAATAGTGATGACATAGAGCCCTTCTATTTTTTCCATCTGTGTTGTAGAGAGTAGTTCAACCAGAGAGCGCTTTACTGAGCACATCTCAAATGGCTCAGACATGCAATTTGAAAAACTGACCAGTTTACAAGAAAGGACAAAAGGTAAATATTCATTAGGGTTTTTTTTGGCTGTAATCTAAAATTTGTTGCAGTCAACAGACATTGTCAATGTACAGTCCAAAAATACCAGAAATAACTGGAAGACAAGTGGTACATAGTTATTGAAAAATACTGTTTAATAAAACTTGAATTATTCTATTTCAGCATCATATAGGTTAATCTTCTTAACATGCTAATCCAGTTGATTAATAGACAGTATATAGTAAATACAAATAATAGACTATATATAGTAAATACATATGGTAGAGGTCGAGGCACAAAGGGAAGGATCTTGCACAAAAATTATGTGTAGTAAGGAGCAGGGTGCTTCTCTCTTCCTTTGTATCTGGGGGTTTTTTAGGGTTCTTCCTGTTCGAGTTAAGTGCAGGAGAGTTTTCCTGTAGAGGTCACTAGTGGCTTTTTGATTACTTTATCCCCAAGTGTTATTAATGGCTCTGTGGCATCAAGCAGAGTTTCCTTTGGCTCACTTGGAGTCTAGCAGTGGTGTTGCATAATGTAGAGATACTTATTTTGATGAAAGCCATGATAAAGATGCTGTAATTCAACTTAAGTTGCTGACTAGTTATTCTTCTTTAAGATGCTCCTGATCCTCACATATCCATTTTAAAATGTTTTCCCCTCTTTGCTGTTCAGGTCATCATCTCCGAACAACACTAACCCATTTGGGTCAACCTTTTGCTTTGGACTGCAGCGAATGATCTTTGAGGTTAGGAAAAAACCCTTTCATTTTTGTCTGAGCATGGGAAGATGAGGAGTTGCTATTACTATGAGTGGCTTCTTATTTCCTATTGCAATAAAAGCCATTGCTTGGGAGTGGTATAATTAGTGCCTGTTGGCAGAAAGAGGGAACTTTCCAACCTCTTCTCTGAGGTTGTACATTTGCATGTTAAAGCTGGAGTTTCAAGTTTGTCACCTGGAACTCACACTAGCAGGAGATACATTCATGTGGCTGGTTGGAGCAGATGGTGTTGTGTAATGGAAATCTAAGACACTGTTTTTAGGAACTAGCCTAGAGCTTGTTGCTGTCATTTGTTGTTGGGATTTCTTTCTTCAGGCAGATCACTTCTGTATTCACCCTTTTAATACTTCTGATTTTCTGTTTAGTGTAGCACTTCTTTTAATTTCCCTTTTCCCTGCTGTGCTTTTGCAGGTGATGCAGAATAATCACATAGCTTCTGTTACTCTGTATGGCCCCACACGGCCCAGCAGCCAGTTGAGAACGTCGGACCTTCCCCAGTGAGCATCCCCTGCAAAGTCAGCTAATCTCAATGCTACAGAATTAGTACAGCGTGCCTTGATTTGCTGCCACTTATAATATGGAAAGCACGTTATGATTTTATTTTTTTTTCAATAAGCCTTTCCACCCAGGAGCGGTGTGGAGAGGAAATTCTCTCAACCCTTCATCATGGGGCATGGAACTGTTGATGGAGGAAAGCAGCTTAGGTGCCTGTGCCGTCATTTATTCCTCTCCATTGCCCTCATCCTATGCAGCACAGACCTGAAGAGACTGTCCCTCCTTCTCAGCTGGCAGAAGGGGGAAATGGAAGAGGGGCACGTAATGACTGCAAGAATTAGAAGCACAAACTTTCTGAGCCTTGGAGCATCTGGAAGCAGGTATTGATTTTAGTCTGTTTGTGTTACTGTATTGATGTGGTGGTCACATTTTAAGAAAACGTGTGTGTATATATATATAGATCTAAACACCTCGGTATTTCTGTGGCTTAGGACATTGTACCAAGTGTGACAAGGATGTATATATGTCCATGATTTCAGGCACCACATCTTTGTGTAACTTTAAACCAAGCAAGTAGCATGTGCATAATACTTGGTTGTAACATTTGCACTACATACACTTTAATTACTTGATAAACGTTTATCTTCACTGAGGAGCATCTGTGTACTGGGTGTGAGTGGGGTGTGGTGGTTATTTAATGTACACTGCGCATAAAGCTTATTTATACAGTGGATCAAATTTATCCACCTTTCTGCACTAATATGTACTTGATATGCTGATACAATTTTTTTCTGTCATGGCTGGTTTACTAATTTTTTTCATATGCAATTTAGAAAGAAAAAAATTCTGGAAGTGGTTATTTCTATGATTGAATTATGTTTTAATGAAAAGATTTGATACAATTTTTCATACTTGTGAAAAATTTAACGAAGAAATAATGTTGCCTCATTTGCCTCTGTTCCAAAATCCTTTATCCCTACTCTATTTCCTCAGAGAAAGAAAAGCTGTATATAATGGTATCTCAGAAAGAAATTCTGGAATTACGCCATCACCAAGATAACCTTTTCTGTAACTTTTGATGTATGATTTTAATTTATGCCAAAGGTTTAGCCAAAGACATCCTCGTTGTAGTTTCACCATTTCTGTACATATATGCTAACTGCACACCCCACCCCCGCAGACAGGATATAGGCTTCTTTCTAGTTGGGAGATGCTGCTCGCGACATTTTATCCCAGGAGGATACTTTAGGTTTCTAGTTCTCTTACCAGTCTTATTTGGGAGAAATAGGTGGTCTGTCTTTGAAATAATGAACCCTTTTTAAAAATGGACAAGAGAAATGTATAATTTTATCCCATTTTTAATATTTTGGTGTCGCAACTTGTGATACATAGATGACAATTTTGTGAGTTTTACTATGTGTGTACAGATTTTTGTAAATATGACATTTTTGTAATTTTAACTCCATGTACAGTGTAATCCTGTATAGTTTATCAATGAATGAGAGATAGGAAATCGAATGTTAACTGAAGTTTTGGATCCTGGACCAGTAGCAGGGATAAATGTGTGTGTGTGTGTGTGTGTGTGAGACATTCTTTGCCATTTAGTCTTCCTGTATACTGTGATACTCTAAACTGTTTTGCTAAAACAAACAAAAAAGCCCCATGGAGAATCTAATGGATAAGGAAAAAGTTACTGTTTACCTTTATCCCTAGGTGTCACTCCTGTTGAATCCCTGTTCAATCTGTGCTGTCTCCTGTGATCGTTGCTTGCTAAGAAAATTCTATGCCTCAATCTTCCTTTTTGTTTCCTCTCTAATTTTAATTTCATTTTACATAGCCCTTCTGTAAATTAAATGGAATAATAATGAGCATGTACACTGAAAGAAAAATAAAAAGAGACTCTCAGTTACTGTTTTTGTGTTAAATACAGTTGCTGGGTGTTTTTGTAATAAAGTCATGGATGTTCCTGCTTTTTCTGTTCCTATCAATTAGTTCTTTTTATTTTACTGGTTTCCAGACATTGTGTTTGAAGTACCTGACCAGTGTATAGTGACTTTATAGCCAGTTCAGTATGTTCTCCAAAGAAACAATAACTAAAAACTTGATAAATACATTAAAGCATTTTGTAAGGTTTTGCCCTGAAGTGGAGAAGGGAAGTCTTTTAACTATGGTTGATAGCACCGTATTGTGTTCAGAAATGAGATTGTTACGCTCCTATGGGCCCTTGGGGATCATGGAAATCGATGGAGCTTCAAAGAGGGGGAATATTGCACAGCAGGAGGGAGGAAATGCCTGCAGTGAAAGCAGCAAATGTGAATTCTCATACTGTGTTCGTGTGCCCCAAGGGACTTCACAGAAAAGCTTTGGGAGTCTCTGTACCCTGGAGCAGCTCAAAGGTTAATGCAGGGCACCAGGAATGGGACTCGTTTATCCTGCCCTGGCTGTGTGGGGCAGGCAGAGCACTTGGCCCTCCTCCTGCAGCATCCCTTGGTGCTGGAGTACAAACTGACCTTGCCTGCTGCTTGGCTCAGTGTGCTCTTGCAGAATTTTATGGAGTGAGATGCTGTGCATGCTGATTCTTGCTACTAAAATGTGACAGCAATCCTGAAGCTAACTTCAATTAATTTTAATTCATCCTTTTTTAATAAAGGCTCCAGATAAACTGCAAGAAGAGATAGATCCTTGATGGGATGATTTGAGTAATGGTATGCAGATGCCACCACTATCCTGCTCTCAAGCATATTGAGTTAAATTTCTTCAGAAGAGTGAGGTCAGGCCTGCTGCTGTAGCATGAACCCTGAGACTTAGGACAGGAGCAGCAGCTAACTGAAGGTATTTAATAACTACAGTGGCTTCCAGCCTCACTTGTAATGCCCTGGTGTGTCCAAGTGACTAAAATAATATTGGTAATTAACAGTTCTCTCTTAACAACCCATATACTTCTCTAGGTCAGCCCCTTGATACTGAAAAATTCTCTGCACAAAGGCAGTTTTGCATCTTGGCTGTTCTGCTGGCTGAGCTCAAAGCATTTGATTTTTGGGAGAGGCAGATCTGAAGAGGAAAGATAATGTATAAAGGAGCTGCTCTTTATGGGTTTCCTCACACACCCTTTGTGGTTGCAGCTGTTCACAACTCTCTTGTCTTGAGATGTTTTGATTTGTTTGCTCTTACCCAGACTAAGCCAAGCTGTTCCTGAACTGATGCATTAGAGAAGCACTGTGGAGCATTTAAGGACTTGCTGGCATGAGAAGTTTAGCAGTGAGTAAAGGGGCCTAATGTTGGGTTTGAATCAGAAAGAAGCGAGGAAGGAGTAGAGGAGCTCTGGGGGACAAGGCAAGGATGGCAGAGTGGCAGGAAGGGAGGCTGGGACAAGGCAGTTCATCTGAACCAAAAGCTGCTCTGTGCAAAGGGCTGCTCAGGGGGGAGCAAGGGACCAGCTCTGATCCCCCTCCCAAAGGAACTGAATGATTTGGGCTGCATCAGATCCCATTTTGCCAGGTGGCATTGTTCCTTGAAATAATCCTGTGTGGTTTGATACAGATCCTGCATGTTAGCAACATGTGCATTGGTCCATCATTTTGGTTTCATATGATAAAACTGTTTGATATAAAGTTAAGTACAATAGCATTTTTAATAAAACATGTAGTGCATATGATCCCCTTCTGATGTGTGCTGTTTTCCTTTGTAAAGAAGTGAGGAGTTTGTGTGTGTCTGCTTAACTTGAATATTGCAGTACTGTCCACAGTATTTCATTTGTTTACACTTAATAAAACTGATTGTTGTGCCTTTCTTTAAGGAGATGAAGCTGGCATTTCTTCCTGTATTCTTCAGGCCTTCAAGTAATCTCTGGGCTCCTGTGATGGCTGCAGGCAGTGCCATAGATAAGTGCTGCTGTGTAATACTAGAACCCTCTGTTCCCCAAAATGCAGTTCCTGACAAGAAAAATCAATCTTCTGTTGCCAGGAACTGTCACATTTTTAATTCTAAACAGATTTTTTTTTTTTTCTGAAAGAGTAATCATATGGTGTGTGAGAACTGATTCATGTGATTATGATCGTTCATATTCCAGAGCTCATATCCAACCTGTTTAAAACCAAATTCTTCAGCACTGGAAGATGGTGATTCCTCATTGCTTTGGGGCTGGCTGGAGGTTAGGGGACAGCTGCTGTTTTCCAGGGGGAAATCAAGGGTGTTGCTGCCCCCTTCATACTTGACTTTCTACCTGCTCTTAGAACCTGTTAGTCACTTAACTACTCTAAGCCAGAAGTTCTGTTAGGTTTTTGTGTTTGGTGACTCAAAATGTACATTGAGAGTAAATTTGCATGTGTGAGTCAGTGGCTCTTACATAGAAAGAAATGCTATGTCCAAGCCCTTTCTGCTTGCTTCTCCAGAGTATTTGAGCAAAGACCCAAGTTGTCTCATTTGGCACAATTTCATGTGGGCTGGCTGTGTTCAGAATAATTTTTGATGTTACGATGCAAGAAACATTATTCTATGCTAGTTACAATTGTTCTGTGCCAACTTTTTCCCAATAAACACCTTTTTAAAAAACCTTGATTACACCAGTGTAAAGCTCCCTCCCCTCTGCCTGACTCTGTCAGACACAATCTGACACAGCACACGTAGCCAAATAAACACCTCGCTGTGTGTCTGAGGAGTTAAAATACTGGTTAGTTCTGGTTGATTCTTTTCATGGAAAGTGCGAACCAGGTTGTTTCAGAGAGAAGGTAAGGCTGAAGTAAAACAGGGGAAAATGAAAGATAGAGCTTACTGGAGATGTAACTCTTAAGCATTAAAAATAGGCTCAGTGAAGCAGAGCCCATGAAGGGTTTGTGTTACTTGGAGGGCTCAGGTGCAACCTAAATACCATGTTCTTTGCCCATGTGAATTTTTGCTGTAACTAATAAAGTCACTGTTAGCATGTTTATCTGCCAAACCTTACATCAAAAGCTCTTGTGATGTTTGTGGGGATGTCTGTTTTTTCAGCAGGTAAAGTTATTTTTCCTCATGATCTGGAAAAAACGAGTGCTTGAAACAGCAGGAAAGGTAAGCTGGAGTTTGCAGAGTAGGGCACTCACTGTGATGTAAGATACCATTATTACAGTAACTTCTGGACTAGTTGTAATGGTTTAATGTAATCTTTTCTATTTCATACATTACTGAATTCCCCTTTAAATTTTACTCCTTTAGTTATTTTAAAGTACTGCATATTGCAATTCTGGAAGCTAATTTTAAGTGCCTTACTGCTTTACACCTACACTATATATATATATTCCACTGAGTGCATTAGTTTCATTCTCATATTATCCTTCAGAGAGAAATTTAGTTTAAATACCAATTGCAAAAAACCCTGTATGATTATGCAATGTGCAGTCTAATCAACTCAATAATCAAACCAGCCTGATTTGCTCTATTCCCTTTTCCCCTCTGCTCATCTCAGAAAAACTGCAGCCCTGAAATCCTGAATTTACCCTGTCCCTTGCTGGGTAGCTCTGCTGCATCCACAAGTAGGGAGGCTATAGAGATTATTCCACCCTTTTCCGCTTCTATGGCTGTAGACACCATTTGTCTTATTATCACACCTTGATTGCCCAGCTCAGGCAGCCCCCCTGGGACAAGGTTACTGCAAACCTGTTATGTTTTCTCCAAGGTTTTAGCACATGGATTGTCAACAGATGGGCTGGGAAGGGGAGGGGTAGAGAGCAGATCCATGATCTGAGTCTGAATGGTTTGGAGAGAGCATTGGGCTGGCCAGGAATGGTGGGGGAGCTGTTTGCCACTCCTGGAGGGACTCAGTTGTGCTCCTCCTTTGTGTTAACCTTCTTCTCTACTTTCCCCTCTCATTCCTCAGTATGGTTTTCTTACTGATCATAAGCCTAGAAAGTAAGGAAGAATTGCATTTGTTTTACTGGTTTTTAAAATTGTCGCTGCAGTTAGTAGCATCATTAGGGAAATGTGGTGGACTGATTTTCTGGGCTGCTGACACCTGCAAGTCCAGCTGGAAGAGGTACAGCTCAGGAGATCAGCAGTTTTTCATGCTGGGCTTTGGGATATACTTTTTTTTCTCTCTGATCTGATGGTCTTTCAGCACTCCCCAGAGAATGTTCTCAGTGCTGATATTTAGTGAAGGTTCTCTGAGCTGTTTGATTATTTTGTACTGTTTGAGTTTTCAGTGGAGGCTTGCTTCTGAGAACCTGCTGTAGAAAGATGAATAATTAAGCTGCAGACAGGAAGCACAAGATTTTATTACTGAATTGCTTCAGAGTCCTCTTTGGCTTTCTTTTTTATGATGTCTGAGTCTGCAGTGGTTTGACCAAATGACGGATCTTGGCATTTGCTACCAGTTCTTGTGTCCAGAGATGCACTTGGAGGTGCTGAATGTGAGGCTCAAGCCAGCTCTGCTCATTAGAGTGACCAAATCTGGCTACTTACGTACAGCAGGAACAAAACTTGACTCTGTGTGGATCCTTGTGACTCAACAAAACTTACTATACTGTAATAATAAAACTGTATTAGTTTCAGAAGTTTATACTGAGAAAGTCTGCTTGCCTTGTTTGCTGCTGGTAGAACCCACTTTGGATGTTTCCATGTTTTCTTTTCTTGTCCTGGGTTAGTCACCAAAAAAATTGCCAAGCAAAGATTTATAGCAAGACTGGTGCCCTCAGTTAGTCAGTTAATAAAACCTATCAGAATGTCATTCTAAAAAGGATGGGTTTGGGTTTCTGCAGTGCATCAGAAAGATCAGTAGAGGGTCCTTCCTGCCAGTTCTCATACGCACCTGGAGCTTTAGAGTTTTCTGAAAAGACCCTCATCCTTAAGGAAACAATCTTTTGAAATCAAAGCCTTTGCCTACTATAGCAGTAAGCAGAACTCAATAAACTGCAGGGGTTGCAGCATGGCTCTCAGCATTCCCCAGAGCATTATGCTCACATATAGCATCTGTGAACTTCCAGCTCAACTGCAGAGGCAAGTGGAAACTTAAAGCCAGGTCAAACAGGCCATGCAGCAGAGGCTGGAGAACAAAAACAGGTGGATCTTTCATCAAGAGAGACTCTGGTATTCAGCGGATAAAAGAAAAGAGCTATGCTATAGACTAAGATAATGGAGTAAACAGTTTAGTTCTGTTTCTGCCGTCAGGGTATGTGCTGGCACAGACTGTGTCAAAACAGATGTTGAACAAAATGCACTCGTTAATGCTGTGTTGTGGATAGACTGCAGATCTGAAGACATTATAGAGGGAGGAGCCAATCTCTGCATCTTCAAGTAAAAAAGGAAAACCTTAATAAGGACTACTGAACCTGACTAGCTGCCTCATAGGAAATTGCAAGGTAAATTATGTTTATTTTTCTGTCATTGCCATTAAATCAATTCCAGCATAAGTAACGACTTACCAAGTTATCTAAAAGAATAAATAATGTATTTTTCATGTTACTGGCTTCATGAAAAATCCCTGTGGTTTCAGTCTTACAACAGGTGTGCAGGTGTACTTGACAAACTTACTCTGACAACTAGAGCCACATCTGCATGCTGTCTTTTAATGATGGTATAAATAATTTCCCAAACTGTAAACTACTCACAGGTAATACATTTCTGTACAATCTCATAAATACACAAGTATCACACATTTTAGCAGACAGGGACAGGGGTGACTTTGTCCTACCAGTGAGGCTTTGGCTTAGTTCCACACCCTGCAAAGCTCCTTGTGAAGCTCATGTGAACATTTTGTATTTCAGGATTGCATCCTGAAAATATCCCAAATGTAGAAATCTTTCAACTTCTATACAGCTGACCTTTTCTTGGAAATACATTATTGTAAGGCTTGAACTCTTGATGGTTACTAATGTGTAAAGCTGTGTTCAGTCTGCCACAGACACTGCCAGCCTGCTGTTCTCTCTGTGCATTGTTAGTGCCAGTACTGAGCCCAAACTGCTGCAGGGTGGGAGGGATCTCACACACGGATATGAAATGCAGCTGTGCTGCAGGCTCTGTGCAAGAGAAAGGAATTTTGGGCTTTTATGACTGGTTGTAGTTTCTTTTGAAGCTGTGTGGATGTGCCATCCCAAGGGGTTCTCTGATGGACAGGAGTTTTGTTGAGGGGGTAAAAACTTGTGAAAGAATTAACAAACACAGTATCAGAGGTGAATTCAGGCTCTTTGCCCCATACATTTCATACCTTTATAACCCTGATTTAGAGGAATTCACTTCTGCTTTGATGTCTGATAAAAGTATAATCTTCTAAGGTAGTCTGCTTGTAGGAAAAACAAAATGCATCAAAGTCTGGACTATACTTTGAAAAACTGAGCAATTCAGTGTTCTTGTCTGATGCTTAAAATACTTCCTAACTGAACCTTGGAAAGCCTAACAGAAAGATTGCTGTGTGGTTTTGATTTCTTGCAATAAATTTAGATGGACTTTTATTCTGAAATCCTTTTGTCTGAAAACTTTCTCCTTTCATGTGACACCCGCAGCAGTATGAAAGTCCTGGCTGCTGTCTGCAGCTCACTGTGCTAAGCAAGAGCACCGAGATCTGTAGAAACCAGTCCACTCTTTGGTTTGAAGCAGCTCCCAAATGTGATGCAAGCAGCAGCTCTGTGTGGGGTTACACTTACAAGCAAAGGCCAAAGGATCTCTCCAGATGCAAACCTTCTGAAAATCTGGGTCAGATTGTGAGAGCATTTAAATACTGTTGATGACTTCTGAATTTTCCCTGAATCAGTCAGCATAGTGCAGGGAGCCTGAGCTCAGGGAAGTGCCAAAACCTGCTCCACTGCTCCCCTGAATCATGTCAGTAGAGCAGATATATGAACTGAGAAGAATGATGAAAAATCAAGACTCAAAGTGATCAACTCAAAGTACTTGTCTTTTCTCTAAAGGCCCTTTGTAAGTCTACTCATTTCAACAGCTGTTTGTTGTTCTCTTCTTATGAGGCCTGTGCAAAACCAACCAGGCAGTGATGTGAGTTGAGCAGACACTAAGGGGACTCGATTTCCTGTGCCCTAGTTATTGTTTGGTCATTTTTCAATGAGTCCAAGTCAAGTAGCAAGTTGACAATGATCCCTGTGCTCTCCGGTGTCTGTTCTTATCCTAGGTCTTGTTTCTTTTCTGACACTTCTAACCATGCTGAAAAATCTCCACGGACTGCATTTTTCAATGTGCTTTTAAACATTGTCCCACTAAGCACTACTATAATCCTAATAAATAATAATAAATTATAGATATGTTATGATTATTTGGACTCTTTAGTACAGAAGGACCCACATGATATGTATGTGCAAATGTGGAATTCGGGCAAATTCCTGCAATTGTTGTCTTCTCTTAATGTTGTAAATAAGCTGTGCTGAACTCCTCAGAAGTTGGTTTGTTGGGCTGTGTTGGTTCCAGGCTCCCTTTCTTGGCTGGTTTGCTGTGTGTGCTGCACTCTGCCTGCATTATCTGAGGGGTGACCCTGGTGTTGTTATCTGAACTTGCTTCTTCCACTGGAAAGGCTTCTTCACCTGCTTCTTCTGAGTACAGGAAAGCCGTGGGCTGTGGAGCAGGTTCCACATTAGCCAGATCTCAGCAACTTTCAGGCTATGAACTACCATGAGGTCTTTGTAAAAACAGGGATCAAATGTCTGTAGGTGTGGGGCAGCAGAAGGCTTGACAATGCCAAAGGTCTTGAATCCTTCGTGTAAAATGGGCTTGAGGTTGATTCTCTGTAAGCACATGCCTAAAAAGACATCATCAATGGGGAACAGCTCCACCTCTCTGCAAGCCCTAGAGAGCTTCCTCATGGTGCAGCTGGACAGCAAAAACCCTCCTCCTCCAGCATAGGCAGGGTAGATGCTCAGCCCATACATGGTCTCTGGGATGTAGTACTTGCTCTTCTGGACACGGATGGGACGGGCATTGTAGATGATGTCCCCAACAAAAAGGTCTTCAGTGGGATCATGTCTCTTGAGGAAATCAACAATGTTCTCAACATTGACAAAAACATCAGCGTCACCTTTAAAAATAAATTTCACGTTGTGGCAGAATTCAGCAGCCCAGCTCAGGAAGTGGATCTCCTTCAGGGTCAGGTTGAAGAAAGTGTCCATGAAGTCCCAGAGTAAAATGTCCCGGTATGTCTGACTCTCCTGGTGCATCAGGGTCTCCCATGTTGCTAGCACTGTCCTATTCTTTGGTGTTCCCAGGAGGAACACTCGCTGGATCTGCTCCCCATTCACCAAACCCTCCCTGCCCCACGTTTTCCGGACAATCTCACGCCTGTCAAAGTCTTCAACTACTGATTTGATAGCAATGAGCAGAAAGGGACCTCCTGGTGTTTTCCGGCATTTCCTGGGCTGGTTGATGAGGAGATTGAAGTTCCTGTTATCCTTGTTTAGGAGATAGAGCTTGAAGTTGAAGGTAGAATCAGTCAGTGAGGCTGGAGTTGTAGTTTGGACCCTGGTTTTGGCCACTTCTGTTTGTCTCATGACAGGGGTAACCTGGGGTCTGGGTGCAGTTGTCTCTGCTGGCATCAGCCTCCGAGGTTCTCTGGGACTGGAGAATATTTTTGATACTACTCGAGGCTTGTTCTGTGTTGGCTCCTTCTTTCCTGCTGGGACTAAATGTTCCAGTTGGGAGTAGAGCAAAGAACAAAGCGCTACCAGCAAGAAGAGGGTGCAGATCACATCCCCTTTGAGGCGAACTCTCATTGTCTCTCCGGTGTTCCTGGCACTGTTAAAAGCTGTGTTTGAGCTGCCTGGCACCACTGTCCATCTGTAAATAAACACAGAGTGTGTCAGCAGTGAGGATTTGGCAGGTCTGAAGCCAACAGGCAAGACTAACTGAAGCATCATTTAAAAACCCAGCAGCAAAGCACATTTTACTCACACACACAGAGATGTTGAGGAACTTGTCAAAAGGCACACAGGGTTGCAAACTTACTGCTGATCCCATTGCCAGCTCTGTGACTTGATTAGTTCAGTCACTTAGCAGTCATCCATCATCCTGAAAACCACTCTCTAAGCACAACCCAAAATCCTGCATCCCTTACTGCTGAACGTGTTTTGTCATTTCAGAGATTTCATTGGGAAAAGCGAAGTGGAAAATTGCGAATGATGCCATTCTCCCATAAATATTTTTTTTTTCCTAGCTTGACAACCATTACTTGCTGCTTTTACCCTTTTTGACTCAGATCAGGGAGGCCCAGAGCTGACTGCTGAAGGGCAGACTCTTCATGGCAGTGTGCTGCTGCTGTTTCCCTGCACACAGAGCCGGCTTTTGTTAAACCAATTGTGATTTGTATTCAAAATTAATACATTGGGAACAATCTAGAATTCATACAGGACCTTTCTCCTGCCAGTATTCTTTATAAAATATTAAACCATTTTAAGTAACTTCCATTAATAAGGTTAGAAGAGGCCATGGGTCTGCCAAACCACCCTAACCCCTAAGTGAGACGTGGGGAAATAAATCTCAATATGCAGAAGCAAGACAGAGCATGATGTTAGGAAAATTTTGTTCATGTATGGTAGAGGAAGCTGCCTTTTGAAAGACAGGATTTTTCCTCACTTACACTTTTCCTGGAGATCTTCTGTCTTATTTGATCAGTTCTTCAACTGCAAACAAAATGAGAATGAAAGAGTAGTAAGAAGGCAGCAAGCAGCAGGGAACCACAGTTCAGGGAAAGAGCTGGTCAGGTGTCTGCAGCTGCAGCAAAGGCAGAGCTGGACAGAGGGACCCCACAGCTGCTCCAGGAGGAGGTGAGTGACCATCACCATTCCTACTGTCCTCAGCAAGAAGGAAGTTGAGCCCCAACCAAAAATTTTCCCACAAGTGCACGTATTTTATACAGCCACTAATAATGTATCATGTTGATATGTGATTTGTGTCTCTCTTGCCTGTGCTGTACTAATAGAAGCTAGCTGGGAAGGTATTACAACTCTCTGTCTTGAATTAGCAGAGATCATATCTAAAGATGACTTCTGGGATAAAAAAAGCCAGAGAGGAACTTTTGACAAGGGCATACAGTGACAAGACAAGGTGCAAATGCTTGGTAAGAATTTGGTGGTATCTGTTTTCAGCAAATCTCCTTTTACTGTCCTGGACTGGATCACCTGCTGTTAATGACTGTTCATTAACCATCAATTTTGTATCAGCCCTAATGATAAGTTTTCAAACTCAAAATTAAATTGATGAGTCTGTAATTATGAAGTAATAAAACAGTGGCACCTGAGGTACCTAAGCAGTATTTCAAGACTTATGAGGAAGAAAAATTATTACACCAGTTGATTTCTTGGCCAGACCCTTTAAAATTCTTAGATGCACATTATTTGGACATCATTATTTAAATACTGTGCTTTTTCATTACTGGTTAACTTCACCTCCAAGTTACTGTTGAAATAGAGAGTATTTTATTATCATAGGCTATTGCATATCTTTCTCCCAAGTACAGCTCCAAAATGTTTACTGACCTCATTTGCTTTGTCTCCATTATTTATGAAATAATTATTTTGGAAAACAAATAATATCCATATATTATATCCAAGACATATCCATATCTTGCTATAAAGCTCTTTGCATTCCTGGTGGATTTAAAATCACTTTGGCTTTGTCCTGATGACCATGGGTTTTCTCCATAGGCCTTTTTTCCTGCCTTTTTCTGCCCTTTGATAGAGGCTTTTCTTCATTTGTTCTTTTTTTGTTTACCTTTCACTCCTCTCCTAGGCGAGGCAGATGTTTTCACTGGCAGAACTTTGATACTAATAGCAGGATTGAACAATTTTCTCAGATTTTCTTGTAAACTGTTGTTCAAATGTTTAGAATATTCAGGGTCTGCTTTCTGTTTATGTTCTTTCTGCCACGTGGCTTGGCTCATAACTATGTTCAGCCTCCTGAAACAATCCCTCCTGACACGTAGAGGATATTGGCTTGCGTTTTATGTCTGAAGTCCCATATCTTTCTTCATAGTAATAGCAAATTTCTTTTTCCTTGTCTATGCAAAGTTTTATCTTATTTCAGTTGCCAGGTTCCAAATGGTAATTAAGGAGCTGGATGAAAGTCCTGGCTTTTTCCTGTGTTTAATGTTATCGACAAGGGTTTGGAATAAAATGCGTGTGTCATGAAACTCATAATTTCCACGGCTCCCAGATTTATACTGCCAGCATCTCAGAATCTGGCAATAAGTGCTCTTGGAAAAGCAAAAAAAAATCCTGAATTATTACAAGCCTGGGCTGATAGCCCAGATTTTCCTCTGTGTTTTTTTTTTTATTGAAAGTAAAGGATCCAAAAGAGTGATTTCCATGCTGAAATAAAACAGTTCAGTGCTCAAGATAGACCTCTCATTTTCAAAAGAAGTTGCCAGCCCTTGAAGTGATTCCTTGATCTAATTATATGGATTTTCCAGTCTTTGTTAGATATTTCCTTCTTTGGAAGGAAAATACCCTTGATTATTACAGTGGTGTAAGCTCTATCCACGGATGTCAGTGTGGGAAAAGCTGTTCTGCTCCAGAATACAGAGGGACTGATCATTCTGGCAGACACTCTGGTATGTCCTAAAGCCAAAAGGATTATTCATCCACCTTGACACCAGGGGAAATGAATTACAGGGCTATCAAAGTGAGCAGGAAATATTCGATGCCAGACAAAAGAGATGAGAGCACAGCAGTGTTTCTCGGCACAGCACATCCCTGAGTGTCTGTATCTGAGGCAGATGCATCTCTACTGTGGGGCACCTCCATCCAGCCTGGGAAATGGAGCTGGGCTTACGAACTGCTGCATCACTCAGTGCCTGAATGGCCTGGCTGCCAGCACTGCCTCCTGTGCCCTCCAAGCTTGGAAACACAGGCAGCTGTCCCTCTTTGTGTTGGCTGTCTGGGGATGGATACAGAGGAGCGTTGAATCTGGCTCGATGGGGTCTGACTGGGATCATGGGGTTTGTCTCCCCAGGACAGCAGGGTCCTGGGCAAGGCTGGGGATGTTGCAGCCAGGGCTGAGCACCAGCAACGTTAGAGAGCTGAGCTGGGTAGTAGGAAGAGGCTGACAGGTGCCATATCCATGAGGTGGCAAGATGGGGAGCCATAAATATCGAATGAGCTGAAGAACCAAGGGGGCATAGCCTGCACAGCCCAAGAGACAACAAAAGGCTGGAAAGCTGGAAGTGGCCAGAGCTGGGCATGGCACCCTCATGAGCATCCAGGCAGGGAGTTTGACCTGCACTGTTGCACGCTCAGGCAGAGGGCCCATTGCTCTGCCTGGTTTTCATTTATTTGAGAGGAGGATTCCGAAATATGGCCAAGAACAGCTGCAATAAAAGCAGTCAAGTGATGATAAAAATAAATTGCTAGCCCTTCATTTCCAGTTGAATGATGTTAAACCTTGAGCTCATCCTGGAAATCTTTTTTTGCAGCAGTCATCACATCTCCATCACTTGGTACTTCTGCTCAGGGCCAAAGTGGGAAAAAGTCCTCTGGATCCTGTCCCCAAATTCAGTCAAGAGGCCTTGGTAATTCTGGCACACTGCTTTGTGCCTTGAGGAATGGTTATTTGAGCCAGCCAGCCCTGGGAAAAGCAGCTGAGATAATCAGGCTGAAAACATGGTGCACTCAGCACAGGGACACAACATCAGCAATGAGCTCTACTGCCCGCTCATCCCAGCCTGGCACACAGAAACATCCATCCCCACCAAACTCAGCTGTGGGGTGTCCTCAAATCACCCTCCTCCCTGCTGCATGGGAAGTGCTCCCAGCTCCCTCCTCACTCCCCATGCTGGAGCTGCCACCGGTAGGTTTGGATTGGGCAGCAGAGGGTCACTGTGACCATGCAACATGTGGGGCTGTGGTTGCTGATGGAGGTGTCTTATCTGTCTCTCTGTAAGATGAGCTTAAGAAAGTGTGTGGGATCCAGCCTTGATGGGTTTGATGAGGTTTTTTTGTAATCACCAGAGAAGATTGTGTAATTCTAGGTGGTGGAGATACTTTGAGGCAATGCTTCAGGTTTGGGATATTTGTTTTCATTTCATGTAGGCTGAATGCATTTTACAAGAACAAAGTCATCTTGTAGCAGCCAGTACTGGATACTGAGATCTGCCTGGGCTCTGGCCTGCGAGGGGAGACGTGTGTGCACGTGTCCCTCTCCCGCCTTGTTTACAGGAATTTTTCCATCCAGATTCTCTTGGCAAGAGCAAAGAAAACTCCCAGGACCCTCCTCACCTGGTTTCTCTACCTCAGAACAGGAACACAGAAGAAGGAACTCCTCTGCCTCACTCAGAAGAGTGCTGACACTGTTCAAGAAACAATAATGGCATACCCTGTGCCAATCCTGCAGCTGAGCTGTGTAAATAGATGTGTGCAGGTGAGCTTTCTCCCACCAGAGCAGGATGCTGACACCAAGCATTCTGCACTGCCAAAAGCCCTGGAGGCTGCATCTTCCCACTGACACCCTTAGTCCCATCCTCTGAGCCCCTGAGTGTCTGACTTGTGTCTGCACCAGTTTAGTTTAAAAGTCTTGCTGAACACATGGACATGGTAAGCGTTGTCTCAGGTGAGGAATCACACGTTTTGTCCTCTTCAAGCTGCACTGAGCTGTTGTCCTTCTCCTACCCTTCTACAGGAACCTGAAGTGCAAAGGCCAAGGCTTCAAGTTCTCAGTCTTGTGCTGGCAAAACCTCATCTGGACTCTTTAGGGCACCCACAGGGAAATGTGTCAGCTTCCAGCACTGACACATGTGGTGCCATGTAAGTGGGGTTTGTTCTGCCCCACATAAAAAAAGTTGGGTGAAACAACTTGAGTTTTATCAGTTAAGCTGGGTTTGAAGTGTTTGAAGGGGAAAAGTAGGTCTGTGTGTTGGAGCAGGGGAAGAAACTGTGTTCCACTTGTGTTTGGGTGTCATGTAATAGCTTTTATTCCTGCATGATGTGTAGGGTTTGGGTTTGTTTGTTTGTTTGTTTGTTTCTTTTTGTATCCCCCCCCCCCATGCCCAGGCAAAGTCAATAAACTCATCAAAGTTACTGCTTTAAGTGGCCCTGGTGTTGAGCAACTCCTCTGTATTTCAGGGTGCTTGTGAAGAGGTCTCATTTGGAGTTACAGGATTATAAAGTAATGCTGAATTATTTGATCTTCTTGATTAGAAGACAGAGGTGGCTGAAATACAAAGACCCCTTTTGGCACGTTGGTAAGTGCAAAGCCCTAGAGAAATGAAGTAACCAAAACACTCACTGTGCTGCCTTACCAGATAAAAACTCATCCTATTCTTACAAGCTGCTTACAAGTTCTGAAGTCCATAAACAAACTGAGAGCAGGCTGTAGGATTTAATTAGCTGAGTGTCTTGAGAGCTATCCCAGGAACTGGGTTCATGAATCAGAACCAAGGGAGCACAGTGAGAGGGGCAGAGGCTCAGTGCTCAGCTGCACACGATGGCACAGCTCGGACACTGCTGGCAGTGCCACAGCCACAGCACTGCAGCATCACTGCTGCTGAGACTTGCTGCAGCACCTGGAGGCAAAAGCTCTGTTGAGTCAAATACTGAGGAAGCAGGTAACAAAAATGCAGGCCCTCCTCCAAAGACAATTTCCAACTTTCCTGTCAGAGCTGCTTTTCAGGGCATTTTTGAATTTTTTTCCAGGCCAGAGCAAACTAATGGATAAGTTCCATGCTGTTACAGGACAGGGTGCCTTATTTATCTGCTTGCCCCAGTCCTCAAATATGTAGTTTGATCAGCTTCCCAGTTTCTCCTGTTGGCACTGCCAGCCTTCCCTTTGCAATGCTGGTCACGTTGGATAACTGCTTGCAAACGGCTGCTGCAGTCGCCTCCTTTCACCTTCCACCCCAGTCACAAAGCTTTTATGAAGTGTACAAACCTAAACACAGAGGAACTGCAGAGCTGCTGTGTGCAAGCTGTTGAGATGTGTTTCCATGTGCAGGGGTCCCAGACAGGAACTCATCCCTCCTCGCTGGGGACTGGTATGGTCCATGGGAGCCTTGCTGAGCCTGGGCAGGACCAGCTGGCTGCCAGCACCCTGCTCCCCTCGCCCTGCTGGCCCAGTGTCAGTCACTCAGGCACACGTGGCACAGTCTGGGGGCTGCAGCTCATTTAAGCAGCGTGTGATGCTTTCCATCCCTTTAGGGGCAGGACATGCCATGGGAGCAGTGCCTGTGCAGGGCTGTGCTGTGCTGGGCCCCGGAAACCTGGGAAAACTCCAGCAACCTGGGAAAACAAAACTCCAGCAACCTGGGAAAACTCCAGCTCCCTCTGAGCACGGCACCGCATCCCTAACGAGAGTGCTCAAGCACCTGCAAGGCAGGAGAAGGCAATGCCCAACGACCTTCTGCAGGCCCAGCTTTCAGAGGTAGTTCCCTACATTCAGATGCAGTTTTGCTCATCCATAGTCTGATTTTCAGAAAGGCAGAGGGCTCAGCAGCTCAACTTACACCCTGAGTGCTTTGGAGAGACAAGGCCCCTCCTGAGTAGCCAAGGTGAGGAACCTGCCGTCTCTCTTCCAAACATTAATTTTCTGGGCCCCAGGAGGGGAATAAAGCCTTGCAGGCTTGTAAAGGGGTAAGAAACAATCCCACTGAAATGAACACCTTCCTTTCCCAGCCCTCTCCAGGCTGCAGTGCTCGCCACCTCTTCAGCTCCCAGACCCTTTTCTGATAAATAATTTGCCCAATGCACCCCAAACCCAAGCAATTGCAGTGCAGTAGCATGGCTGTATTGTTACACCCAGGCTCAAATGGGAGAGGGAGTACATGCTGATGTACGCCACTAATTTAAAGATTATACCCAACACGTAAGTTTCTCAGAATCTGTCTAAAAACTATTAAAAAATATGATCAGTAACTGCATGTTTCATACGGACTAAATTATTTTCTATCTTTGTGATGCTAGAGAGCTCGGAAATTCCCATGTTTTGCTCAAAGCATACCACAGTGTAACATGGGGAAGATTCATATCCTTTTACTGATGAAGAATAGCTTGTAAATGTAACATGCCACCACTGGAACATGTTTGTGCTTGGGAGGAAACCCTGTCTCAGAGCACTGCAGGCATTGTCTAAAGGAGCCCCACAGTTCTGTAAAAACAAGCTAAATATTGAAAGTTTTTTGGAAAGTAAAGCGTAGAGCAGATGTCTCAGGGCTGGAGCCTGCGTGCACAGAGCCTGCAGCCGACCCTGCTGCGTGTTAACCATCACGGCCCAGGCTGCTGCGTGTAACAACATTCAAGAGCAACAAGACGAAAAGAAAAGCTGGGAGCAAAGGGAAGCAGTAAGGACAGACTCCAGTCCTCCCTGCTCGCTGCACAACTCTCCGCAACCCACCAGATCAAACACACTTAATAGATACTTACATCCCATTTGATAGCGCTGATCCTGTGTCCCCTCGGTGCTGTCTGTGCAGCGGGCTGCCAAGGAGGCCCATCTGGATGTAGTTAGGAGAGGCATTGCTCAGCCTTCCAGCGGAGCCGAGGGAACCCTGGGGGCGCGGAGCAGCGCGGGCGGCTCGGGGCCGCTCGGGGCTGCGCTGGGGCTGGGACTGGGACAGGATTGGGAACGGTACTGGGACAGGACTGGGAGCGGGGCTGGGGCCGGGACTGGGAAGCGGGGCTGGGAGCGGTCCGGGACCGGATTGGGACCGGGCTGGGAGCGGTCCCGGCCCCGTGCACAGCCCCAGCTCGCAGCGAGGGGAGCTCGGCGGGCAGGGCGAGCAGCCGCGTCCCCGTCCAAGCCCTGACACGTGATGGGGCCGGGGAGCGCCGATGGCTCCGGCGGGACAGGGCGGAGAGGGAGAACGCACGGCCAGGTTGGGGACTTTCACCCATTCTGCAAAAAAGCTGGGTTTTTCTTTGCCTCCCCCCGGCCCCCCGTAAGATTTTTCAATAGGAAATGTACTAATTTTTCTGAGTTTCTTTTTCTTTTCTTTCTATACTTTGGCTTTTTTCTTTTAATTCCCTTTTGAGTATTTAACTCTGCAAGGAGTCAAATTGAAAAATAGAGGTTGGGTTCAGCTCAGAAGTTAAATCCACTTGGGGACTGGTTTGGCTGGTTTGTTTTTTTTTTCCTAGTAGGGAAATGATGGGAGGATGTATGAGCTGAGCAGTGCAGAGGCTGAAAACAGATTTAAGGTTCCCTTCCAAAACCTGGAACAAAAAAAACCCCAAACTCCATTTATTTATTTATTTTGAAATTACTTCAAAACAATTTTTATTTGGAGCCAAATCTAACGTGCCATCGCTAGTGATCTGCCAGCTGAGTGCAGCCATTGCACTTCCCATTCCTGTGGCTGTTTCTTTGTCTCTGCACTGTAAACAATGACCCTTATTCCTCTAACAGAGGCCAAGTGCCTGAAGAGTGCCCAGACCACGGCCACTTTGGGAAGCAAAGTTTTTCATTTACTTGTCATAAAAGTGGGTTTTGATCTACTCTGTTGTTTTCACAAACACCTCTTTTTAAAACATTAATATTAAAAACTCTTTTTGTAAGCATCTGTGCTTTTTTTGATGCATTTTTAATTTCACCTGAAATGCTGTGCTTTACTGAACGCAGTCTCATGAAGAGTGGGCTCTTGATGGGCCACTCTCGAGCCCTGCACTCAGGTGCTGCAGGCTGGGAAAGTCCTTTCCTCCTGATCACAGCTGCCTGAGCCACAGCAGGTCGCTGCTGAGCAGCACAGCTCATCAGAAACCTCAACCATAAATGTTCCTTAGCTCCAGCTTTCCCTGTGCCATCCCAAGTTACCTCTGGTCTTTTCTTCTGCAGCAGCAGCCCCAGGTTATTTATCATCCCTGCTCTGTAGCGAGGCAGCTGATGGTCACAGAGGCAAAGACCAGCTCCTGACTGCTGTGGAGGGAGGGAGGGAGGGGGACTGCTGGGACTGCTCCCTGAAACCACCAGGGACTCACAGCAGTTATTTCCACCGTGATGCCTCACCCAGGTTTGGGGACCTGCCACCCTGCCTCCCTTTTTGCTTGCTCCGATGGGGTGAGAGTGAACACAGAAGCTTTCATTGATGTGTGATGCCTTAGTGACTGCTGTGGCTTGGAGAGTCACGCAGGGAGCTTGGAGATGGAGGAGTTTCTCCATGGGTGCTTCTACTTGGTGGCTGTCTCACGTGGACCTTGTTCCCTGGGCACTGATCCTGGGCTGGTTTATTCCTCCCCATGCCAGCAAAGGTGCCCTTGGTCCATCCTGTGTTGTGTCACTGTCTTAGAAGACTGGGCCAGTGATCTCACTGACCCTCCTCACTAGGTCAGCCCTGTTGACCCCAGGTTGGTGTGTCCTTCCAGCTGCTGTAGGGCAGAGCCCTGCTCCCCTCACTGTTCCTGCAGGCATCAAGCCATGCAGCTGGGAATACAGCTTTGTGGTAGATAAAGAAGGGCTGATCTTGTGATTTTCAAACAGTGAGATTTAAGAGATTCAGGGTAAAATACATCTCTGCTCAAGTTCATGGCAAAAGGAATTTCCCTGGATTCAGCTGTCAGGTCAGCCAGTGGCTTCCTGTGCAAAGCTGCTGGAGATTTTATATCCCAGCTCCTTGGCTCCCCACCTATGGGGCAGCCTTGTGAGAGAGCTCACTGGTAGTGAGGCACTTGGGATTACAGTGGTGCTGTGGCCTCAGAGGAGTCCCAGATATCCAACAGCACTGAAAGAAACACTGTGAGCTCCTCCAGGTGCCAGGGGTGGGACAAACCTCCCCTTCTGGCCATGCTGGCTGAAAAAGGCTCATCAAAGCAGTAACTGGAAACTGAACAAACATGGAGGAGGCTTGGCTTGGTTTTGTAATGAGAGCTGTTCCCTTGCAGGTGGGACACCAGCCTTGGCATGTCAGGAGAAATGTGTGACTTTGGGCAGAACCCTGCTGTGCATCCACCCTCAGGCTGGATGCTCCTCTGGAACTGGTGATCATGAAATGTGGCCAGAACTTCAGTGACCCCTGTTCTTACTACTGCAGTTAAGTGTTCAATGAAAGACTCTGAGCCAGTTTTCATCAAAAGTATATATTCATTTATAAAAAAGAACAGGGGGAAAATATATATATACCAAAGAGCTTTTTCTGTAAAAAACAATTCCTTAGAGGCTGAATGTCCTAGACCCAACTATGCCTGGCATTGCAGTCCATAGCTGTAGATGGCTGGTCCAGATCTGATGCTGAATATCATGGGAATTTGGAATTAGAAGGTCAGCAAGGGATTTTTCCACTGAAAACTAAGAGACATTAACCACACATCTCACACAGGTTTCTATTAGAGATGTACAGCCAGCTCTCTTCAGTGGGTTTAAAATTCAATCCAGAGAAGAAAAAAATATGTATCTTTTTACTCTAGGCCTTAAATTGCTTCACTGTTTGAGTCCATCTCCACACAAAAGACACATGGCCAGATCCCTGTCTAGTGTAAAGCACCAGTGTCATGCACACACTCCAACATGTGGGTTAGACTCAAGAAATCCTCTTGATTCCTCTTCTTGTACCTCTTTGGTTTAAGGATATCAGATACAATACCAGAGATTCACCAGAGTTTTCAGTTAAAATCAGCAATTTAAGTGAATTTGAGGCTCCTCATTCTGCCCATACTTACTTCTGGTTTCAGAGTCTGTGGGCAGCTGCCAGGATGTGGTTCCTTTGGGAACAGCAGAGGGGAGACAGTGATCCAGACAGCAGGACAGCTCCTCAATGCTGAACCTGGCTTTGAAATGAATGGCAAAATAAACAGATTTTATCCTTTGAAACAATTTTGTATCAGGGTATCCTGTCAGGTTTGCTTCTATCAGATGCCTCATGTCAAAGTAGATCTGGTGAGCATTTTAACTTAATTCTCCTCTTTGTTATCATCTGTTTGAACACAGTAGGTCAGCTATGCCAAAACAAATCATTCAAATTCTCCTTTGGATGGATCTTTTATTCCTTCTGGCAGACTGAATGGAGACTCCTTCAAATCTGAAACACGGTTAAAACTACAAAAATAATTTGTACCAGAAAAAAAAAGCCCTCTTGAATCTCTTCCTCTAAGCACATTTTGGCCTGATTCCTGCAGCTTGTTTTATGTTTTTTTTCTGGTTTAGATTTTTATATGTAACTGATTAGCACCTTTATTTGCTTTTAATATTGTGTTTGATTCTGAAACACTACCATCACCCCTGAATTTTTCTTTTTTACAGATATATCTCAGTATATGGAGAAAAGCAGTTATTGGGATAAGGCAAATTTCTCCAGCAGCTGCACTGCCCATGGTTTATCTCCCACCATGATGATGATTGGTCATGGAAAGGGAGGTATGAAACAGCCACTGCTATGTCTTAAGCCATGCCATGTGCTCGAGACAGTTTCACCATGGAATATCACTGAAAAACCCTTTTCCTTCAAGTCTCTGTAATGAAGGCACCTGTGAATGCTGTTAGAGATCATGATATTCCAGAAAGGCTGCCAGCACTTAATGGCATTTCTGACAGGGAATATGTGAGTAAGAGGAAATATACATGCCAGTTACTGGCAGAAGGAAAATGCACAACGTTTGCATTTAGAAGGAAGCATTCATGGTTAGTCTTCTGTAAAAAAGTTTTCTGGACTTGAAGTAGATGCTGAATTATAAGACTTTCTCATTTTGAGCATTAACAGCTGCTACAAAAACCAGTAATTCACACTACTTAGTGGCTGCCTTGTAACTATATGTGCAAATTGTGCACATGAATAGCTGGTCTGAGAGTTTAGAAATATTCATTGCAAATGAGACAGCAGGCTATGCCTATGACCTTGTTTTCTTAAAGAAGTAATTTCTGCAAAATCAAGAGCAAACTCTCTTGCTCTTAAAGTAATTTTCAAGTTTCTGATTTTTAAATTTTTTAAAATACAATTTGTCAGGTGGGTTTCTGCCAAATAGAGTTCCCCAGCTGAGATCTGGCAGGAAAGCTAAATGCTTTGAGGTATGGTTCCACAGCAGACTAAATTAGCTAAGATCAGCACCACCGTGTTGGTCTCAAAAGCAGAACTGTCAGAGAGGTAATTGCTTCATTTTGGGAAGAGCACTGGTACTACTAGAGTGGAGCAGGCATTGAGGAGATGAAACTGCAATGGCACTGATATAAAATGGCTTAATAAAAGGTGGTGGAGCCAGTCTTTGCAGAGATGGTGCCTGCATGAAGTCCTGCTTCTTTGGAAGCTAGGGGCAAGATGGAAGCAGATTCCCTCACATCCTGAAAACCTTCTCCCCTTCCTTTCCTTTCTTTCCTGGCTCCTTTCCCTCGGGGGTTCAAAATCTGCAGAAAACAATTTACATTTCTCTGGCTTACACTAAGGATGTTATACTCAGCTCATCTGAGGCATGTGGATCCCAGCTGCCTCAAAGCAGGCCATCTAAATTCTGCCCATCCAGGTCTCCAGGGACTGATGCTCAGGTGTTCCAGCAGAAGGTACAGGAATGTCTCCAGCCTCAGCAGCTTGGATCTGAGCCCACACCTGAATCTGAGGTTATGTTCCTCCTTACTGAATTACAGCTTTGACTCCAGGGAAGGAGTAGGATGTGAGCTGTGGTTTAAAAAGCCATCAGGCCCTGACTCAAAGTTGTTCCTACCATGACTGCTAGCAGCCTGATCTTTGCATGCACACAGACTTTGTGTGTGTGATCCTCTGCATCAGAAAACATTTCCATGGCCCACTGGCTATTCCCACAGATGGGAAGGGCAAGAAAGGATAGAATTAATGGAAAAGTATTAGTAAAAACCTATCAGGAAAGCACTGGGAATATGTCAAAGGTAATTGAGCTGCTCTTGTGCTTCACGGGACCCATGTCATGCAGACACTTGTTGCTCTGTGCTTTGTATGTGCTGCAGTCTGCATCAGCCGTACCAGGAGACACTCAGCTTCTCCCATGGGAACTGAAAGCAGGAGTCACCCAGGGAGTTGGGAGATCTGTCTCTTAAACCTTTTTTACCCTAAAAATCAGTGCAGGTAAATCCAGGCAAGGTGGCAGCTGATGCTTGGTTGTCACACAGTGACAGCAGTGCCAGGGAAAGGCTCTCTGTAGATCCTGACACCTGTGGGACACAGCAGGGTGAGCTGTCCCCTCCAGGAGCCCAGCAGGCTGAAGGTGGGTGGTTAGGAAGTGAGTGAAGGCACGAGCAGCCAGCTGGGTCTGGTGATTGCTCAGCTCTGTGGTCTGAGGACAGCATTTGATGCTGCAATGCACCTGAGAGCAGCAGTTCCAATCCATGCTCCACAGGTAACTTGCTGATGAGGAGACTCTTTTCCTTCCAGCACTGTGTTTTGCTTTCCATAGCTGCAGGCTCCCTCAGACTGGCAGACAAGAGCTAATCAACACATTACTGTCTACCACAGATGAGAAAATGTTGACAATCATTGTTGGAATTTGAGTTTGTCCATATTGTTTTTTCAGTGCCTGCCATTTGTTGTACAGCAGCAATCTTTTGCCCTGTGGAAGATTGTGGCGGCCCCAGCTAGAAGGAAAGCCTTCAGGTGGTGAGAGGTGGGAAGGAGCTATAACAGAGCAGGGTAAAACGGATACTCTTGCCATGGATGTTCTTCGTTCTTCAAACAAAGAAGGAAAATAATGTAAAATTGACTTTTCCTTACTTTCCCCTTTGTCTTTACTTGAAATCATGGCTGAGAGCAAAAATATTTTCAATATAAAAATATATTGCAGCTCTCCAGGTCATGGCCCTGGACACAGCCTGAGAAGCAGTGGCATTGTCTGCTTCCCAGAGAAATTTTATGAGAAGCCTTGCTTGCTTTTCTCCTCTCCCTCATTTTCCCCTAGGGCTCTCTGTCACAGCCCTGAAGGAAGTTAACTTTCCCTTCCCTCAGTCCTGAAGGAAGTCAAGATGAAAGCCTCTCACCAGTTCACAAGAAGGTAGTGCTCTGTTTCTGGAAACACAATGAAAATAAGGCAAGTCAGAGGTCCATGATAGCTTCTGCAAACACAGAACCTCTCCCCTGAGCATTTCCACCTAGATGGAAACCTGTGGTGACATTCAGGGCTTTACATTCCCAGACACTGGCAGCAGTTTCATAGAGTAGCTAAAGCAGGAAAGCCCTTAGCAATGGCACTGTCCTTTGGGCTCTAGGAGCAGTCTTCACTGGCATGGAGGCCCAAGAGCTCCTCAGCCAAGCTGACCAGACCGTTCTCTTCCAGGGCTGCGATCAGCCGCGCTATCGTGGCCTTCTTGCCCTCAGACTGGATGAACCTGAGGAGCATCTGGTAGGCTTGTTCATAGAGTCCCTCTCGGTCGTACTCCAGCGCCACGTTGTCAATGACAGGGTCACGCAGGGCCCGGCAGGATTTCTGCAGGGAGCGAGCCACCTGCTTCCACTTCTTGGACACGGACTTGGCAAACTTCTGGTGGTCGTCTGGTGTGATTGTTCTGTCATCTGCAAGGGGCAGAGGCCAGATCAGACATAGAAGTTTCATAGCTGACGTGATGCAGCTTGGGCCGGTTCAAGGTTTGGTCAATATTCTGTGGAGCTGGGAGTCTGAGCTCCCTGCCTTGCCCAGCTGTTCCCTTACAGAAATCCTCCCACAACAACAAAGCATCTGGGCTTGCCCCTACCCTGCAAGCTTGGCGAGGCCTATTTTCTTTTTTTCTCCCTCAGAACTTTCCTGTGGCTTGCCAGAGCTCTCTGTTCTTTTGGGTTTTTTTTGTTTTTTTTTTTTGATGGAAACGCTCTGCATTTGTTTTAGCATTTCAAAAGCAACTTGGTAAGGCCTTTCTGAAAAAGTCCCCTGTTCCCTACCTAAACATCCTCAAAACACTGAAATGCTGACAGGAGCTCTCTCTTCAGCTGTTTAGCACTGGAGACTGTACACAGCTTAAGCAAGCTCAGAAATGATCCAGCTTATCTCAAGCTGATATTGCTATATGAGACTCTCTGAAAGCTCTCTCTAGGGACAGACCCCAAAGCCAGCTGGTCAACTGAGGGAGCCTGGACAAATCAATCTTCTCTGAAAGCAGGACTGAGGGTCTCCATGGCAACTCCCCCAGTCTGATCCAACCTACACTATTAACTCACTCAACCAAGCAACATGGAAGAAGAGAAAAATATATGTTTCCTTTCACTATTAATTTTAAAATGTGAGGAACCTGGAAGGGACACAGACTCTGAAACATCTGGTTCTGTGCCACCCCACCCAGAAAAGAAAACAGGTTGAGGCCTGGTCTGAAGCCCCATGGCAATATCTTAGGACTACTGTAATTCCATTCTTATGGGATGCTGTGAAATCCTTGGTTTATCTGAGGTAGACCCCAATATGGAGTCATGATAATTCTCCCTCCTGGGCTGTGACACAGATCAAGGGCTCTGTTGGTCAGCTCTAGCTACTCACCAAACTGCTGTCCCTGAAAGATGAAGGTGAGTTGTGTGGGAAGGGAGCTGCCTTGAGGAGTATAAGGCTGAGACGGGGACTTCAGAGGTGAGCAGTCTTTTCCAGCCACATTATTGTCAGTGCTCTGGTGAAGCATCAGGCTCTTGAGGTATTCCTCCAGCTCCGTGATCTCCTCATCCGGCAGGCGGTCAGGCTGTAACACAAACAGCATCAGTGACTCCAGCCAGGGCCACCACCCTGCAAAGCTGCAGCTGCTGGTGTCAAGAGAGGAGCAATGAGATATAGCATGAGCTGTCAACCAGCCGAATGAGGTGGTCTAATGGAGCTCTGGCTGTAAATGTGTGGATTTGAATCTGTAATGTGATATGAAATAGACAATCTCTCCTCCCTGGGTTTCTCACCTGCAGCAGTGAGTGCCTACAAGTTGCACAAAACTGCTACTAGCCCATGTTCACTTTCAGCAGCCCTCAGCAAGAATTAGGGTGCACTGCAGGCAGCAAGGCTTCTCCCAACTCCATATGAGGGTCAGACCCACAGAACAGGGTGACCTGGTCCAACAGCTCATGGCCACCCAAGCAGACAGCTCCCGTTACCCGCCTTCTCTCTCTTTCTCTCTCTCTCTCTCTCTCTGCCCCTCTGCTCCCTAAAGTTTGTTGTTCCTGGGTCCTCACCAAGCCAGTTTTTTCTCTAGCCAAGAGTAAATTAGTCTGACCTCCAAAAAGCAGGTAATGAGAAAGGAGTAAAGAAGGCAAAGCACATGGGAAGAGTCAAACCTGGCAGTGCTGTACCTCAATCAGAGGTAGACATTGGTTTAGGTCACTTACAGCAGATACCCAGCACTGCTCTTAGCTACTGAAGGCTGGCTGTGCCCCAGTGCCATCTTTCTGCCTGTTGCACTGTTAGGCTGGGGTCAGACTGAGTCACTTTTGGGGAACTGAGAATTAGCCCATTTCTTTTGTCCAATCAGCTAGTTCAGCACAGGGAGGTAGCAGCAAGCCACAGTTCACAGGGTAGGGATATCACATATTGTTTGGTTTGGGGATTAAAGGTTTGAGTTTCATTCTCTGTGCTTACAGAAAAACAACCTGGCAAAACATGCTCTTGTGCCTAATATTCCTGAGTAGATATTGAGTGCCTGTTTCTCAGGACCATTTAGAGGAACCACAGCTAAAGTTCCAGATGGAAAAAAAAGAGGAAGGGAAAAAGTCAGTGAGTTTAATCATGTCAAGTGCCTTGTAGTGAGATGACAAGATCTCACTGTTCTTGCAAGCAGGATTAGAGTGCCAGTGCCAAAGTGTGCAATGTGCCAGATGTCAGAGGAGAGAGACTGTCTTCAGAAGGGCAGCCTACTCCTGTTGTAAGCAGATGCTGGGTGTCCCCACTCTGACACAAGTTTTTGGTTTGATGTGCAGTGTTTGCACTCATTTCCAGGTGCAGTTACCTTTGCCACTCTGGGAGGAGGTGGTGTGTGAGGCAGGGGAGGGAGATGGAGAGCAGTGATGGTTCCACCCAGGACTGCTCCTCTCTGCCTGCCCCACAGCTCTACTGAGGCACACTTGTGCTGTCAGCTGCACTGTCTAGAACTCCTTGTCTTAGTGGGGATAACAGCCACACTGGCTGTTATACACAGAAGGCACAGTGAATTAGCAGGATCTTTGCGGCCTGCTTTAGGTAACTCTGCTGCCCTTCCAGAAAAGTGCACAGCTCTTTCCTGAGGAAGGGCTGAGCTATTTCTCCACATTAGAGTTAGGAGCTGAAGGACAGTGAAGTTTGTTAACCTAACATGCTGCACCAGAACAAGATTTGCACCCACCTTTGCAAACCCTGTGCCACCCCTCCTCATTGCTGCCCAGCCTCCCTCCCTCTCCTGCTCACCTTTTCTCTGTAGATGCACTCCAGGCAATGATCCTCATCCTTCAGGATCTTGTCAAGGTGCTCACTGCCAGCCTTCAGCTCCACTTGGAGAGGCACCGTGGTTGTGGCCAAGGAGAGCTGGAGGTGACTCTGGAGGGACTTCTGGAGCACTCCTTCCCGGTAGCTGCGCAGGAACTGGCGGCAGTTCTCCTGCTTGCAGAACTTGAGCTGGACTATCAGGTGTGGGTGGCTGCAGTGCACTTTGAGCATGTCCACACCATTCACGCTGCCAGTGGAGTCTGGCAGGGAGAAGGGAGCACAGTCACAATCCAGGCATGAGCCAGCCCACCCAGACCCACGCCCATCCACAACAAGCCTGCAATGGAAGAGTTTTTGAATTCACTTTGTGATAAAGTCCTCTGTGATGGAAAAGTGTGTTAAACCAAGAGGGAAGGATCAAGTTAATGCTGCCCTCCCACCACTGATCTCTATGAAGCATGTATGGTGTCCAACTGAAGATGTATGGAATTACATCTCAGGTAATTATATCAACACTGCTTATTAGGGCAGGTTTTAAATGTGAGGTTCCATTTCCAGGGCAGAGATGATTATGATAAACTGGCAGCACAGGAAAGTTTAATAGATGAAAGTTCAGCTCAGTGCTCAGTCAGCCTTCAGTCCTTGTGACTGGAGTCTTATGCAGTGATGAAGGTCTTGGAAAGAAACCCAGTGTCTCCTCTCCAGCCTGTGCCTAGAGATAACTTTTTTCTCTCTGAACATTTAAAACATCTCACAAACAGCAAATGACAGATCCAGCCACAGGGATTAAGCTGCTTGAGATTGGGCCTTGACTTGCTATTTTGCACAGAGAATTAATTAATAGTAAAATCTAATCAAGGAGAAGCCAGGGATGTACCCTCTAACATTAGTGTAGGAGGACCATGACCGATGTAGAAACAGAAAATGCCAGGACTTCATTCTTCCTTCTCCCAGCAGAATTTAGTTTTTATTAGCTGTGCTCATTATCCTTATTGCCACAGGATTATATGCTGATGATGAGTTCTAAGTATGTCTTTTTCTCTTTTATTGCAGCAGAGGCCTATATGAGGCTGCTGTAGTGCTTCCAGACCTGACTGAACCTCGTGGGCTGTCACTGCATAGGGCTGTATGGAGGCACCAGCTCACACTGGCACTACATCAGGTATTTCTAAACCACGTGTCATGGCATGGAGGACAATATTAAGGCAAAGCAGACTTGTGTGCTCCACATTAAGCAGGGCAAGTGACCTTGCATTTAGAAGTATAGTAGCTAACAGTGGCATTACATTACAGGCTTTACTAAGTCCTGTTTGGACCAGATGTGTAACTGACACATGGGTTTAGGCACCTAGAAAAGACATTTTAATTCACTGTGGATGCTTTTTTTATCACTTCCTTAATGTTTTAGTTTTTATGAGTGCTTATTAAACAAAATTTCCACAATAGGGGAAAAGGGCAGAGGAGGGAGAGCTGCACATACATGGAAACCTTTATGAAGAATGTACAAGACAGCTGTAAAGCTTCCTCAAAAGATGGGACTTTGCAGGCATTTCTGCATGAAACCTCAGACAGCTTAAGATTTCATGTCCTTTTCAAGTCTGAATAAGCATGGTAGGATTTCAGTTTTATGAGCTGTCCTTTAATTGTGTGAGTAGATTCACATTCCAATGCCACAAAGCAGCCACAAATCAAGGCTAACTGGACAATGGTGTTAGGCTGCCTGCTTCCTGTTTCCCGTATTTGGAATGAGCTTCAAGACGGGCAGGCCTGTATGGGATAAATTGACTTGGCATGACTTCCAGAAGAAACTGAAAATAGTTAGACAAGTCAAATGACAGGTAAAGAACACCATGGGTCTTTCTAGGTAAGTGTGATAAACTCCTCAAATTACTATTATCCTGCAGTGTGCTTGGTGCAAGGGTGAATAGAGAAAATATAGTTCTATGGCTTTTTGCATCTCAAGTAATTTTTTGATGTAAATAGGGTTACATACACCTCAAGCTAATGTGTGTCTGTTTATATCAGAATTTGAACTTTAATTATATCAGAATTTGAAAAGAAATGAATTTGTACTGGCTATCACTTGGTTTAAAAAACAGCTTCCCAAAGCAGAAATCGTGTTTGTATGGTGGTAAAAAGACAGCAATTAAATCTTCTTTCATAGCAATTGCAATCTTTTCCCCTCTTACATAAATGGGTTTAAACAAACATTCATAAAGTTGGATAATTCGTAGGATGGTTCACTTTGGAAGGAAGCCCAGGAAGTGTCTAGCCCAGCCTCCCATGCAAAGCAGGGTCAGCTCTGAGGTCAGAACCAGTTGCTCAGGGCTTTATCCAGTCCTGTTTTGAACACCCTCAAGGATGGAGAATACACAGTCACTCTGGGCAACTGCCTGTCTTAATGGGGAAAACATTTGTCCTTCTATCTGATGTCTACCTCTCATTTCAATTTGTGCCTGTTGCCTCATTCCCCGTGCACCACTATGAACAGTGTGGCTCCATCTCCCTCCCACAGGTATCAGCAGGCTGTTGGTAGGTCCTCTGAAACCTTCTCTTCCCCAGGCTCAACAGGTCCAACTCCCGCAGCCTCTCCTCACAGGTAAAGTACTCTAGCCCCTAACCATCCTGGTGAACTTCTGCTGAGCTTGCTCCACTTTACTGCCTTTCCTAAACAGAGTGAGCATGAGCCTTCCTTACCCATGAGGGTGAGATTAAAGAAAGGCATGGCACTGCACACCAAGATACCAGAGGCTGGGTACCTGCTAATGCCAGCTTCAGGGCCTTGAACACACGAGGCTTCTTCTGGGAGCTCTCGTAGAGGGCCGGCAGAGCAATGGTCTTGCAGGTCGACTGAAGGAAGAGATAAGCACTGCCAATCCAAGGAGCAGAGCTGCCTGCCATCTTCAGCACCCTACAAAATCACACAGGCAAGTTTAGAAACCATAAGGGAAATGGCCTGAAGCCAGGGGAGTGCTACAGCACAAGCAGGACAGACTTATGGGGATATACTCTTATTTCTTAGAGGAATGCCGATGTTGCTAAAGCAAGCGTAACCTTTGAGGGGTTTACTGTTACTCTGTAAAGCACACCACAGTAGGACACTGTATCCCAAAGACAGCAGCTCACAAAGCTTCCCTTTCATTTTCTACTGGAGTCCATTCATTTTATAGTCCAAAGATACTCAGAAGCAGAGTTTCAGTCCCTGTGCTTCTGACTGACTAGCCAAGCTGGCAAAATGTGAAATGACTGAAGTGCTCCAGGGACCTCCCAGCAGTCCTGTCTCTGGCATGTTCCCATGGACTGAAGCCCTATTGCAACCAGAGACTTTCTCCTTAAGGTCCTGGTCCCCTCGTTCACAGGGCCCAGAGCTCTTGTAACAGGACACTCTACACAGGCTGGACAAGGGTAATCGTTTTAAAGTAAAAGAGGGTAGATTTAGATTAGATATCCGGAAGAAATTTTTTACAGTGAGGGTGGCAAGGCACTGGCACAGAGAAGTGGTGGATGCCCCATCTCTGAAAATATTCAAGGCCAGGTTGGACTAGGCTCAGAGAGACCTAGTTGAAAATGTCCCTGGTCACCTCAGAGGAGTGGAACTAGACGGGTTGGAAGGGTCCCTTCCAACCCAAACCATTCGGAGATTCCGTGACTCAGGGGTACCCCTGTGCTTTGTTTAAGCCCTTTGTTCTTGTGTCTCTGCAGTGTTAACCCAGCGGGTGAACCTTCCCCTCCAGCGAGTGCTGCCCCAGCCCAGCCCCCGCTCCGCGGTCAAACCGCTGTGGGGTGCTTTAAACAACCAGCCCTGGACGGTAAAACCACATTTGATCATGGTTATTGCCTTTTCACTGATTTCTGCAGGCGTCAGGCCGCTGCTGCTCAATTCCCGTCACAGCCTCGCTGGGAGGGGGCTGTCCCTAAGGGCAAAGCGCTGGAGCAGCCGCCAGCCCCATCCCGCCGCGCTGTGCCGCCCGCGGGCTCGGCGGCTGCCCCCGCTGCCCGGTGTCCGCTCGGTGCCGGTGCCCGTTCGGTCCCTTTGCCCGCTCGGTCCCTGTGCCCGCTCGGTGCCCGGTGTCCCCCCAGCCCGGCACCACGGGGCCCGGAGCGCGGCCCCTCCAGCCCGGCTCGGCCCTGCGCTGTCCCGGCGGCACCGCCCGGCCCCAGTCCCAGTCCCAGTCCCCCGGCCCGCTCCCGCAGCAGCCCCGGCCCGGCGGCCCCGGGCGGCTTTACCTCCTCAGCGCCGGCCTCGACCCCGACACTTCCGCCCCGGCACCGCGCCGCTCGGCACCGCTCTGCGGGCGGGGAAACGGGAAGGCGAAAATAATCCCAACAGCCCCTTGGAACGGCCGGCGGCATCGCACTTCCCTTTAATCCCTTCTGTTTGCCCAGGCCTGCCCCAGCCGGAGCCGGCCCGAGGCCTGCGCGGGGCAGGGGCTGCTGCCGGGGGGCTCCGGCCGGGGCTTGTCGGGCCTCGACGTCTCCGGTGTCCCCGCCGCAAGGCCGCCCACCCAGCTCGGTCGCTTGGTGTCTCCTGTGGGTGAGGATATGACACCTGTTAGAAATGCTCTGCTCAGGTGGTTCCAGAGCTGCCCAAGGGCTGGGATGTGTCTCTGCACCCTCAGGGATGGAGGCGAGTGCGGTGCCTTGAAGCCCCTGCATGGCTTGTGGCTGACACACGCGAGGCTGCTGGGCCCAGCGGGCGCTTGTCAGCTTTTCCCCGTGGTGCTGCTAATGAGAGCTGGGATAGCTAGAGAGAATGAAGCAGCATTTCCCGAGGCCATGAGAGGTTCTTTGCCAGTCAAAGCATGATTTGGGTCTCCACTGTGTTATAAATTTACTCACCACAATTGGGTAGGTGAATCAATAAGGCAATTTATTAATTAGTTGATAAGGAACGGACAAGCAGCGGTCCACCAACATGTCCGTCCTACCCCTGGTCACTGCCTCATTGATAGGCAGTTTCTGGTGGAGTCGTGTCGTGCCTACTGTGCTGGGGTACAAGCCCGAATATGTTGGCTAGCACTTTAAGCAGCAGTGGCTACAAGCCCCCTCTAGGTCTGCATAAGGCTCGACCATGTCAGGTTACATTCCTAGCAAGCAGGTAACAGCAACGACAAGTCCTTTCATGTGCATACAAGCCCACGTTTTCTTTATACATAAAAAGTGGATACAATTCGTAATTATAGTGGCAAAATAGTAAAAATACATGAAAACAAAAAGCCAACAATTTACAGCAAAGTGATTTAAACAGATATAATGAAATAATTAGATTTTCCTGTGTCTCATGTCCATGCTTTACTTTGGATTTAGTATTTTTGTTTATATTGGTCTCATGGTGTATTTTCATAATGACATGAATCACTATGTAACATCTCACACACAACTGCTTGACCTCAGGTATCAGCCTCTGCCCAGGCTGCATCTGCCTTGCACAGGTGCCCTGGGAGCTGAAGGATGACAGCAGCTCCCTTGTTTGTCCCCAAATGGTGAAAAGTTGGCATGGGCCTGGGGCCAGATTTTGGGCTCACGTGCAAGCTGCAGTCACTCTGCCTTGGCAGTGGTTTGTGCAAACTGGAGGACTGAACAGCAAAATAAAAAAAAAAAGCAGGAAGCATTTTAAAATGCTAAAAATACCTATATATCTGATGCTATTTTACAACAACAGTATTTTAACAATAAAAACTTAGTTTGTTTCCTAAAGGGAATATGTGATTCAAATAGATCTCTAAAGGGGTTAATCTGGGCTGGATCTCCTGGGGGCTCTGGGTCACAGGGTCAGATATAGGGGGGCAAGCAGTGCCCACAGACCCCTTCAGGATCAGGAGACCTGATGGTGTCAGCACTTCTGGAAACAAAGCATTTACTTGCTAAGAGTTTAAGCAAGTGAGTTCATACATTTAATGTCTCATGGGGCTAAATTAATCTGGAGATCCCAACATTTCACTACAAAAGCCGAACCTGAAGCACTGCTGGCTCCCAGAACCAGGTGGGAACCACAGTGTGATTACTGAGGGGAGCATCACCCACCCATGTCCTGGAAATGTTTTCTCCTTGAAGCTAATCTGCCTGCTGTATATTGTGGGGATGAGAAAAGAATGGGTAGCTGAGCCCCAAGTTTCTCCTCTGCTGACTCTTGCTGAGTGTGTGCCTTTTGGGAGCATCCCATAGGGCGAAATCAAAGCGCTTGATGAGCACTTGGAGTTTCATCTTGTTGTTTCCCACTTGGGAAATAAAGATGGCAGTGAGGGGAGAGGCTGGGGCTCAGTGGGGCTCAGCTGGCACAAAATTGGGGTGTTAAGATTCAGTGGCAAGTCTGCCTGAGAGGATGGGGCTGGGATAGGGCAGGCTGCCCTGAGCTGTTGGAAGGCTAAAAGCACACTCTCACTGTCTATGAGGTTCACAATCCTTCTTCATGGCTCCAAAGGCTTCAAGGAAGTCATAAAACAAAAGGAGCTGAACACACGAGATCTCATTTTGCCTTAACACTTCAGCAGATCTGTGTTAGAGGCAGTATTAAAAGCAGCTAGAAGTAGAAAAGCAATGTCCAAGGTGATTGTCAGAGAAAATGGCAAAAGCTGCTGAGTTCCCAGGAAGGAAGCAGGACGGTGTCACTTATGTCACTTGGTTGCTGTAGCCAGGCTGGGTGGGAAGGGGGTTGTTGCTGATATGATGGTAGATAAGATAGCACAGCTGCTGTGCTGCTGCCACCTCACACTCCAGCTAAGGAGTCATGCTTCAAAGCAGCACATTCTAGAAAAATGTGCAGCTGTGTTTCCCTTTTTGCATGTCTGCTCCATACTTGCTTCATGGGTTTCACCTCTGACCCTTCTTTGAGGCTCTCTTGGTGCACAGGTTTTCATTTAAATGAAACCTGCACTGCTGAGGTAATGCTGTGTCTCTGGGACCTGGGGCTTCAACGGCAAGAGGGCATGACATGAAATTCAGAGTGAGATTGTGAGACTTGGCCCACACTGCAGTGTTGGCCTGGGAAGGGGAATGTTTGCTTTCGAAAATCTCTTGCTTAGTTATGACAGGGCTGGAAAAACAGGTCTTGGTAGTTTTGTTTGTGCAGAAATCTAGAAGACAGGTGCAACACATTTTGCAAGAAGGCAAATGGAAAAGTTAGGTAATGATCTGATACTCTAAACCTTCTTCTCAGGCACTTATTTTTCTGCATTATAATTCACAGGAAAGGTTGATTAAAATACAACTTTTCCCTTTTTATTTCAGACATTGTAAGTGCAGTTTCTGCAAACTGGAGTCAAAGTCAAAAAAGATTTTTTTTCCAAACTGCAACATCTCATCACAGGCAAGGACCACTGTCATTAAGCTGCTGGTTTCTACTCTAGGCCTTCTGTTGCACTATCAGTAAGAAATGGATATATGAGGCTGTTTTCTGTGCAGAGCTTCTGCTTGCAAAGAGGTTTTCCCTCCACAGTTTGAGAAATCTGTCTCAGCTTTTTGAATACCAGTGCAGCAGTACCAGAAAATTCCCTTGCATTTTTTATTACTCAGAGTAGCAAAACCTCACTGTAGGAAAAAAGACCTTTTTTCCCAAAAAAGCTTTTATCTGACATTTTTAGCTCTTGAGAAGTATCACTCAGCTTCTTAGGTTTGATTGAAAAAAACTGTGAAACAACTGACCAAGAGATTTTCATAATTTTTTGAGTTCAAATTCAAAAAGATGGTGAAATTTCAAGTTTGATTTTTTTAACCTCCTCTGTAGTCCATTTTGATTTGTTAGTTAAATCCTAATGTGTGTCTCTGTCCCTTTTTTGTTGCTGCTGTTTAATTCTTCTCAACAGGGACTCCTGAAAATTAATTGCAGTTTTGGAAGTTTTCCCATGTTTAAACCTGACTGAATTGTCAAAATGTCTGCTCCAGTGCCAGAACTGTGGCAAGAACATCCAAGAAGAAATCCTTGTCCGAATATTGTATTATCATTCTCTTTGAGATGGATACAGAGTCTTCCAGGTATGCAGACAAAGAGCTGCAGCTGTTCCTTCCAGCTCTCTTTGGCACTACACAGAGGTCAGGTATGAGGAATGGGGTCCTCTGTCCAAGCACCTTTGCAGGAATAACCTGATCATTGTTTCCAGGGCATGTCAAACATCTACTCCACTCTGCTATGGCACTATTGACCTTGTGACTTCTATGTGTGATGACGTTATCTGGCATGACCAGCACCTGCTTATGTAAAATTTGTGTTACTGGCTGGGTTTTGTCAGTTGCTAATGGTGATTTGGGTTTCAGGGGAAATACCACATTCTTAGGTACACTGTTCTAAGCTGCCCTTTGAAAATGGCAAGAAAAGATTAATGCATTGTTATCCTTATCATGACTCTTACTTATCTTGTCTGTTCTCACCTCCTGACTCTTTCAGTATTTGGCCTTAAAGGACTCTGTAGGCATCAGGTGAGAACCCTTTCATTATTTAGCAGAGATGTTGAGCTTTGCAAGTTTTTGCTAATGGCCTCAGGAAAATTTAATGTTGATTTTATATTTTATTATGTTATTTAAAGAGCAGTTTCTGAGTTGCAATGACCCTGGCATTAAGCCACACATGTATTTAAAGCAATCTAAAGCTTTTACATTAATGATAAAACGATATTGTCTAATAGATTCTATGCGTAGCTGTTTTTAGCATCCTCTTTTCTCACATAAGAGCTAAATAATTTCTGTTGACAAATAATGTAATAGCTAAACCTGCTTACCATTTTGACTTTTCAAAGTCTTGCTGAAGATGTCCAGCCCTGAGTCTGGCCAGCTCTCGTTCGTCTCTGCAAACCAAAGTTCAGGAGAAGAAGATTCCAAAATGAGACCTCAGGTGCTTTCACAAACCTGGGATTTCTGTGCCTGGGTGTCCCACAGACTCTGGGAAGGTGAGTTTGCTCTGGTGACTTTGCTCACCTCCCAGCATAAGGTGGACAGCACGTGTTCCCTTTGCATGACGCTGCGTATTTATTCACAGCTCTGCGAGATTGGCTGCAGTGCATTTTCATTCTGTGTATTGTTCTCTGGGGCTGGTGATGCCATCCCATTGTGCTGAGTTTTTAAGAGTGCGAGCAGCACTGCTGATGTGACTCCCTGGATGCCTACTTTCCACTGGCCTGGGATAAAATTGGGTGGTTCATTCTCTGTGGGACGTAGGCGCGTGCAGGGAAGCAGGCGCTCCCAGGGCAATGGGGTCAGTTTAGCTGGGACACTGCAAAGCTATGCAGGATTCACCCAGCTCTCTGGTGATGGATGGATACTCCAGCAATGTCCCAGCCTTCCTAACAAAACTCTGGACTCTGGTGGAAGACCCTGAAACGAACCATCTCATCTGCTGGAGTTCTGTAAGTACAACAGATATTGTGTGTCACTAATGCCTGCAACAACAGGGAAAAGCCAGGTGTGAGGCCTGAGAACTTCATGGCACAGGAGCTGCCCTTTGCTTGGCAGGTACTGCCCAGTTACTGCCAGAGTGCAAAAACCAGGATTCAAGTACAGGCACTTTTGGATATACTCAGTATTATTTATCTGAAATATTGTGGCTTCTCTGTTTCAGAGGGGCAACTTCTGTGGGTGTTTTAGTTATAGTATTTACACATTTCACTTGAAACCTCCTAAAAAGTGTCTAATGTTCTAATTCTAAGAATTCCACATGCTTTGAGAGAAATGTTTTTCACCTTGCTTGAATCTGCAGTTCCTTAACACTTTCTAGGAAATGTGCAAAGCCCTTAAAAAGTTTTGCTACTGTTTGGTATTATCTCACATGTGTTTCTTAGCAGCCTCTCACAAATGTCTAGGTAGAAGGCATCAGATAAACAGCACTCAGAACTCAGACTCAGACCTATAATTTAAATAGATCTCGGACTGGCACCCTAAATCATTTTGGAACAGCTTTACTTGATCTTTCAACAAGTCTGTGTGATGATCATGATGATATGGGTATATATTGTCTGTACAGCTTCATAGGGATAGATTGCTTTGCTCTGGCTTCTTATTTGTAACAGAGGCATTAATATACTAAGTGCAATCATAGAAATAAAATTATTTGTCCCCTTTATACAACACTTTGATACCACATTGTGTTTTTGACCTAAGACTTGCAGCAGATAACATGATTTGTTTTCAGCAGGGCATTATTAGATAAGCTGTGTGCATAAACTTGTTCTCCAAAGTCACGAATCTGTAACACAAGCAAATTTAAAGGGGGGTGGTAAAAAAAGTCAAAAGCAGCCTTTCTTATATATACTTTGTGTCCAGTAAAGTTTTCATTCAAAACCTGAGACAGGATTGGAGCTGCACTGATACCTGTAACCATGGTTGTTTGATGCTGGTATTACATGGCCATTACCTCTGAGAACCACCAAGTTTTGGTATTGTGTGTTTTAAATAAGCTGTGTAAATAGTCCCCTCTCTGTTACACTTAGAACACTGTTATTTTTGACTGACCACCACCATGCTCTGCTTTCCTGCAAACTAACATGGGCTGCAACTACATCCTTGGAGGTTTTAGTATGGCTTTTAGGTGTCTAATTTTCTCGTTGTTGCAGGTATCCATGTTTCTCATATTCTTCAGCTTCTATACATTGGTGATGTTGGAGCTGAGAGATTGTGTGCATACCTAAGATTTCTGGGTGTAATCGGTACTTCTAGAAAATAGGACCCATAAGGACCTGTGAACTGTTTCTTTGCATGAAGAAGAGATGGAGAGAAAATGCAGTAATGGTTTATGTATACACTAAAGTCTGTTGTAAAGTGGAAAGGAAAAGTTTGCTCTCTGTATCTGTGGTAGATTGGGCAAGAAGTAATTAAATTAATTTTTTAAATGGAAGATGCAGTAAGGGAGAACTGGCAAAGTCCTGGACTAGCACTCAACATGTCTGTCCTGGTGGTTCTGTCAAAAGCAGTTAAGATAAGCATCTACCATGATTGTCGTGCTGCAGAGTCAGTTTTGCTTTGGGCAGAGAAGACTTCCAGAATTTCTCTGAGCTTGTGCTCCCGTGGTGTAAAGCAGCCAAGGCACAGCTGCAGTGTGGGAACAAACTGACACATGCACAGTTCTTCGGTGAACACACAGTAACCCCAAAGTCTCTTTTGTCTGTAGGAACTTTTCTGAGTGTGCCGGCTTCTGAGACCGTTGTGGCCCTGAATTCAAAGGAATGGCCTCTCATGAGAGGCCATAAGGAGATGTTGAGGTATACAAAACTCTCGTGCTTCTCATTTTCCATCAGTGGGTCCAGCTTGGGACACACAGCTGTATCCCAGAGTAAGGGGGTAGAAGCACAAGGGAAGCAGAATAAACCAGCTCAAGGCAGTGCAAGGCAAACCCAAGGCAGCGTCTGCAGTGTTGGGAAACCCTGGTCCCTGCTTGCAAACTCTGAGTTTGCAGACTCTGTCTGTGAGGATAATTCCAGCATGCAGGTTGTCAGTGAATCTATTAAGTGCTTGATCAGCCTTTGCTTCTGCTGCGTGGGGTAAGGAATGATAGCAAAGACCCCAAAAATGTTCAAAGAGCACTGTTGAGGCACAGTGATGTTCAGTGTTTGCAGTAGTAAGCAAGGAGCAAGAAGTGCAGCTGACCCAAGGTCCCATGTTTGTGGGTGTTAATTGTTAGAGCTGCTAAATGAGCCTGAGCACAGAGGCAACTGGCACCATATGGTGATGGAAATGTAGTGTATGGCAGCAGGGTTTGCCAGCTGTCTGGTTTCTGGTGGCCATGGGCAGGCACATATCAGCCCCTCTTTAGTCACTGATTGCATTCCCTGTTTTAGAGGCTTCCAGACTTCCGTGAGTGCACCCTTGCAGCTGCGCCCTGATGGGTGCGAGGTGGGACTCACACCACTGGTACCCTCCTACTGCACACAGAGCCTGAGGGCTCTTACAAAACAGTGTCCTGTGTCACCAAGCAGCCCCTGTGGAATACCCACCCAGGCTGACACATCTCTAACTGCTGGTAATAGCACTGAACACTGCAGGAGGATGACTGTGGTGTACTGGTCTCAGACCCCTCCCTGCCAACAGGGTGCAGGCTCTGGTGTCTTCAGCTCTTATCCCTTGAAACTCAGCTGCAGCTGAGGCAAGTCCCTAATATCTGCTGATGTCATTGCACTGATGTAGCTGTCAGCAGGTAGAAGGCCAGGCAGGGAAAGCACATGGCCTGCAGTGCATCTTCTCTGCCAGCAATCCCAGGCAGTTTGCCTTGTTTGGCAGTCATGGGTCTTTACAATGCAACCCCAGAAATGGAAAATTTATCTGATTAACATGTGTGTTGCTATCTTGGACTGCAAAGCGTGACTGTCAACATTTTGTGGGTTGCCCTTGTGGCTGTTTACTATTGAAAATAATCAGTAAAAGGTGTGTAGAGCTTCTGGTGTCTCCAGAGATGATTTGCTTCTTGCCTTGCTGTGTTTCTTGTGCCATATCTCCAGGCAGTGCTCCCTCCAGGACTGCTGTGCTCTGGAGCAGATGGATTGGGGTTAGATCTGAACAAGTAGGTAATAATGGCAGGGTTATAGTGGCAGTTCCCACTTTCAGAGCCTTCTTAAGACTTGAGTCTTTCTATGAAGTCCATGCAAGAGGGGATGACCACAGACTACCTACCAGCTATTTGGGCACAAAAGTCAGTGGTTTCTTTCTCATGTCCAAGACTCTCAACTAAGCAGTGACAAAAAGTAGAAAAGGATCAAACCTGCAGCCACAGAGGCCTGACTGTACCGAAACTGAAAGGAGCACATCTATCATTGAGGCCTGTTTTCATTCTTCTTAGCTTCAAGGTGACAATTCAGAGAACAAGACTTCCCCTGCTGTAGGACTCCTCCGGGGCCCCTCTCATGGTCAGGGACACTCCCCTGACTTCGCCCTTGTCCTTATCTCCTTTGCAGAATGGCACCAGCTTCCATGTGTTCGACCAAGGCCGCTTTGCCAAAGAGGTGCTGCCCAAGTATTTCAAGCACAACAACATGGCCAGCTTCGTCCGGCAGCTGAATATGTGTAAGTGCAGCTCCCAGTGCCAGGACATGTGGGCCCCACAGATATGGGAGGTGACAGGAGGTGTGGGAGAGAATTGTGCAGAGAAAAGTTTGGGGTCTCCTGTATATGACTTGTGGCATTATTGATTTTGCCAAAGAGGATCTGCCTCTCAGATCCCAGAGCAGTGATCTCCTTGTGTTTACCATATATTCCAGCATGGAATTTCTGTTAGATTACATTTCAGGATGTGAGCTAAGAACTTTCACCTACCAGGTGTTCTGCTTTGCTTGTATTGATTTAATAACCTATTATGATTCATTTTCCATTTTATTTTATATGGAGCTTCATCCAGCCTCCAACTGTGACACCTCCCCCTGAATGTGCTGCTCTTGTGGGTCATATGCCCTGAGCTCATCCCTTTCACCAGCCATATCACTGAACTAGTAAGAGACAGTTCTTCTCCCTGCAAACCTTGCCTTGCTGATCAGACATTTTTACCCCTTAAAGGAGGTTTAAATGTAATTTTCAGCCACTTCAACAACATGACTGTTCTGATATTTCTTGGAATCTTTTCAATGAGTAATTAAGTTCCTTAGTCAAGTTTTAACTTTTCTATTTCACTCTATAGTAGCATTTTTGTAAATTTTAGGCCAGTCCTTGAATACAGATTAGAAATCTTTTGAGGACTTCTGAGAAGTACTCAAAGCAGATTTCCAAATGTGCACATGACCCTTTTTTCCAAAAGTGGCACCTGTTGATGGTCTGTGCCTTTGAAAACCCTTTCCCTGAATCTCTGTGGCTTTTTGAGACAGGAATTCCCTAGGAGCTGGCATTTCAGCTCCTGGCAGACCAATGTGCTCATGGTGGAAAGGCTTTCATGGCATAGGCTACAGCAGGGGTGGCCAGTGGGATGCACAGGGCTCTCCCTTGCCCTGGGTTTCTGGTAGATATGGCCCAAAAGCATGTCCAGGTGTGAGCACTGGCAGTTCAAAAAGTGTGGAGGGTGATCAGAAATGGCCTCAAGCATGATGAGGGTGGGAGTTGGAGGGAGTGCTGGGTCCTGTCAGCCCATCAGCTGTGTTCTCTCTGTGCAGATGGCTTCAGGAAGGTGGTGAACATCGAGCAGGGGGGGCTTGTCAAGCCTGAGCGGGATGACACTGAGTTCCAGCACCTCTGCTTCCTGCAGGGCCACGAGCACCTCCTGGAGCACATCAAGAGGAAGGTGAGGGGCACTGTGTGGGCAGGGGGAACAGGCACCTGACAGGTCCTGCTCAGCAGAACTCCGGCATCACCCCGGTCTTGTTCCTGTCCTCCCCACACACACACCTGGGCTTGGCTTCTTGCTTTGCAGGGCTTGGCTTGCATCAGTTTTGTATGTGTTTTTCTGCTCTGTTGCTCTGTATCACAAGATGTTTGTGTAGTGCTGCAGGGCCAGGCTTGCTTCCCACTTCTCTGCCTTTGGATTGTTACTGCTTTCCTGGAGAAGTACCCTGCATAAGTCCTGCAGCCATCAGCTGTCCTCAACAGTCATCTCTTTTTCTTATACAAGAGACAACCTACTCCTGCCCTCTGTTTTCTGTCTTTTAACCTGTTATTAATACCCCCAAAGTGTTGTTCTTTTACTGAATTAGCATAGCAACTTCTAAAAAGGGACTTGAGCAAAACCCTTTTGGAAATCCAAATGTGGTATGTCAATTTGAAGCATTACGTAGACTCATCGCTGTAAAACATGAGGTTTGATTGGGTATCTCTGTAGTTAAAGTAGAAAGATTAAATCAATCTAGATCAATTCCTCCCTGATACTCCAAATACTTTTGTTTTCCCCCTAGGCTGATTTGAAATAGGTCCTCACTCTGACAAGGAATGTAATTCTGCCAGCAGACCCTCTGTATGAATAGATTAGTTCTGCACTTTGCTCTATTTGGCTCTTGCAATGGTACCCCTAGCATAGTTCAGACACTTTGGCATGTGGCCTGTCCTGGTATTTCAGCTGGTGACAGTCCTGCACCTGTGCCACCACAATGACTCTCTCTGTCCACGCCCCTTCTTGCACAGGTAAAATCTACCTTTGATTTTTTTCTCTTCAGGTGTCAGTAGTGAAAAGTGAGGAGACCAAGATGCGCCAGGAGGACCTCAGCAGGTTGCTATACGAGGTACAGATACTGAGAAGTCAGCAGGAGAACATGGAATGTCAAGTGCAGGACATGAAGCAGTGAGTTGAATCCTACTCAGGCTGCTTCTTATGGGCATTTGCTTCTCTGGAGTGGTGGCTCGTGGGGAATCGTTGAAAGGAGGAGCCTTGCACACTTCTCTTCCCAGGGAGCCAGGGATTGACCAGAAATCTGTTGAGACAACAACGTGTAGGATTTTATGCACACCTGATCTACAAAATATGAATTAAATCTCAGGCTCTCTGTCTTGTTTATTTTCCCTTCACAGATGAGGAAAGCAGAGAGAAGGTCAGACAGGAAATATGTGCATAACCTGGGGACTTAGATAACTATTTCCTCGAGATGATGGAAATTGTGATAAAGATGTAACTCTCACACATACAAGAGTCCTTGGCAGAAATGTGTTGGAGTACACTCCAGCTATTAAGAAATTACCTTTCTGCCATCATTCACCTCCAAAATTTATGACTGGCCTAAAAAATATAGTATGTTATAATATATAACATAAGAACTTCTGTATCATTTAGTCCATGGGCTCATCTCCCTGAGGCTGTGTCATCTGACATGGCCAGAATTGTTGGGTAAGAGCAAACCAAGCTGATGCAATGCTTCCTGCATGTGGCTGCCTGACCTCCAGCTGTCTGAGACTCTGGAATTTTCTGTCTCAGCCATGGTCACTAGAAGATTAGGAAGTGGATATGGTTTTATAAATCATGTACTTGGAGAGGTTTTTATTTGCCTCCAGAATTTTAATCTTTACTGAGAGATTTGTTTAAAAAGCACTTGAATAATCAAATAGACCCAAACCCTTTCTTTTATAATGAGAGCTGATATTCATAAACCACCAGATGACACTGTCATTCTGGGCCTTGAGAGAACACTGCATACTGGGAAACTTCATTCCAGACCAGCAACTTATGTTCAATGGTTTTATCATATTTTTATCCTACATCAATTTTTAATGACTCCCACACTTAGCACATGCATGAGTTTGCACTCTGAAATCTAGATACAGCAGCAATGAGTTCCTGGGCTTGCATTTGATTTAATTTTTAAGGAGTTCCAGTATTAATGATTTGGCCTTGATTTTAATTTATTCTCCCTTTGGATTTGCTTGCTCCCACCCTTCACCTGGCAAAATTGCATTCAACTGATGAAAAGAATATGATTTATATAAACTAAGAGAAATCCCAAGCTGGATCCATGTTAAGAAATTCACACTGGTGAAGAACAATTAGGACATGGCTCCAGTACAAGCTGTCAGACTAAGGAATGCTGCTTTGCTGAAAATCCTGTCAGTACCAATATAGAAAGTTCACTGCAGAGATTCTTGCTGTACAAGCTGTTCTACTGTGCTCTTCAGATCTCTGGACCTTACGTTTCCAGTTCTAGCATCCATCCACACTAGAAAGACTAAAAAGAAAAAGGATCTATCAGTTTCACCTGTATGGTAGGTTTTGCTGGCCTGATAGTTTGGATGCATCCATATACTCTAGAGATAAATTGGCTGGCAAAATATTTTGCAGCATGGAAATAACTCACAGTCACAAACCAGGCCTTGCTGAAATTCTGAGTTTGGCCCTAATGTTCCACAAATACATGTGTCCTCTTGTTACCTTCCCCTAAAAATGTTAGCTTCTCTTTATTTGTTTTTCCTCCATGCTTTGGTCTATAGTTCTTTCGAGGTCAAGGAAGAAGAAGGAAGGCAACTGTGTGACCTTGTTTGGGACACCTGAAAAGACCCAAACACTGCAAGAGCCCGGAAGTGAGACAGACTTTGCACAGCTGAATCCACTGTGCGTCATGGCAGCAGCATGGGCTGTTGATGTTTCTGTTCTCATGGAAAATTTCTGTTTCACTTTCAGACAAAATGAAGTTCTTTGGCGGGAAGTTGTTTCTCTCCGGCAGAATCACTCACAGCAACAGAAAGTCATCAACAAGGTAGTGGTCATATAAACTCCAGACTTGTTTGTGCTGCCTGGTCTGTGACCTCCTCTGATTTTTTTTCTTGTCCCATAATCTCCACACTATGATATGGCAGTGTAATTATTTTCCCTTTAAGTTGTGTGATGCTTTTATGTGTCCTATGGAAACAGGTCATTAGCAAAGCATAGACTGCACCCTTAAGCAGCAGATTTTAGTTTCCCTGTCAGTGCTTTCTGTGATATTAGAAACCACTTTTCTGTTGAAATCCTGAGCAAGAGAGCACAACTCTCACTAATTGCCCTGTGTTAGCTGATTCTGGTTGTACCATTGCCTTTGGGCTTCCCAAGTCTTCCTCTTCCATTTGTTCATGAGAGGACCCCCACTCATGCCAGCACCAATGGGAAGCTGTAGGTGTCAGAATTGGCCCCCCATTGCCCCACTGGGGGAATGTAACAGCAACTATTACATTTTCTGGTGTTGCTGTTGTAGTTGGAATTACTGTACAATCTTTTAGACTGCAGAACCAGTATAGAAAAGGACTCTCCAGTGATTCCTGGATGGTGCTGACATGACTGAGCACGTCACATATCCCAGTCTCCATGTTCTGATCCTCACTTGGCATCACGGAGTCACAGGACTGGTCAGAAATGCACGAGGCTATCAAGCCTTCCTCCAGCTCTGAGGCTGGACCAGCCACATGCTTCATTGTAGAGGCTTTTATGCGACTCTATTTTGTTATATTGAGCAATGAGTAAGAGCCAGCTGTGATATATAATAATAATGCTTTCTTTGTTTGGAGGTCAAAGCAGAGCATTAAGTTCAAGCTGACCTGCGAATATGTTGCTAATTTATTCCTCTCCAAAGCTACTCTGCTTCCTTTTTAGTGTCCTGTTGTATCAACACTGACATTCACAGAGCTGAAAAACTCAACTGAAAGAGCTCAGACCTCCATCCAGGCTTTCTGTATGGGGTTGGTCTTTCACTTGCAAATTCTTTGTCAGACTTTACAGCACCTCTTTTAAATGTCTCTGAAAACTTTAATGGGTCCAGGTCTAACTCCAGGCCTAGGAATGTTTGCATGTGCACTTCACAGGTCTGTTAGGACCAGCTGAAGTTCTTTGTGCATGAAGTGGAGACAGAAAGTGCTGAGCACATGCATCCAGGAACCTTTGCACAAAGCAGGCACCTGGCTGTGTCCCTTGAAAGCCAGGCAGGCTGTTTGAGTTCTTGGACGGCTCATTTCTGTTTCAGGCTTCAATGTGTCATACAATTTGGCTCCTATATTCTATGGCGGCTCCCAGCTTTGGGGTGGTGTTGGGAGGGAGGAATGTGTGAGATAAGAATGGCTGCAAGAGCGGGAGTGCTGAATCACTCTGCTGATTAACACCGGATTTTGATCTCTCCTGACAGCTGATTCAGTTTCTGTTTGGCCAGCTCCAATCAAGCCCCAGCAGCACTGGGATAAAGAGGAAGCTGTAAGTACCCGTGTGTGGTGCACACGCTCACGGGTGCATAATGCTGCCCCCTCAGTAAAAGCACAAGCTCAGCTTGCCCAGGCAGGCGGTCACCGGACCAGGGCTCCATGGTGATGGGAAATGAATGGGCTGAAGTGCAGAGTCAGACCTGCTGACAGGCCCCATTCACTGCTCTTTAGAGAAGCACCATGTCAGCTCGTGATCTTTATTTGGGGAACACAGCACGCAGTGGGACATGGGAGTGCTAACTAGGGGGAGGCTGAAGGGCGGGACCCCACTGCTGGTCCTCCAGGTTCCAGTTTTGCCACTCGTCATCAGTAGGAGCAGGGCTGGGCCCAGCCAATCCACAGACACCTTCAGTTTGACCCACAGTCACTGAATGTGGTGTGTATCCAACACTGGTGTGGTGGTGTTAACCTGCAGGCCTTACAAAGAGGAAGGTGGAGAAAAATTTTAGCTGAGGGATATCTTTAGATAGGCTCTGCAAGGCAAGTGAATAGAGTGACTTGAATTATGGAGCTTAGTGCCTTTCAGGAGAGCAGCTATGCCTTTCTTGCCTTGTGGTGCTTGTGATTTAAAAAAAGGGAAGAGACTATTAAGTGGAATTTGCTGAGGACAGGGACCTGCCTCCAGTTCCCACCTTTATTACCTTGTGGCCTTTGACAACTTAGAAACTTCTCCATGCTGCAGAGAAAGGAGCCAGACCTCCCAGAAGCGGCTCAAAACAGTCAATTTTCATGAAGTCAGTTCTTGACTGACTCCTCTTGTGAGGATTGTATAGGCAACGCAGGATTGAATGAATGAGCCCATAATCTGTACAAGCCAGCAGGGTAAGTGCATCTCTGCCTACCCCTTATGCTGAGCTTCTTGGAAGAACTGAACACTGCAGATAGCAAAGAAAAGGGCTCAAGGGGAGAATAGCAGCTGCTGAGTTGCTGAGGTTCGTGACTGGGGAAATTTTCTTCCAGTAGAGTGGGCAAGTGGAGAAATGAGATGCCAGATCTGATCTCTAATTTTCATGGTGAGGGGTGTGTCCTCCCTGTAAAAGCTTTGCAGCCCAAGAAATGTTTTATAGCACTGCTGTTTTGTAAAAAGGCAAATAATTAGTGAGAAAAGGGCAGAAGAGCACAGAACTATCTGCACAGCAACTGTATTGACCCCCCTATGATGAGGGATCACACTTCACACAACCAACTGCAATTTGCAAGGTAATTTGAGTTCCTGCTTCCTTGGAAACACAAAGGTCTGTCTTCCAGAAACCTCAGCTCTTATGTGTATATCTACATCCTTAGTGTTTTATCTTTCATGGTTGTCCTGCCTCTCTTCTAAATGGCTGCAGGAAAGGATGGTGTGCAGCCTGGAGCTACTTGGTGCAGAGCAGAGTGCTGCCTGGGGGCTCTGGGTGGGTTTGGGCAGGATGGGCAGGTCTGCATCCTTCCCTTCTCTTTTTGGTTAATGCTCTTTTTTAATGGACCTCCTCTAAAACTGATTTTGGCTTTCCTTGCCCATAACACTGGTCAAGAAAGACTCTTACAGCTGAGGAAAACCAGAGTACAGAGGGGAGAAGAGCTCTTGGCTGAGGGATGTTTTGTGTATGAGCAGCCAGGAGCCAGTCAGTACGTGCTGGAAGACAAAACTGTTTCTCTTCACAGACCTCTGATGCTTGACAACGGGATCTCGGCTCCACCAGTGTCCAAGTTCAGCCGGCATTTGTCTGCAGAGCCCCTCCACGACCCCTATTTCATACAGTCGGTGGGTTCAGCCCAGCCTCTGAGCGCTGTGGGATGGCTTTGGCCAGGGGGCAATGTTTGAAGCAATAATAGAGATTATGGAGTAAGTAATCTGGCAAGAGTTTGGCAGTGAAGAAGAAATGATGTTTGCTAAACTGGGTGACATTTAAAACTCCTTCAGCTCCCCAGTTTCATGGATGCCTTCATGAGGGAGGCCATGGGCTTTGTTGGGGAAAGGCAGAACCTGCACACTGAACTCTCCATGTTGTTACCCCAACCTGGTTCACCTTGAGGGAAGAGAGGAAGAAGTGAGTTCCGAAAATGGGATTTTTATATCCTCTGAGGAATCCCCACCATCATCAGAGCAGACACCAGACACTTCTGTCATGCAGTTAAAATACGTGAACTGGCATGAGAGGCTCATACAGCCTTATTGGGCTGTGTTGGATTGTTCCCTCCAGAGGAAGCTGAGCAGTCTTGGCAAAATGTCAGACATGGTAAAACCTCTTGGTTGCTGACACTTCACAGGGTTTATTTCACCTCTGTGCGGTTGGAGGAAAAGTGAGAGGAAATTGTAATGTTGCACAGTAGGTAAAATTTTCTTGGTTTCCATACAGGGGGGGCTCAAAGGCACAGTGAATAAACTCTAACCATCTCAGATAGGGCTTTGGACTTGTTTTGGGGTCAGAAGGATAAATCTATATGAATTTTGCTTTCCTCTTAGCCATCAACAGAGCCCGCCTCTTGCTTAAACAGCCCTGCAATCACTGGAGGACCCATCATATCTGATGTTACTGAAGCATCATCATCCAACATCATGAATATGCAATCCCCGCCGGAAAATGACAGGTAAACATGTTTGTGATCAAAAATAGGGAGAGTTGGGTATAAACATGCTTATGCAACTCTTCTTAAGAGTTTTTTGTAATTCTACCAAATTTTCTGTCTGATTCACAAATCTCTATAGAAATATGTGATGTATCTCCTTTTTCCAGTTTTGGAATACTTTTTTCCAAATACTTTTTTCCAGTTTGCAAAGTGGATCAGATTTTCAGAATTAGAGGGGGGTAATGACAGCATAACTTTCAAGACAAAGTCCTGAGTTTCATGCTGAGAACTTCCACTCTCCTCTTTGAGAAATATTCCACGTTTCTTTATATTTTGTCCTCAGACTTAATCAAATAATGGGATACTAACACTTGTTGGGTTTGTTGAGAGAGAGAAAGGAGGGTTTCCTTTTGGCTTTGGCAAAGAAGAAACAATCAAATTGTACATCTAACAGCTAATGAGAACAGAAAGGTTGCATCACAACAACTTCCGATGTTTGACAGCTTTTCTGTGAAAAGGCCCCAGTAGCTTAAGAACTGAATGCAGAGGTATTTTAATGCTTATCTCTTCCTGCCACAGACATGCAGTGTATTTAGGGCTAGTAGCAAAATAGCTAAAGCTATGTCAGTGGAAAGTAAGTAGACAGATGAATCATGGAAACAGTTTCTCAGGCTTAGAGGCAAAGCAGTTATACTCTAGAAATTGCCTGTAAATCTGTTGCATAATTGAAACCACAGCCATAAAATTAACTAGAAGCATGTAAAGAGCTTCAGATTAAAAAAAAAAACAACCAAAAAACCAAACCTGGAAGCCACTTCTAAAGCAGAAAATCTTTAGTATAACCTTCAAGTTACGTTGCTTATTTCTACTAATTGCTGAGTGCCATCTGGTGGCTTCTGATCTGTGCTGTGTCTGCACGACTTCAACATCTGAGCCAGCCATGACCCCCATCAGTTCAGGTGTGGTACCTCCTATATCAGCAGTGCTTTGGTGGGAATTTAGGCCCCAGGAGGTGAGAAGATGATCTGAAAGGAATGTTGAGGAAAGCTCTGTAGTGTCACATACCATCCCTGTTATCTCTGTGCCTTGGTCACTTTGGCTCCAGGTTGGCTCTGTGCAGGTTCACTGGAGCTCTAAAGTCTCATACAAGTAACACAGAGTATGTTTTTACACACAAAACTTCATTGTCATTTGTCCATCTGGAAATAATGTGGAGTGCCTCTCCCATTGGAAAAGGCAAACCTCTGCCTCCAACCAAGTAAAACATCTGACTATGACTGTCAGATCTCAACAGCTTCTGTTCAAGTCCTGCAGGGCCACAAGATCCTGGCCTGTGTCATTGGGCTCTCTAGAGTGCTTGCTGATCCAATCCTAACTCCTGCATGTGATGGTCCTACCAATCCCATTCATATCTCTAGGGTGGAGACTTTTCTTTTTCAGGGGAATCTCTCTAGCCCAGTGTCCCTTTAACCTGTCCCTAACACTCACCCAAGAAATGATCTGTGCATAGAAATTTATGTTCCGTATTTGCCAAACAATTGAATGGGGCAAATTCATTATAGCTGTGACTGTTGAAGTGACTGCAGATATTCCAGCTGAGCATGTTTCTGGAGCTTGCTGGAAACAAAAAGAGGCTGCTGGTTTCTTTTGCCCATCTGAGGAAATGGAAAGACCTTCTGGGGCAGTTTGATGGGAAGTGGAAGCAGTGCCTTGTGCTCCTGCCCTTCCCAGTAGCACGAGACCTTTGCAGAGCAGCTGTGTGGTACTCAGCCTTGTCTCTGATGCAGGGAGAAGTGCCTCATGCTGATCAAGGAAGAGCCAGTGAGCCCTGGAGTGAAAGCCAGCGTGGAGCCCGAGGTGCCCCTGCCCGGCTGCAGGGGCTGCTCCGAGCCCCCGGTGCTGCCGGTGGCCATGGTTCAGTCTGTGCTGGAAGGCAAAGGCAGCTGTGGTGCAGCCCCACCAGGGACCTCCCAGCCACCCGAGAGGAGAGGCAGGAGGGCGCTGCTGGACAGGTGAGGCAAGCCAGGGAGAGCTGTGGCCCTGCCTGCTCATGGCCCTCTCCTCCCATTCCCAGGGTGGGGAGGGAGGGGGACTTCAAGTAGCCAAGGGCCGCCTGGTGAGCTCCATCCTGTACCTGTGGCACCTGCTAGAGAACCCCTGAATCCAGGGGATGGTTCACAGGGTTAGGGGGCATATGGATCATTTGCTTGAAGGACCCATCAGAGCTGTGGGAGCAGGAAGAGGTTTTTTGCATTCAGAGGGATTTGCCCAAGGTCTGAGTGAAAGCTGGAGCCCGGACCAGCATCTGTGTCTGCAGGCCTGCACTGGACTGTGCTACACCCCTGCCCAGGGGATTGGCACTGTGACATTAGGCTCAGCCCCAGGGTGATCCCAGTGAGCCACCTGTGGGGCTCTGCTCTGAGACTGAAATCCCAGCAGCACCCATGTCATGGGTGGATGATGTGGAACTTAACTGCAGTTCATTCTTGATGGCAACTGCAGCAGTGTAAGGAGGACCATGAGGGAGTGGAACCCAAAACACTCAATAAGGTTATCAGAAAAACTTCCATTTTCCTTTAAGTCCTTACAGAGAATCAAATTCTTCCTTCTGAACCCACTGGGTGCTTAAAAACATATTAATAGAAGAAAAATAATCCTTTTTTTTAAAGACCTGATTTTAAGAGAAAAATTTTATAGCTTTTTGGGGGTTTAATCACAGCAGGACCTCACTGTTGCTCATTTAGCTGAATGTCTCTAGTAAATGCAGCCTGCAGGGTAAATGCCTGCAGCTAAAAGTCACTCCTTTAAAGAGCATAAGTTAACAATAATTCAGGCATCTTGGACCAAGGAGAATGGCAATGCAGCCTGTTCTGGTTCCAAGTGCATCTCTAAAAGGATTTTTTCTAAGGAAAGCTTTGATTTTCCCAGTGTCCGGGAGATGTGCACAAAGTATCCATCCCCAAACCACTTGTCACCCAGGGGAGGGATTGTCTCATTTGTTTTACCATCTGCCCAGTCCCCTGAGTGCTCTGCTGAGTTGTACTCTGGGATTAAACCAAGTTTTATGGCATAAACCCAGGCTGATGGGGGGCTCTTGGTTTTCAGAATGAGACTTAAACATAAACATCCTTTTGGAAGGCTGCTCAGTCCTGCTTTCTGTACGTATCCATGCAAGTTTCCTTTGTGGCAATATTTCCCCTTGTGTTTTCTCAGAACAGATATTTCAGACCCGTTGGAGGGCGGTGACTGGAGCCTGGAGGGGCTACAGCTGCTGCTGAGGAGCCAGCAGTACAGCCTGGAGCCTGCCAGCCTCTTGGATGTGAGTGTTGCTGGGAAGGATCAGGTCCTGCTGCTTGTCCTCATGTGGCATTTTATCTGCCACATGTAGCCTGTGGAGTCACAGCTCTGTTTTGACATGCTCAGAAGATTCCAGCTTCAAATTGTGCCTTTTTTCTTTTTTTTCTTAATATGCCTATTTGAACTTGGAGCACAAAACACTGCATTTAGTAAAGAAATCAACCTGAGACCTGACACATTTATGTAAAATAGGTTTAATGTGACTCTCTAGCTAGTTTGGTAATTGCTTTGTAGGGGTTAATTTATTTTCAGCATATTCTACATCTTAGATATTCCTAGATTGTGTTTAGCTTTTCCTACCTTCCCCTCTTCCTCATATTCTGGGAAGTGTAGCCAATGTAAAATTCTCTCTCTGCTGAGGTATTTATTAGTCTCAGTTCTTAGGTCGCCTTTCTTTAGAAATGGATGGGGGCTTTTTCTTAAGCAGACATGCAGAAATAGGAAGGTTTGTTTATTTCTCTGTTGTACATATAATTGGTATATAAAATATTTTTGCCAATAATCAAATAATTCTGTATGTAAGAAAAAAAATCAAGTATGTCAAATATATGCCCCCTTGAGGAAGTACTTCAGATAAAGGCATGTTGTAAGCTTGCACAGATAAACAGAATGAAAAATCATTTTTTAAAAACTCAATCTTATTCTCTTTAAGTCAGTTCCCAAGTGTGTGTGGTTGATTCTGACTTTACAGAGAGGTTTTCTGATGGCCTGCTCTATCACTGACCGTTGGTTTCTGTTTCTTGTTTCTCATTAGAAAGTGTTTTCCTGTTACCGACACACTTCCCTTTGTGTAACTAATGTCACAAGAGTGAGAATGAATCATAAAATTGGCCCCAGATCAGCAGCTCCTTCTCCCAAGTTGCTCAGACTTCTCAAGAAATTGCCACCAAAGCCCTGATGCAGCAGTAACCTCCCCTCTGCTACTGAATTCTGGAATGCTTTTAAAAGTCATATGGATCTGGGAGTGTCCTAGGACTCAAGAGCAGCAGAAAAGGGCTTTGATTTGTGTGTGCAGCTGCCCTGGTTTGTGACAGGAGAGTGGCATGGGGTGTCTGTGCTGTCCCTCCCGTGGCAGGTAGCAGGACTCATGGATCCGCACAAGTGCCCTCAGCCCAGCCCAGCTGTGCCACAAGTCAGCACAGGAGCCTTTGTCTGCAGCTTCAGTTAGTGCAGGGCTGCACCCTCCAGCAGGCAGGGGAGGGCATGAGGATCTCAAACCATTACACCTTTCAGAGCCCTACCTGTATTTTTGTCCCAACAGGTCTTTAATCCCAATTTATCTCTGAGTGAGTGGAATTTGACTGAAATGGAAGCCAGTCTGTCCCCGGTAAGAGCTGTGTATTTCTGAAATATGATAATAGCAGTCACAGAAACCCAGAATGGCTGAGGTGGAAGTGACCTTAATGTTCATCCTGTTCCAAACCCGCTGCCCACTGCAGGGACACCTCCCCTAGATCTCCTTGCCTGAATAATAATGGAACTGTGAAGCAGAGCTTGTGCATAACTGAGGAAGTTATTTCATAACTAGAGGGGAGAGTGGGCTAAAGCACAGCACGTAGGCATCTCCTGGGGGCAGTATGAGACTTTTGTATTATACTCTTGACCTGTTTTTCCCACTCAGCCAGGCTTTGTCTGGATAAAAGCTCTGACTGGCTGTTGGTGTCCTGGAGTCTTTAATTGCAACTGGCTGCTTTAAACTTTTTTCAGTGAGGATGTCACATCCTACTAATACCATAGATTTATAAAGTGCCTTTGTGCCAAAGCTCTTTATAAAATATGTCTTTACAAAGTGCAGCCATCCCTGTGTGTTTCAGAAGCAGTGAAATACCATGCAATTAGAACAGAAGTTCCTGCATGCCCGTACATGAATAAACAAGGAGAAATTGTTTGGCAGTATTTGTTTGGAATTGATACTTACACAGACATTTCTGCAGTGCAGAAAGAGCAGGTTTGATAAACAGTGAAGGAAACCACAGACTCACAGAAGCTTTAAGGTTGGAAGTGTATTGCATGGCTGGGTTCTTTTTACTATGTCATGGAGAACGAATTTTCAGAGCCCTTGCTGACAACCAAGTTGGATGAAGGCTTGGATGGTTCTGCCAGATATTTCTACAAATGCACAAGTAGAGTGTTAATGAAATGCAAAAGGTCTCTAAGCCTTTTTCATGATATCAACATCCTTTTTAGGTTGTAATCATTCTGAATTTACTAGGTAATTCCACTTCCTGAGTGTTAGGAAGGAGAGTGTCTAAGAAATAGTTAATATTAATTAGCAAGTCTTGGAAGCAAGGGCTGTAACCTTTTAAAAAGAATTGCATGAGAGAAAAGGCCAGGAAAGGAGGCTGCAATTATCAATAGTTCAGTTCTTGAGCCCACTAAATTTCCCAGGAGTTCTTGCTTGTCCTACAGAAAGTCATGAGCATGGAGAAGCCTGGAAGCAATATGTGCAGGAGCTCTGTAAGCAAAAACTAGTTCCACTTTAAAGACAGTCATAGGAAAATGGAAAGAAAATCTCTTTCCTCTTTGTTACTGGCTGCAGAGGGCTGTGGGTTTGCTTTGTATTGCAGCCACAGTGACACCAGCCTGGCCCCTCATGTGGCATGAGCTTCACACCATATTAGCCAGTGCTGAATAGGGGATTGCACCTCCCATACCCCGTCCTTCGGGCAGATCTGCCCTTGAGCCCATGGTGTGGCTGTTTTAGTGAAGTGCAGTGAGGCTGGGAGGAGAGGCTGGGCAGGGAGGATGGCTGATGTTACTGGTGGGGGTTGTGCAGTGGGGTGAACAGTGGGTGCTCAGACATGGCCTAGTTCTAACAAGCTCCCCTGTCTTTGTATAATTGTACATTGTAGTTTATATTTTTGCATCAAGATGCAGCGACTCACAGTGGATCTGGAGAAGAGTGCAACTGAGCTGCCCCCCAAAGTGTTCAACCCACCATTCAACAACACCTGCCCAGGTAGGAGCACTAGCAGCTCTGTGGACTTGGTAGTGGGATGTTGTTCAGGCAGCCAGATATGATGTCCAGCATTGATAGCTTGCCATTTGAGGGAGAAAACCACATCTGATATTTTGCTTTCATGATTGTCAGTCAACAGTGCTTCCACAGCAGCTGCTAAGCCAGTTCTGAGCTGTGGGAAAAGGGTAGAGGATAAACTGAGGTGTAAATGGAATTGAACTGGTTTTGCAATGGGTCTCCATCATGACTGTCAGTGTTTCCATTGTTTCCTCATGTTTCCTAATTGTTCATTGCCACCTCAGAGTGTGATCTCAGTGGGTAGGGGTGGTAAGAGCTGTACAGTCCTGGGTTTCCTCTGGTTCCTGCTGCAAAGGAGGTGCCCCAGTAGCTGATGGCAGCCAGAGGCACAGCTTGTGTCTCTCTTTCTCCAGACCTTTTAGCAGACCTCAAGGGAACAGTCCAGCTGAGCCACTTGCTGACTCTGATAAAGTGTGTCATTGACCTTGGCTATGAATCCAGGAGTGTTGCCCTGGTTGTGGAATCGTGATGTATGTTCGTGTGTGTTCAGCTGGGACAGACCTGAAAGAGAAGCTCTTGTGAGCCCCAGTACGGTGCTGTAGCCACCTGAGCCCGCCCCAGTTTTGATTCATTGTGTGTCATTCAAGGACTTCCAGGCTCAGCCCCTTTCATGAGCACCTCAAAGGCATTAAAAGCCCAGGTACACTGAAGAGAGTCCTTGAGCATCCCTTGTTGGCAAAGCCTTTCTGGTCCTACAAAGAGGGAGAAAGACACATCTTGAGTGAAGGAGAAGAGCAGCTGCTCACATCCTCTTCTCAGTGTCTCCAGCATTCAGCCATCCCTTTTTCACTTGTGAGGCATCTCAGCTTTCAGGCAGAACCCACCTGGTGACCTGAAAAGACTCCCCTTGATTTTAATGGGCTTTTGAGTGAGTCCAAGTTCTGGTGTTTCCAAGTGACTGTGCTGGAGTGAGGCTCCTCAGTCGCTGTTGCAGTTGGGATTTGTCACTTTTCAGTTCTACATGTGTAAAACCTGGCAAGCTGCCTTCCAGAAGCTGAATTTTCTGCTCTCTATTCCTAGGGAAAGATGTCATTCCTGAAAGTGCCCAGCAGTTCCTCCTCGACCGTCAGTCCATCTTTGGGAACGACCTCATCAGCTTGCCTGAAAATTCATCACTTTATGTTCCTTCTGAAAATATAGCTTCCTACGTGTCCTCTGTGGGTGTCCAAGGGGACATCCCTCTAAACCTGAGTTCTTCAATGGACAACAGCCAGTGATTTACCTTCCAAGAAACAAAAACTCCTTCCCACCCATCCAAGCATCCACAGCTTTGAATGTAAAGAAACAAAACTGACTCAGAAACCCACAAGGAGTTTATTTTTGTGCCCCTTTCTTTTTTTTTTGAGTAGATGGAAATGGTCAGTAGCTGTTGCATTACCCTCCCTGCACTTGGATTTCAGTGTTTTTTAAAACAAAATACTACTTCTGGTGCTTGCTCCGAGGGGGAGTGAGAACTTGCCAGTTTTTTTTTTCCTCAAAAATGCTTTAGAAAGTTCAAGTATTTTAATAAAATTTAAGTGTAGAGTAGCTTGAAAGCCCATCTGAGATTTCATAAAACAGTGATCCTGACTAGTACCTGCAATGGCAAACTGTTGGATTTTGTTGGGGCAGCACAGATGAGCTAAGATGCCTGTTGTTGATTCTGGTTTTTTAATAGGAAAATAGTTCTACATGCCAGTCCAATGCTCTGAAAATATTTTTGAATCCATTTTCTGTGTTTGATGGGATGCACCTGTTCCTCCTAGGGTGAGTAGGAAAAAGATCTCTTGGGGTGTGTAGAAGCTTGTTTTCTGAGTGACCCCACCAAGAATGTGCATCTGGCTCTTTGGGGAGCTATAGACCATCACAGACTGCAAAACATCCCATGCTGACTTGAGACCTTTTGTTGTTTGGGATTTGTTTTGCCCCAAATTTTTTTTCTCTTACATAAAGGCAGGGCACTCCATACTTTAAAAATAGAAAAGGGATAGACTTTTCTGCACACACAATTTTCCATGTGCAGAGAGGGCTGAGGGAGTGCACTCTGGGTTTTGGTGCTGGCTAAGTATTCCATGTCCAGTCCAATTTTTCTTTTGCCATGGCTTTGACCTGTTTCTATTTCCCCTGTGGATGTGCCTGTTGGTTTATTGATGTATAGAATCTGATTAAACAGTTTAATTTATTGGATGCCCTTTTCAGAAGAACTCTCAGCTGCTCAGTGTAGGAGAGAGGCAGAATGGTTAGTCCATCATGTCCCACAAACTTTTCTTCTGTCCTTTGTGCATCTGAGACCAGCCTCTAAGGCTGAACTAACCTTCCCCATCCATGTGGTTTCTGACAACTGAGTTTCTCAACAAAGCAGAGCTTTGTTTTTTATGGTGTAGTTCTAATGAGAACGTATTATTTATCTCAGTATCTTCTACCTGAGTTGCTTTTCCTTAGGAAGGTTACCCAAATGCAGTAGGACAGACCCAGGAAATTCAATTAACTCAGGCCTCCTAAGGGCTTAGACAGGGAGGTTTAAGCTGTGCCAGTATCATTTGAAGAAATGCTCTGCCTGCCTTCATTTCCATGACAATTCTTGGTTATGAACCACATTTCTGAGCATTGTGGTCAAGCAGCATCCCACCCCAAAGTGTAGCTAATCAGTCAGACTAGTGCAGGCTCAAAATCTCCTCAATAAGATGAGCATTTTAAAAATGAACCTTCCTGTCACAGCCCTTTCCTCCATCCATTTATCACTATGTGAACAAATGTGTTAGTTCAGAAACATTCACTTTTGAGCACATTTTTGCCCAGCTGATTCCTGTGCTGGGAGCTGTCACTGCCTTGGTGGTGTGGTCTGTGCAGGAGTGAGGTTGTGAGAGCTCCTGAATTAATCCCGGCCACTGTTTTTGTGTTCAGGACTAAGGGAGAATTCTAGCAGCCCCCACTGGCCTGGTATTTAGATGATGTGCTTGAGTGTATGCTGGACAAGGTTTTTCTTTTTGACAGATTTGTGCTTATAAATTTCATCTAGATCAGCCCATTTCCACCCTATTTTGCCCTTTCCAGCGATGGAAAGTCATTGAGTTGCACTCTGTTTGATTCTTTTCTCATATGGAATTGAAAACTGCCTGCTGTCTCCTGACACCAGCAGTGTATGTTCAAGATTTGCACCCTTCTCTGAACTTCCACACTCTAGGCTGCTGTCATGTTAACATTGAATGTACTGATGCAATAAGGTATAAGCACATGCTTAACTTCAATCTCCTGAGTAGTTTTGCTGTATTTTTATGGAGCCTGTCACATGCTTGAGGCTGGGCATACACTTGTGTCTGATTGGATTGTCTGGTTGGGGTTGAGAAGTGAACCCTGGGGAGAGCTGCCCGTGGGCACAGCCAGGTGCAGCTCAGCCCTGGCTCTGTCTCCGGCTGTGTCCTACAGGGCAAGCTCCAGCCTGTGCTCGTGGGGAGCAGCCTCTCAGGAGGGTTCGTGGGGTTTTCTTTAGGCTTTTTGCTCTACTATAACCATGAGATTGGAGCTTGATGGTGAGAGAGGAACCTCCAGGAAGAGCACTCAGGAGCCATTCCTGTGAAGGAAGTTTGTGTTCCTCAGCTTTTTACATTGTTAATTTTACTTGAAGGTGATGTGCTGAGACTGCGTTTTTGCACTATGCTGTACATTTGTAAAGTTTTACAGAAGACACTAATTAAACATGTTTCCTTTTTCTCATTTAGTCCTGCTTTGGTGTTTCTCTCACTCCCTTCGTCTATCCCTTACTCCTTTTCTCCTTCCCAAGTCCTCAGTGACAAGTGCAAATCGTTTCTAAGCATTCAGAGATTCCCGTGTGAGGGCCCAGGGTGGGTTGTGGTCACTGTGTGAACACACAGGCGCTGGGGAGACCTCCCATGCAGAATGTGGCCAAATAAACACAGCTTGGAAAGCTGCTGAATTCTTCAAGCTAAAATGCCACTCAGGGTGGATATAGCTGGTAAAATCAGGATCACAGTAAAAGAATCTACAGTTCTTGAAACTATTTGCTGCTTTCCCCCCCCAATTTGTCCTATTTTTCTTGCTTTCAGTGATAACAGAACTCAAACTTCACTCTTGGAATTATTTTTTTTAACCTTTTGTTTGCAAACATAATGTGATCCTTTCTGCTTACTTTTTTTTAGGGTGGTAAGGGGATACCAGGACATGCATGGAAAAAATACAAAACCCAAAGTCTTCAAAATAGTACTTATCCAGCTTTCTGTCAGAAAAGGAAGCAGCTACTTTTTTAGGATGGAGCTCATAAAGGTTGGTGCTTTCTGAAGCATTTGCAGCTTTCTGAAGAGCAGATTCCTGTGCTGGTGCTTTCAGATAACCTTGTGCTGCACAGGCCCTTGGCTTACCCCCATCCTGTCCTGGAGGCCAAGGATTTTGCCAGCATGTTTGAGCTCGTGCAAGGTGGAAAATGGATGAAATTTAACACAATTGTGTTGTCCTCTCTGAGGGCTTTCACAATTATTTTGTGTTACTGTGTGGTCTGGTTCTCTTGCCACCAGATGGCACCTAAGCCCAGGTGATAGGAAATACATCTTTTCAACAAGCCCACAGTAATACTTTATTTCTTTAAATTTGCACACCTACAAGAACTGTTCAATTCTATTTATTACAAATTATTAGAGATGTATAGAAACATGAAAAAAGACATTCACCTAAACCTGGCTATACTCAAAATCCAGATCCTGAGACACATCTCAATGAAAAACAATAAAAGCAGCAGATATAAGTGTATGTTTCATTACAGATGCCCTAAAAGGTAAAACCAGATTTTCTGTGCATGGATGCTATTTCTGCATCTTTTAGGCATAAACAATCATAATGTCAAGGAATATTAGATCAGTAAAATATCCCATCAAGAAATAATCTCCATTTGCCATTGGAGTCCATCTGCTATGATGTACACTGGTACAGGCTTAAGATATAAAACACCAAGTGAAAATATATAGGGTTACAAATAGAATTTATATTTAGTCAAATGACAGACACACTGAGTTATACTTGAAACTACATCTGTAATGAAACATGTAATGAAACATAAACATGTAACTAAGGCATTTCGAGAAGGATGCAAAGGCACAAATAACACAAGACTGGAATTTAACCTCCAAACAGTAGTTTTCAAAGTAGTGAACAGGCAGCTGCCCTGAGGAGCTTGGAGCCAAGGGCAGTGAGATTTGGTGTCACAGTGTTATGCCAGTTTTAACAAATGGTCCTATTGCTGGCCTCCATATTTTGGGAATATTTCCATTCAGTCAGTCAGACACTGTGCTCCAGATCTGGTCTTTTTTCAAAGTGATTAATCCAATCCATTCTCACCATCCTTGTCACCTTGTGCTTTGTGAAGACATCCTTCTCCCTCAGCCAGGCCCTGTGCTTCTCCATCACTGCCATTCCCTGTTAAAAGCACAAAGGCAAAGGGCAAATGAAACTCACTTGTGGTCTTTAATACTAAAAGAAGAAATACAGAGCCCAATTTTTAAAAACCATTTAAATTAAACTCAGTAAGAAATCCTCTGTAGAAAAAGAAAACATTTTAATTCCTAATTTATTAGGATTCCCACATAAATAAGAGGTTATTGTTACTAACAACCTTCAACAGGAGCTGAACAGATCCTTAGTGTGTCTGTGCCACCCCTGTTTTCTCTGTGATTAATGTCACTGTAATCTTACCATCTTCTTCCCATGAGCCTGGGTCATTTGGCTGATGGCAGACTGGTGACAACAGCAGATGATCCTTGGGCTCAGTGATTATCTCTTGTATCAAGGGCTTCAAAAGGGCTACCTTTTTTTCTTTGATCTCCAGGTATTTTTCTGAATTATCAGGCTCTGTAAAGAAGCTTTTGAGAAGGGGTCTTAAGCGCTCCTTTTCATGCTCTTTATGGTTCTGACACACATTTGAAAAAATTGCCATTGGAACTTCTACTGAACTCTCAAGGATGCTTTTATTCTTTTCCTCTAATGCAGAATTGCTGTCATTTGTCACTTCAGAAATTATTTCAATCTTTGGGTGATAGTCCTGCTGTAAAGGTAGAAATGTAATTGAAAAATTATTCTTAGATATAAAAGCCAGAGGATGGGGAAATATCTTTTGGATCCGTGTAACAGTTGTCAGCTTTCATGTGCTGTTCTTATAGAATACATGGAATACATGGAATATATGGAATATATGCTTCACCCATAGCTCTGCTGCTTTGTGAATGAATCTTAGGTTAGCATTTTCTCAGGCATCATCAATGAACTGACCATAAACCAATTAACAGCTCATAGAAAGAGTAGCGTGTGGGCTCTGTTCTAATATTTTACTCCAAACAGAAGAGGAACCTGACCAACATCTTCATCTGTCTTCAGCTGAGAACTGAGCAGCCTTTGGAGCAGGACAGCTGTTAACACATCCTCCTTCCCTAATCCTCCTTCCTTGCCTTCTTTTCATTGGAGACTTTGTCGGCCAAGACATTTTGCAACCCTGTTATGAGTCTGTGATCAAAAGGGCAAATGAATTCCATGCCTTATGCTGACTGTAGGGCAGTTGGCATTATCTTGGAAAGACTTGTAAGAGCATGTAGTGTACCAGCTTGTGTCTGCAGCAAGGCTAGTATGATTCTATGATCAGCATGAAAAGCAAAACTGTGCTTTTAAATTCTGTTGTCTTCTTTTTTTTGCTCTTCTATTTTTTCTTATAGGCTTGTGCCTAGAAGGTTAGTTTGAGAAAAGCAAAACTCTAAGGTGGACAAGGGACTGGCCTGCAGTAGAGAGGAGGAGTTTCAATTTTTCTGTGATTTCAGTTGGAAAGTCAGATTTTATTCAGCAGCAGGCAATTTGCACCATATTAATACTGGTACAGTATATTTTAAGACTAATCTTCAGTATAATTTTACATCCTATTAAGAAATTAAACTTATGTAACTGTTACATTACTGATCATAAGTTTTTATTCTATTTTTGCTACACAAGAATATAAAAAAGTCAGATTTAAACAAAGGAAGATTTACATGTAGATATCAACTGCTGAAACCATCCATTTTAGTTTGTAAATGCCTAAGTGATTGCATCTCCCAGCATTTCACAACTTAGATTATCCTCATTTTGCAAAACCTTTGTAAATATGTTTAGGGAAGTTTCCTTACTGGAATGAATGAAAATGTTACCTTTTGAAGAAAGATTTCCTCTTCTAGGGGAAACTCACTTATAACTACATCCTCTAAATCAGGCAGTTCCTGAAAACAATCACAGATCAATAATCAGTGGAAAGAGCTAGTGTAACCCATGAAAAATGACCTCTCTGGACAACTTCTTCAAAGCAGTGCTCATCTGGGTGTGAGGCCACAGCCAGCAGGACCCCACTGCCACCCTCTCACAGGCACAGTTTGCTGTTAAGCACATGTAGGAAAGGGTAAATTCATCTGTCTCCAGAAACAGCAAAGGGGAAAGAACAGACTTTAGCAGACTAATGCCAGACTGAACGCTGTTTCCTACTATGCTGTGTGATTATCAAGGAAAACAGGATAAAGAGTAAGGCATTACCAGGATTTTAAAAGCAAACATGGTTTATTCTCTTAGCTGTTTCCTATCTATTCAATAGACTTAATCCCAACTACAACCCATCTGTATGGGTAAGTGCCAAATCCAGACATGCAGTCTTCCTGAAACTGCATATTAAGTAAACTCTGTCAACCTAAATACACCTAATATACCAATATTTTACTGTGAATGCCTCATAATTAAGACACAGAACTGCAAACTTGCTGAGAACTGTTTTTTCTCAGACAGGTCTGATAATTTCAGCTTTTCACTAGAAAATATTATCTCAAACAACTATCATTTGCTGACATTAAAGGAAACACAGAAGGTGGGAATGCAAAAATCACAGGTAGAAACTAATACCTATTTGCCATTTTTTTTACTGTAGGTCAATACTGGGATAAGCATCTCCTTTTGTTTTTAGATATTTTTAGCACTTCATGACTTTGCAGCAGACTGCTTGGCATGGTAGCATCAGGAGCACCTGTACTGTCTTCTGTGGTAAAGACTATTACACAATTAAAATCAAGAAGGAAATTTCTCCCTCCCGATATGGTTGCAGCAAGTGCAGCATGTCCTGAAGTCAGAGAGTTTTATAAAAATTGCATTAAAAATGTACAAGTTAAGATCTGAGACTAATGTGGAGTTTGATGTCAATAGGGAGATGAAATAGTGGTTAGTCTTATTTCAGCCATCAGGGTGCATTTGCAGATCAACTACGAGTTAACCCAGTTTTGGTACATGGGAATGTGGTTCCACACTGCCAAGGCATGTGCACCAACAGGAGCTTGTTTCTGCTTCACACAGGGATGTCATAACCACCCACTGCTAATCCTCCTCCACTCTTCTCCTTTATATTCCTCCTGAGACCAACTGAAGACTCAGGATACGAATAAAGACAGTGGTGCTGCTCCAGAGCCTCTCACCATCAGCATCTTCCCAGCCATTCCCTGCTATGTCAGCACTAAGATTCTTTGGAATATCTGCAATAGCATAAGTACTAGAGGCTGTTGGGAGAGGCTCTTTCCATGACTAAATGTCATTAGACAACAAGTAGCATAGAACACTGAAATGTGCATTAGTATGTGATTTGGGTTTGGTTTTCCTTCTGTAGAATTAAAATAGTCCCACTTTTTACATCTTTAAAACCCCATAGATGTGTGCTTAAGGGTTATTTTTATACTGCCTTGAGGTTTGTGCACAGGATCTTCCTATGGTGCCATAGAGCATCAAGGGAAAAACAAACACTGAATCAAGGAGATCTTCACATTGTGGGTACCCCCCAGCGTCACTACATATTTAAAACCTTTACTTCAGACACTGCAAGATCTACTTTTAAGAATAATATTGTGCATACTTTAATTGCTGCCTATTCTCTCCACTACATCTTTTTAAACCTATGATTAAAAACAGCTGAACAGGAGGAGGCAGCAGCAAACCCTCTACTGAAGCAGTGGGCTGAGCCCTTCAGTAACAACATGGAATTTTTGCCTGGGAAATTAAGAGCATGGCAAAGATATGAGGCTTTTCTGCCAGTAGTTAACAATGGCAATATAGGATATCATAGAGTGTATTAAGTGCTCTGGGAAATCATAAGCACAGAAATTTTTATTGCTGATTTTATCATAGTCTGACAGTGTCAGTTTATCAGCAGTGTCCTAATTAGGACATACTGAAGAATTCTACTTTGAAGTGAGGTTGTATTTTTCAGTGGTATCTACGTCCTCCTCATGGTTAAATGTGGTAAACATGTTTAAGTGTTGCATCAGATAGACATTTTAGGTAATAGATATAGACATACTACAAATGTCAATCACTTATATATCTGAATAATGTATACTCTGTTCTTCTTGGAAACAGACATCAGAGTTCTATTTTGAGAGTTAATTTATAGTATCTAACACTGCTGGATAACATTTACAATGATGGGGGTGCTATTTCTTCCCTGTGGTTTTTCTGCAATAGTTCACAGTTTCAACTGTGTATTTCATTTGTGTTTTGATTAAGAGGACAAATGTGTCTACTAGATTCTTTTCACTGTAATTTCTGTTTTTAAAATGACAGCCCTCATTAGCTTCTCCAGAGAAATCACAAAGATGGGATCAACTTCAGATGATTTACAGCACAAAAGGATTTATAGGATAAAAAATTTAAGGACAAAATAAACTTTGGAAGCATTTTTCATAAATGCTCCACTGGAGAGAATACCCCTGCCACTTTACTTTTTGAGTTTTTTTTCTTTCTTTCTTTTTATTTTTCCTAATAGTAGACCTTTCTTTAAAACATGCCCATATAGTTTTCTTAGCCAGAATGTTAGAAGAATTAACTTGGAGAACACAATACACACTTGTGAACTTCCCAAAGTCTGAATCCAATACATACTTCAAGAGAAAGTGTCTCCAGTGTCTCCAGTTTGAACTGTTCAATTTCAGCATATTCCTCCCTCTCAGGAAGCACGGCCTTGTCAGTAGCTGCCTCCTGTCCTGGTAGATCTACAGAATAATCAATAGTCAGTTGCAGAGAACTAACTGAATAAAAAATATCTACATTGCAACAGCAAGCACTGCAGAACCAGGCTGCTGGGGACTAACTACCACTGCAGAATTCACAGCTCAATCCAATGCTTTTTTTTCTATTATATTCTGGGTCTCTCTTCTACAGCATAAATTAATATTTGCATTTTGCAATAATGTATTCCACAAATCTATAAAAGCATTTCTCCATGTGTGAAGGTACAAAACCATCTCTAGAGTGATGACCAGCTTCTACTGGCAGACAGACTGCCCAGTTTATGTGGGAGCAAGGAAAGTCTGTAAACTCTCCTGGCCTTTCACTAAACCTGGCATGTTTGAGAAGTAGAGTTCCACCTTTAAGTTGCAGAAGTTGCAGGTTAAGCCTTCTGAAATTTACTATTTGTTGTATTTAAAGAATATTTTACCCAGTATTGCTTGATTTCACCTAGTCACTGTGGAAATCAAATGGAATGTTTTTATGTATGAATTACTTGGCTTAAGCCACAGCAGAGGCAGGGCTTCACTAAGACAGAGGTTGGCTCATCACCTCTGCATGCTCAGTTTGGTTTGGCTCTTCACTGTGTACATTACCATCTGTCTCCTTGTTGAAATGTGCACATTTGTAAGAGTCTGGTTCCTGTGCATCCTCTTGAACTTCATCAGGCATATTTCCAGATGTGAAATCTCTGCTATGTCCTCTATTTGGCAGAAGTGTTATCACTTCATTACAAACATCAAACCCCTCATTTTTAAACTTCTCAGTCTTTTCTTGAGCTTCTTCTTCTGATCTATTTGAAGTTTCTGATGTATTATAATTTCCATCACCATCTTTTGAATTTGCAGGTGTTCCTACAGAAGAAATAATTTCATTAAAATTGCTGAGCTAATCTACCACTGCTCATTTTAAATATCCAAACACTACTACAGTGGGATAGAATATGCATCAAAAGCTCCTACTTTGAGCAGTTATTCATGGATGAGTAGTCCTTCCAACACTGCAGCAATGCTGTTTTCCCATCTCAACTCCCCAGCAAACAGAAGTTCCCCAGAAAAAAAAAAATCATCTAGAGAAAATGCTTAAATAATAAATGTCTGGTATTTCCAATACTTTGAAAAGGCTCACAAGTGACTACATATTAAACACATCCTTGAGGATTTTGATGGATCAGCAACAAGTGCTGGTTACCCCCTCCTTTGTGCAATACACTTGCTTGAAGAAAAATTTTTACTTGTTACTCAATCCAAAAATGTATCAGATAAAATAATAAATTCTGCACATTCAAACTGAAGTAAGTCACAGACATCTTCCAAAACTGTAAACACAAACCTTCTTGGGTATCTGTTGCAACTCCTTCCGTGCATTTTTGTCTCCTCTTTTCCTCTGCTCTTTGCCTAGTTGCTGCTAATGCATCAATGCTATCTTGGATTTTTTTTCTCTCTCTGGTTTCCCATTTTTCCCTTTCTGCTTTCTCAGCTTCAAGCCCTCCAACAGCCCAGGCTTCTGCACAGGCTCTAATGAAAACACAAAATCTCACTGTAATACAGCTATAAAAGCCCACCTTTGCAATGAGAGAGAAATTTAAAATAGCTTGCAACAGGGATGTTCATTTATCTCACAAAATAAATAGAGATATCCAAATGCTGGTTGGTGATTATACCACCAGAGATTGGCCTGATCTTGGCTCAGCTGTTCCAGATACCTGCTCAGTTTCTGTTGAAATCAGGATTTGCCTCTAGTCTACAGACCTGGCATGAGACAAATCTGTTCAAGAACTAGTTTGTGAAAATACACATTGCTTTTTTCTAGGTATGTTAGATATAGAACTCTGTAGTACAATACTCTTCTCCTCAAAGTCATCCACCTTCAATAAATTATACTGTTCAATCTTCCTTCCATGACAGTATTGACAAAAAAATGATGAGTGATTGTTAGCACTTGATTCTTATTGCTGTGCAAAGAAGATGGCTGTGCTTCTTACCTATCCTTTGGGAAAACTGGTCTGTCATCCAGATATGTCAGCTGTTTTAGTCGAACAGTGAGTGTTTTTCTATAATTGGCAATTTTCTTTATCACCTCATTTCCCATCAAATTCAGCACATGCTAAAGAAACAAAGGAAACAATTTTTAAGCTTGAGTAGCAAAAACCCCAGCCTGGATATGCACTTCCCCTGTTATTTCAAAAGCAAGAAATGAATAAAACATCCAATGTGTTACAGGTGATCTACCAGAAACAAAATAATGTTTAATGTTTCTTTTAGACTGGTACCTACTGTGCACTCAACTACCCATACACGACACAAACCCTCAGCTATTTTGGGCTTACCAGATTGGGCATGGTCTCCAGAATAGCTACAATACTCGGATCACTTAGATTGTTGTGGGAGAGATCAAGAACAGAAATACTTGGGCATTCCTGCAAGTGCTGGATGTCCTCCACTGTTCGTAATTTATTGTGAGCAATCTGCAGAGTCTGCAGGACTTTCAGACAAGCTGCCAGACAAGAACAGTACAATGAAAGGAAAGGTAAGAATTGTCACTTCACAGAGGGTTTTTTTAACAAGTAAAAAGATGCATTGTCAAACTAATAGTTTATGTTGAATTTGGAGCTGTTTTCTAAATTTGTTATTCTGCTATATATGCTTTTTGGCTAGGCCTCCAAAGCTGCTTTCTTCACCCCAGCGAAAAATAGGTGCCTGGTTTTAGGATAGTGGTTGCTTTTAATTCACATTTCAAAATATTCAGTTACACAAAAGCAAGAGCTTGTGTTCCAAAATTCTCCAATGTGTGCAAGTAGTAACATACAGAAATAGTTTTTTATTTTCTGCTGAAGACAGAATTAATCTTCTAGCAGATATAAAAGATTTGGTAATTGTGTCTGCAACTGCCAAAGCATATCTTAACCGTAAAGTAAATGGTGAAAACTGGATTGTCAGCCTGTCTGCAACGCAGGTAAGTACTGAGACAGTATTAAGAAGTGAGGAAAATCTGCTTAATTATCCTAGGTATCCATATGAAAGTAGTTTCTATGTATTTTCTGTTTCTCAACATAGAAGCCCTGTGGGCTTTGATATGGATATTGCCAAAATTCTAACACAAATTAAAAAATCCCTTGCAACTAGTGCCACTAACAAAAGCTTAGTCAGAGCTTAGGAAATACGGGCTTGACAGAGCTAAAAGCTGTTGCACCAAGAGTTCTTACAGAGATTCTCAATGGTCCTAATGTAGTTGTTACTGATATTGAGGGAATCCAGCTTTTGTAAGGGTTCAAGGTTTTCAATTTTCTCAATTAAATTGAGTTGCAAGTAGAGGCAACGCAATTCTGTCTGAGCCTCCAAATTCTCAATTTTTCTTAAGCCATTGCACTGCAGCCACAAACACTTCAGTCCAGTATATTCTTCAAGATTCTCCAGTTGGTCAAATCCTGCAGAGAAAAAAAGATGTTTTAAAATGAAAAGGCATTGGCTGAAAATGGCTCTTTGGGCAAGAGAATTCCATTAAATCAGAGCTGCTGAAACAGCCTGAGGGAACACTGGTACTGAAGTTACTGCAATATTTCAACTGAATTCATGGTACTGTTTCTGGCCCATAAAGGCAAAACCAGGTTGGTACCTATTCTGGCCTGTATCTCAGCAGCCCTTTAGATGCTAAATAATACAGAGCAAACCCAATGCTGGATGTAGAAGGTAGGATATCCTATTTATTTGGAAGAATTCTTAGGCTAACTTGGACCAGGTAACTGCATCATGCAAAAACCTGCTCAGAGATAATCAGAGGATAAGAAATGTTCATTCTAACATTTTTTTTTCTTTCAGTAGTGTTTGCAAACATGCAGCAAGTCTTTACTGCTTATTTTCCTCTTGACCATTTTTATTTGGCAGCAAAAAAGATCCAAAAGCTGGAAAAAGCTCTTTATAAAAACAGTTTAAGGAAAAATACATATGTTTACCTCTGAGTGCAACCCAGGTATTTTAAGACATTTCTCAGAGGCTCGTTTCAGTAACAGAAACCACAAATATGTCCCTTGATTCCTATTGATCCTTTGGATGGCTCCACAAAACAAGTTAGATGTACAGTTCACTTTTCTACCTTCATACTGACTCATTTTGTTTCTCAAATCCAGTATGACATAAAATCGTGTTTCTAATTTAGAAGAATGACTAGGTACCTTACTTCAGTGAGCCCTGAAGTACATTCTCTGCTAAAATGCTACTTAGATTGATCAAGCTAGGCAGTCATGTCCACTTCTTACCTTTATAATGCAAGTATAGTGTATCATTTAAGTATGGGGTCCAGTATAATTTCTGCTGTTTACAGACGTCTAGCAGAATCTTTTTTGTCATTCTAAAATAGTACAGGAAGCAGAAGCAAAATAAAAAATGTATTTCAGTGCACATTCTGAGATCTTTGGTTTCCTTACAGATTCTATTGCAATACAATTAACAATTCTTTCATGCAAGAGAAATAACTAAAGCTTTCAAAATTATACTCCAAATTAAAAAAAAAAAAAAAGAAAAAAGTTCTGGGTTTTTAAGTGTGGCTTTTAATTTCTACCTTTGAAGTGAATTACCAGGCCCTTCTACTAAAAAGCAGAGGGTTCATAGGAAAACGGGCAAGGAATTATACAGTCCATCTTCTTGGAAAAGGGCAGCATGATTTTATATTAGCTTCTGTTTCCAATGTTAGTTTCCTCTCCAATTATTTCCCCTGTTCCTTGTTGGTGCAGTGACCTTTGGTGGCAGAGCCAAAAATGCAGAACTTTTTCTCAGACTAGAAAAATCAACAGTAGTCAACCCAACATTTTATTGAAATGTGGACTCCAAAATAGCACTCAAAAAAGTTTTGATATACAGCTGTTGGTTGGTGGGGAATGCCACCAGGAATAAACAGAATGCTTTGTCTGAGTGATGCAGAGAATGGTTAAATCTACTGGCACATGGCTTCCACAGGACTTTGCACAATTTTCTCCAGATCCGTTAGATGACTTCATCATGTGATCAGAATGTAGTTTGCTACTGTGGCCATAAAACCCAAACATCTGTATAGAGATGCTGGAAATATCACTAATATCTGATTTATCCATTATTCTCAAGTTCATCTTCAGAACTATTCTCCAGAACTGAGATGAATACACAGAATAGCAAAACTCCTGATGATGCCAACATATTCACAAACTATTTATTACCTTACAGAGCCTCTCTTTTCTTCTGTCCTTTGACTGGATAAGTTGGTTCCAGACTTCTGATCAATACCTGATTTTTGTTCATTCTGTTGATCTGCTCTGGACATACAGTTGACTTCTTTCTCTTGAGTTTTAACAGATTTATAAATAAGAAAATAAGTTGTAATTTAACAGCAAGGGTGGGGAAAATGTGTCACGTTGCCAATTACTTTAGAGAAACATTGAAGAGCACCTGAATATGAATTTCAAGAAGAGAGTGTTTTAACCAAGATTTCTGCTGACATTTTTAATGAAACTTAACTTTTTCTACACAGCATCATAAAATAAATAGTAGCAATTGAATTGTTGAAATCTGCATATTTTATTTTTTTTTTTAGATCTGGAAGTCAGATAGGTACCCATTATTCTTAATATTCTTATAATGTACAGTGACACTAAAGTACTGATACCGATCTTCTTATGGTGTTAGACATTTAATTTATATTACATTTAATTAACACCAATTTGAGTTTACTGTAGAGACTACAGCAACGGTGTATCAGTCATCCCAAGCACTGTTAGTCTACTTTTCTAAAAATTTACCCTTTTGCACTCCTTGGAAGGTGTCTTTACACTGCCTTTGATTAACTGCAATTTCAGTATTTGTCTCTTCAGACACTTGCCCTGAAACTTCTGCTTGCACTTGTAGTTCATACATTGAAAGTGCAAACAAGATGATTGTACCGGCTTATTTTAAAATGGCTGTAATTAAAACATAATAATCAGACATATTTAGTAACACAAGAGGCAATGGGCTGAAACTGATGTGCAGAACTTCCACCTGAACATAAGGAAGAACTTTACTGTGCAGGTGACCGTGCACTGAACTGCTCGCCCAGAGAGGGTGTGGAGTGTCCCTCACTGGAGATATTCCAGAAGAATCTGGGCACAATCCTGTGCCCTGAGCTCTGGGATGGCTCTGCCCGAGCAGGGAGGTCGGATCAATGACCCGCTGTGGTCCCTTCAAACCTGACCCATCCTGTGACTGTGATTTAGAGGTCAGGCTAGCTGTGTGATTACCCGGCAACAGGAAAGTAAAGAAATGTCGGGAAAGGAAGTAAGACCACAGGAAGATAGCAATCGATATGCCTCAGTTATGTCAGGATTTCCAGTGACTTTGCTGGCAGAAAGCACACACTCCTATTTGCATGGGTAGACGTGTGAACAGCCGGGATGTGCAGGCTTTGTGTGCTGGCGAGCGAGCCGGAGGGGCTCACCTGTGCTCCCAGCGTTGCCCTCACGCTCCGTGTGGGCACCTCCGCTCCCGGTGTCGCCCAGCGGCGTCTCTGACGCCCCAGGCGCCGGGGCTTCCCCTCTGCGGCCGCTGCCTGGGTCTCCAGCGGGGGCCGCCTGCATCCTAAACCCCCCGAGCCGGGATGGAATTTACGCTCTGCCTTTTTCAGACAAAACGTCCACAGTCTTTATTCGGCGGCNGGTGGCACAGCCCGGGACAGGGAGGGCGCCGGGCCGGGTCTTCCAGGGCCGGGGCTGGGCGGGGGGCAAAGCGCCGGGCCGGCTTGGTGGGGCTGCGCGGAGAGGGCGCGTCCGGAGCTCGCTGTCCCGTCCTGGGCGGGGTGTGGCAGTGCCGGGTCCTGGTGAGGAGAGGACGGATTTGTGCTTGTTTAAAAAATGTGTTTATTAGTAAAAGCCGTATGAGGCACAGCAAGCGTGGCATGCGGTGTGCCTGATGCGCTGCACCGTGCTGTGGTTCAAGGACAGCGGCAGATGCGGTGCTTTTGGCAGCGCTGGGGACTGATGTTCTGTCTCTGAGCCTGCTTTGTCTCTCATGTAGCTTTTTGTCCTTGAAAGAGCCCGTTGTTTCTTTGCATCTCAGCTCTCGTGCTGGTCGTCCTTGCCTTTCTTGTAGGTAGTTTTTAATCTTCCAAAATTGGTGTTCACCTGTTCAGCTTCTGCTTGAATTGTTTTGTTTACAGAATCGTTGATCGTTGTTGTAGTATAACTGATTAATAGCTCAACTCTAGGAAAAGGGCTAAACAGTACCTAAATCAGTGGAGATAATGGTAGATGACACCCAAATTTTAGCAGACTGACTTGTGGCTTTTTTGCATCAAAAGTGTAAAACTCTGAATCTCAGAGGTTATCCATACAGTCTGAAAAATTTACGTGGCCCAAGAGGTAACTGTAATTGCCTGTATATATTTTTTTCAGGCTTGTGATCACCATGGCTGCAGTGGATCGATTCTCCCTTTTGTACGGAGAAATCAGTCGCTCCTGCAGTTTCTATATGGAAGCCCTGGCTATTGTTGGAGCTTGGTACACAGTCAGGAAGTGTGTGTCTCTGGCGTTGGACACTTACAGCGCGCTCAGGCTGCATGTTATTCCAAAGCTGAGTGGGGAGATTGATCTCGTCAAGAAGTATGGGAAATGGGCCTTGGTCACGGGTAAGAGATTAAGTGGTGAATTTGCTTATGTTTATGTAACATACTGTGCCAGTACTGTGAAACTTGGTGGCTTGTGGTGCTGAGTGAGATTTATGTCACAGGTTGGGGCCTGTATTATCTCTGGTTGCAGCTTAATCTGCTTGAGCGGTGGCTGTTGTTCATTGCCTTAATAAATTAATTCCTTAAGCAATGGGCAAGCTAAGTGAGTTGATTGACTGCTGAGAAAGAATTGCAGCAATTTTTGACCAAATTTGCAAGGTGCATCATGATCACCTGCAAGTGTTGACAGAGATGTAGACAAGATCCTTTTTTTGCTATGGGGTGTTCATATGTGCCCTAGTTCTTCAACAAGGTTTGAGTTGTGTACCTCTGACATCCCTGCCTTTCATTAAGGTTCTCCTTTAAGCTCTCTCTTGTTGTCATAGAAAATATGAAACTTTTATGAGGGGAGTTGCAGAAGGTGGTTGACAGTGTTGTCTTTACTGTTTTGTCTTTGAATTCAATATATTTAGTGCCGTATGATCTCAGAAAAAAGAATAAAGCCATAATTGAAAGAACTGTCAAAGTAGAAGGCTGATACTGCTCTGTTTTTTACTTCTGTGTTCTATTGCTGTTTTCTCTTGTAGGTAGCACAGATGGTATTGGAAAGGCTTATGCTGAACAACTGGCAAAGCATGGTGTCAACATCATCTTAGTCAGCCGAAACAAAGAGAAGCTGGAGGCTGTATCCAGGAGCATATCTGAAACCTATAAAGTGGAAACAGATTTCATAGTAGCTGATTTCAGCAAGGGCCGTGAGCTTTACCCAGCCATTAAGGAGGCTCTGAAAGACAGAGAAATTGGGATTTTGGTGAATAATGTAGGAATATTTTATTCCCACACAGACTATTTTACTAATGTGTCTGAAGATACGCTATGGGACTTGATCCATGTAAATATTGCTTCTGCTACCATGATGACACACATCGTGCTGCCAGGCATGGTAAAGAAGAAGAAAGGGGCAATTGTGAACCTTTCTTCAGCAGTCTGTTGTCAGCCAACACCAATGTTGACAGTCTATGGAGCCTCTAAAGTAAGTTGGGGTGTAGTGTTAAATGGCATGCACTGGAAAGTACGTTATAGGTTGGAGAGGTTTTTTGAACACATTCAGCAAGGATGTCAAAATACTTGAATGTTTTCTAGGGATTTGTTTAAATATTGGAGGTGAAATGATACATGTATTATGCAGTAAACTCTTCATCCTCACCAGTGCTGGGCTTTGAACCAAAGTTAGTGCTGTTGGATTTTGTGTGAACTGTGGCATGACAGTCATTCTAGGAGAAATGTTGCCTTTCTCAGATGCACAAAGCAGAGAGACAATTCTGTGGGTCCCATTGAAAGGGTCAAGAATTTAATCTCTCTCTTCTGCAGCTGAGCTGTGCACATACCTCAAGCCTCTTGCATACCAGTATTTGTTAGCAAGAAGGGCTATACTCATGCTCAGGCCACCACTATGACACAGAGTGTGGCCTAATCAAGCCACTTCATGTAATCCCAAGGAGTGTTGTGGCATATTTGGGGATAAGTGAAAAGAACTCCCCCATAATTGTCCTTCCTGAAGAGATACAGCCAGTAATGAATAGGACTGGGCTGCTGGGTGATGCTGGAAGAATGAATGCTCATGGTGATGGTGGATTTACACTGGATGACATGCTGCTGAATCCACGGAATCCACAAAAGCAGCTGGGATTGTGGAAGCATCTCACCTAGATCCAGTGTCTAAACACAAGTGGTTATTGCTCCCAGCTCTCCGTGGCTGCCCTCTGTTGTAGCCTTGCTCCTGACTTAGCTCTTTTATTGCCTTTGGCCTGAAACAAAACCAGCTCTTACTATTCCAAGGTATAAAACTCCTTGCAGACTTCCTTCGGTGTGAAAACTGGCTTATGATTACTGTTTCTGTGCTATCTGTCCCTTTTATTATGCTAAGTGTATGTAGAACTGCACTCTGAATTAAAACAATTAAAAGGCTTGGATGAAAAAGAAGAAACACAAATGTACCGAAGTTTCTTCATTTATCTGAGGTAGTTAATCTACATCCTAGATCAGCAATCCAGCTTTAAGCCTGGCCTCAGAACACAGAAGTGAGAACACGTTGTTGTAACATCCTAAGCCTCTTTGTGCAGTAACAGTGAATAATGCTTGAAGTGGTTGCCTTAGTTTTCCTAAAGCATTTGTAAGAGCATTTGTACAAGATGCTTTCCCAACAAACTGTTGGGAAAACCTTTTGCGAGGCTTGTGGGAGCAGAAAGATACTTGCTCACAAGCTGTCTAAAATGCTCTTTCTCAGGGAGAACTGGCTGTGTGGCACAGCGGTAGCTTCAGCAGGGAAGGCATCAGTGTTGCTGCCCTGATAAGACTGAGCCAGGCTTATTTTTCTGTCTGATTCCAGCAGTCCCAGTTATCAGCCTTGTGCTTTTCTTGTTCTGTAGAAGTAAAATGAGCTAAAGGAGGTAATGCAGATACACATTAATGTTTTGCTTGAGAGGGTCCCAGGAAATAACTAACCTGGCTTCTGGAGAAGACAGTTGAATGCAAAATTCACCTGTACATATATTAAAGAATGGGACTTTATTTTCTTCTTCTTACAGTGGTAGGTAGAGCTGGCTGTAGAGTGTCCTTACAATGTCCCCAGACCAAATAAGGTGTTTGTTTTAGATGAATAACTGATTTTGTATTATTTTTAAGCAGAAATTGTCAGATTGTGATAAGCAGTCTCTTTGTCCTGCAAGTTACTGTACCACAGCAGGTTTATGGCAAATAACAGCACATAGAAATGTAGATAGTACTTCGGAAAATCATATTTTTATACTGTTCATTAATATTCATTGGGCTGGTGCATAAAATATGTTAAAACTTCTCTGTAATTTTAATAAAACTTTGCCCTGAGATTTAATTGTTTAAAAAAAAAAAAAAGAAGAAAAAAAAGTCTCTTTCTGCTTTTGTCTTTCTAGAGCTACTTGGACTATTTCAGTAGATCACTACATTATGAGTATGCCTCTAAAGGAATTTTTATTCAGAGTCTAATGCCATTTGTAACTTCTACAAATATGGTAGCATTCAGCAGCACTATGTCAAAGAGATCTATCCTTCTTCCTACTGCTGAAGAATATGCAAGTCATGCTGTTTCTACTCTTGGGTTATCCATAAGGACCAGTGGTTACTGGAAGCATGCAATACAGGTAATGGAATTCATTAAACTATTTCATGTTTGTCAGTAGGAGTAGCTGTTTACTTTCTTAGGAGTCTGAATGAAAACTGTTCATTCTGAAAAAATGTAATATGCATTGTAGACTTTAAGGCATCGTGCCATATTTTCGCACTAATTCTCCTTTAGAAACTTATGCTTGGGCATACATATTTTTAAGGTCAGAGAGTGAATCCAATTCTCCCTTGAAATGTGCAGCAGAAGTGGGAAACAGACAACTTTTTACTGAAAAGCAGAATATCTCATTTCTCTTGGCGTGTTGCTGACTGGGCAAGTGTTTCACTGTCTTCTGTAGACAGAAATAGCTTTTTTCAGTCTTAATATATTGAGCCTATTTGTGCTTTGGGGAAGAGTGGGTAGGGAGGATGGAATAGTAGCAGGAAAAAAACCCGTATTTTTGTTCTAAGCTACCGGGAAGCAGGTCCTCCATTTGTTAGGGTTTTCATTTTTGGAGCAGACTGTTTTATGCATATTGGTCACATCTCGTGTATCCTACCTAGTGGCTTCTTATAGCATTGGGTTGAGTAGATGGAAATGAAGAAGTGGGGATTAGTCTGAAAGGAATAAAAGAGCCAGGATGCATTCTGGCAAAATGTGGCAATTAAAGGAAGTGGACAGAATTGCTGTTGTGAACTTGATCACATCAGGATTCAGGATTTTTTTGCAGAACTTAACTGCTCAGCTGTGGGCGCTACATCCGAAACAGCTAAATATGTGTGCTTCCAAGGGGCTGAATTTAAGGCTTACTTGATGATATTCAAACACTTTTTGCCTTGCTTTAGTAGTGACTTGAGAAACTGTTTGTTTACTTTAATGGAATATATCTTAATTTGTCCCTTCTTTTCATTTTTTTTCTGTTTTCTTGTCTCTCTGTGCCTCTCCACAGTTGACACTCTGCAACTGCCTGCCTGAATGGATGTGGGCATGGTTTGCACTGTATTTGAGCAGAATTCGACGCAAGGAAGCTTTGGCAGCCACAACGAAATAGGAGTAGCTCGATGTCCCATGAGACAATTCTCATCTCAGTGTTGCAAAAATGTTTAATGAACCTTGGAGCACTTACTGTAATTTATCCATACCTTGTTAAGGAAGCTGGGTAACCTACACAACGGAAGTCTGGATCCTCTCTGTATCCTTGTATTAAATAGCTCCTGTGCTGCTTTCCTTTATGACAGAGTGTTGATGCTTTTGATGTTAATCTCTATTCACTTTCTCATTGAGATAATTGGGCAGGAGCAGGTACAGTGTTATTTCTAACAATTAGTGACAGTCCCTCACATAGTGCTACATTATGTCCATTTGTAAAGTTGGGAGAATTTGAGACTCCTCTATTCATCAGAAACAGGACCCCAGAAAAATCAAGCCATTCAAAACCGCAGCGATGAAGCTGTGGAGAAGATGGGGAGCAGCTGGGGGATGTCAGGGTCAGGGACCCCTGACAGGTCTGTCCACAGCTGACGCCAGCCTCCGCTGGCCTCAAAGCCCTTTGCTTCAGTTGTGCGGGATAAAACTTGTGTTGCCAACAACGCCTTTCGCTCGCTGGCAAAGGGGCTTTAAACACATATATTTATTTTGGGCAAGGGCTTAAATGCAGCTTGGTCACGGTGCGGCTGCCAGTGCCCCCCGGCCCGGCGCTCTCCTTGTGGGTAACGGGATCCCGGCACGGCCCTTCCCGGGGGCCCGCCCCGTCGGCGCATGCGCAGCGCGCCCCGCGGTGCTCTCGCGAGAGCGCGGCAGTAAACAGCGCACAAGATGGCGGCAGGCCGGGAGGCGGCGGCGGCGAGGTGAGCACGGGGAGGGCGGGCCGGGCCGGGCCGGGAGCGCCGCGGCTCCCTCAGGGTCTGGGGCGCGGGCAGGGCGGCTCTCGCTGCCCCTCGTCGCCAGGGCTGCCTCGCCCTCCGCCGCCGACTGTCACTTTGTCCCGCCTGCCCGGGCCGGGAGCGGCGGCGCTGCCCCGCACGGTGCCCAGCCGCGCGCACCGCGGCTTAAGCCCGGCCGAGCCGGTACCGGGCCCGGGCTCGCTGGGCTCGCTCGTGGTGCTGGCAGAGCTCCCCGGACGGGCCGGTGCTGCTGCACTGCAGCCGGCGATCCTTGCGGCGTGCCCAGTCCACGGGATATGGTACTCTCGCTTCGGCAGAAGCAGGGAGTGAATCCAAGCGTAGCTCTTCTGGGGCACGTTGGCAAGTGTGAATCCCGTCCATTCCCTCGCGGTGTGGGTGTTAAACAGAACAAACCTGTGAGCATGTTGCTCCTTTCCTCTTAGTATCCATTGTACTTCGTTATCATGCTTACATACAACCTGTTATCAGCCATGAGGGTGTTTATGTTGCTCGTTTGTATGGTTGTTTTATTTTATTGCTATAGGGGTTATTAACCCCTATGGAGTGATAAGGCTCAGTCAAGGCCAGAAGTCAGTGCACTGTAATTATGTTGAGTTAGGAATGAAGGGGAAACTTTATAATCACAAGCAGTGCCCAGTCTGTGGTGTTGTCAGTCAAATAAAAATAGAGGTAACTTCTGTCCCTATTACAAGGAAATACTTGATAATGCTTAATAAAATGAAATAAAAATGAAGCAACAGCTGTCACATTCAGACTTGAATCATCTGTTGTGCTGTGAGGTCAGCCCATCATTCCCCTCAATCATGTGAATCCCCTAGTTAGGGAGATCCTGCTGTCTCCAGTCCTGGACACAGCTGCAAGATTCAGTTCTGTTCTGCTTCTCCAGGTGCTGTGACAAGCCAGACATAAATGTTTCTGTTTTCTTATCTTTTAATGGCCTTTTATGTCTCAGTTGCTGGTTGACTGTTTGGAATTCAGAATACTACTAGCATTGAAATTTTATTTTAGTGTATTATGCACTTCAGAACATAAGGGGAAGAGGCTGTCCCTCCACGTGGAAAACACTTTCAACACCTTTCTTTAACTTCACATGCTGTAATCAGCTCTTATTTGTTGGGTGCCCATGTTTTTAGTTACACATGCCCCAGCTCAAAAAAATTTTGAAAGATTTTCATGCAGATTTTCAAGCACAGTTACTGCAGCTTTGCCCCTTCTGATATCTCTTGTCCTTACCTGGCTTTGTCATAGAGTTTGAATCTGATTCACCTTGTGTAAATTTAAGTTTTGTGCATTATTTCTGTTTGCTAAGATTCTGATTGGAAAAAAAAGTGTGCTTTTTCAAGTGTCCATGGACACTTTTATCATGTTAGTATTTTATTCTTCACTTTTTCCCTGCCAAGGGACTTGCATGTAGTTTTTAGCTCTTTGCTCCGCTTACTTGAAGTGTGGTCGAGTTTGGTGGTCATTTTTGTCTGTTCTCTTGTCACATAAAATACCCAAGTGTTTAACATGTGCTCTGGTCTGAACAAGGGAAAAACTTGAGTGTTGGTGAAAAATTGTAAATGAAATATGAGGCACTTTTTTCACTATTATTTCTCAAACAAGACACAAAAAGTGTCTTTTTTGGTGATTGTCAGACTATACAGTTGCAGAAGTTATTATTATTAATGCATCTGATTATTTTCTGTATTGCCCTGCCTTACAGGTTGGCCTGCAATCAGCTTTGCTAATTCTTCTGAGGAGTTAACTTTGCCATGAGAAATGGAGTACAGGACTCAGCTGCTGCATCCTGAGTGACTGAATCATTTTATGCAAAATGGAGAAGAAGCGGAGAAAGAAATGAGCCTGATCACTAGGCTTCACCTGAAAAGACCATGAAATCTCTACTTATTTTGGATCCAGCTTTCAGAATATCCCATTGATCAGCACAGTGAAAGCGGTGTTTACTGAAACAAAAATGAACTAATTTATAAAGAAGAAAATTGTGATTTGAATATATGGAATTTTTGGAATGAAACCATTTTCTTCTATGACCATGAAGTTTGCAAACATCTGGCTTGTTCTATTTGTTATTTTACTCTGTGGCAAAAAACACTTTGGTACCAGAGTAGCGAATTCCTCTCATGAAGCTCACATATGTCCTGGATGTTCTCGTCTTACTTTGAAAGTGGAGTTCACTTCGACGGTTGTGGAGCATGGTAATAAAGAGTTAAGCAGTTAAAAAAAAAAAATCCATGTCATTTTCATGTGTGTGTTACTGATTTGTGGTGTTTGTACAATTGTAACACCCAGGGTTTCTGTAGAAGCACATAATCTGCTAAATTCTCTATATTCAAAAAGAGGAGCACTTTCTCAAAGGTTTTTTGTTTAGCTGGAGACAGTGTTCCAACAGGAGAAGGGAGAGGATAGTCCAGAGGATTTTAAAAGTGAAAATGCACTGTGAAGGTTCAGGTGGGCAAGTGTGGTGTGTTTAGTAGCCGTTTGTTTTGACCTGGCCAGTGGTATGCTTAAGGCTCTTTTATGAAATGTAACCACACAGATGGGCCTTGAAGGGGAGAGAAAAGCAAGAAGTCTCTGTAGATTTGTTAAAGAAAAAGTTTGGATGGAAAAATGGCAGATAATAGTGAGTGAAGGGAGCAGATGAAGGACAGAGTGAGGTACATGCTGCAGCTGGGATGGCAGAGGATAGCAGTAGGACACCTCGACTCTGCATCCGTATGTTGCCTCAGGAAGCTGCAGGATTCCTGCAGTGAAGCTGTGCTGGGCCTGGGTGCTTGCAGGAGGGTGGTAGAAGTGACATTTCCTTTGCACAGCTGGCCACAGCCTTAACACAGTGAATGTGGTGGTGTGAGCTGGGGCTGAGCCTGCTGACAATCACTGGTGCAGATCAAGGAATGGACAGTGGAGTCTGACTTTGTTTTCTGAGCTTGTCGTAGTTGGTGTCAGTAATTTGCACTTAAGCTCAGTAGCAAATGTAGAATCTTTAGACCATACCTGTCAAGAAATACACTGAATTGGCGTATCAGTTTGTAACAAATCTGTTCCCTCACCCGTGCTCCTCTGAGGTCATTTTGCTTTTCCCTGATATTTACAATTCTACCTTCCTTTCAAAGGCTTTTGTCGTATTTCTTATGTTTCCTCATGCAACACCCCCCACCCCTTTACATAGTGCAGAAATAAATTGCAAACTTGTAAAAGCAACAAAAAAGGGCCTCAAATATTCCCGATTATTTGTTCTGTGTAAAGAAAGGAGAAATTCAGACTTTGCAATGTGAATTCATGCGTAAGCTGCTTAAACACCAGTTCTGATAAAGTTGTGCTCTTGTTCCAGAGTACATTGTGGCTTTTAATGGATACTTCACAGCTAAAGCTCGAAGTAAATTCATTTCAAGTGCACTAAAAAATAGTGATATTGAGAACTGGAGGATTGTACCTCGCAACAACCCAGCCAGTGACTATCCGAGCGATTTTGAAGTTGTTCAGATCAACGAGAAGCAGAGGGATGGAGTCCTCACACTGGAAGATCATCCAAACATCAAGCGTGTGACACCTCAGAGAAAGGTCTTTCGGTCACTCAAGTATTCAGAGTGTAAGTTGTTTTCTGTGTGGCTGCGTGGGATCTGCTTTGGAGAAGTGTTCTTAGCCTGATTTCAGACCATCAGCTTAGCATTACACAAATGAGAAGTGCCCTGCGGTTTTTCTTTAATTAACAGAAATCTCTTCTTTTGGTTATAAAATTATAAGCGTCTTGTCATACATTTGCTGAAGCATGCTATATTTCCGTCCATAACATGGAAACGTTTCTTTTGCAGATTAGGGACCTCTGCACCCATAGTAGATAAACCAGCAGCTTTTACTGAATTTGATTAGAGAAAATCGATACTCAATAATCTAAAACTTTTGTTCTAACAGTATGATGTCTTAAGTTTGCATAAGACTCAATTATATTATGGTTTTCCTCATGCTGTTTTTAATTTTCTTCATCCTAATTCCACATAGCTGATCCAATGCTGCACTGCAATGAGACTAGGTGGACTCAGAAGTGGCAGTCATCTCGCCCCTTGAGGAGAGCAAGTCTTTCTTTGGGGTCTGGCTTCTGGCACGCCACAGGCCGACACTCGAGCAGGCGCTTGCTGAGAGCCATCCCTCGCCAGGTTGCCCAGACCTTGCAGGCAGATGTCCTCTGGCAGATGGGTTACACAGGTATGCTTTTGCTTGTTGCCTGAGAACAATAATCTTCTTGGAAAAACAGGTCAAGTGTAAGGAGAGGCTAATTGACTCGTGTGTGTTAACCTCTCACTTGCTGCCAGGTTGCAAAGATTGAGAAATAGTTTGGTTTGGAATGCTTTGTATATTTATGGAGGGCTTGTTTGTATATGTGTACTTTACTTCGGGGAAGTTGGTCATGTTTGTGATCTTAGACTGAATTTCTGAGTTGGAATATGAGTTTGTTTATCATCTATAACTGACTTAGATTGTAAATTGTTTACTACATTAAACAAAAGTTCTCTTTTAACTTGATAGAATAGATTTGCTATGGAGCTGAATCAGAAAAAGCGATGGGTTTCTCTTAATAGGTGCTGGTGTGAGAGTAGCAGTATTTGACACTGGTCTGAGTGAGAAACATCCACATTTCAAAAATGTAAAGGAGAGAACAAACTGGACTAATGAGAGAACCTTGGATGACGGTGAGTTACTGTGAATTTTCCAACTATTCCTGACACATGTGTTTTGTGCTTGCTGCTGTGCTACTAACATCTGTTAAAACTGTGTATCTTGATATTTAAAGCTTAATTTTGTAGTGTCCCAAGCACTTTGTGCTCATACCAAATTCAGCAGGGAGTATTGAGGTTCCAAGAGGGTGATGCATGTGTTTCCTTGGAGTCATATGTGATACTTCATCATAGCTGTTGAAAAATGTCAGGGCAAAAATTTACTGTACACCTGTGAATACATTGCCAGAGAAGGTGGCAGTTAGAGAAAACCCAACAGAGGTGTTTTCTTTGCTACTCCTTTTCATGTTGCTGTTTCACAGTGGTACATATTTCCATACTGATAAGGGACAACATTTTCCTTCCTTACTTTGCAGTCCTAAACTGACTGGAGTTTGGCACCTTTCTGTAAAGTTTTTCTATTCTGTATAACTGAACCTTTTATTTTCTACACTATGTTCATGTTCCTTCTTTGTATGTTGACCCTGTCTTGCTCTGACCATGTACTTACACAAATTATTAACTTCATACAGTTTCGGTCAGTGAGTCAGTTGGCCATTGAATCTCTCTAGAGTTCAAGATAGATGCTTGTATTGCTCAGTCTTGTGTGCACCTCCATAGTTTTGTTTACATAGTAATTACTTTACATTGCAGCACTTGCTTTTGGGTAGCTCTTTCTGTAAGTTCTGTGCCTGTGGGGTTGCTGGAAAGATTTGAAGTACAAAAATAAAATGTGAGCAGTCCAATAAAGCAAAAGCTAAAGTATTTTTTGAGGAAAGGAGAAAAACGTGTTTTCTTGTCTCATTGTTCATGCTTATCAAAATTTGGTTATTGCAGACTCAGGATAAAAATCCTTTATGAAATCTGCATTAAAATACATTAACTATGAAATGGGCTGCATTTTCCAAAATACTGGTTTTTGTCGCGATTTCACTGGTAGCAATCAGGAGTGAATAGACTGGAGAATGAATCACACAAATTTCATCAGCTGGTTGTCTGGCTACAAGAGCGCTGCAAATTCTATCCTTGCTGAACCTAGTAGCAAAATATGGTTCAAAAAGACTAGGACTGAACCCAACACTTGTGTTTTGTTGTAAAGTCTGTTAAATTCATGGGATTTTTGCTGTAGGTGATGTTCAGCGGTAAAAATTCTTGGCAATTAAATTATTGTTTTCTAATGTCTTACTTTGTTTCATTCTCATGCTGATAGGTTTAGGCCATGGGACTTTTGTAGCAGGTGTGATAGCCAGCATGAGGGAATGCCAGGGATTTGCTCCAAATGCTGAACTGCACATTTTCAGAGTGTTCACCAATAATCAGGTAGGTATTTTGCATGTATTTCAATTCTGGCCTTTCCAGGTTAATGCTGTAATAATCCTTTCCTTTGGGATTATTACAGGCACTCATAAATTCTTTGAATATTCAATGAACAGACATTGCTAAGTGGAAAGGATACAGCTTTCTATTTATAAGAGACTTAATACAAGACTTCTGTCAGTTTCGAAATCTGGTATATTTTTCAGAAATAGTGTATGGAAGTCTTACATGTATAATGGAGCAGTCACTCATGTACTGAGTGCTAGAAATTCAAGACCATTGTCACTTTTGTGTTTTATTTTGGTGTTGTTTTTCCTCTCTGTCTAAAGTCTATTGTCATGAAATCACTGGGTTTTTTTAATGGTAACTTTTCCCCCTCTTTCTTACATAGGTCTCATATACATCTTGGTTTCTGGATGCTTTTAATTATGCAATTTTAAAGAAGATAGATGTACTGAATCTAAGTATTGGTGGGCCAGACTTCATGGATCATCCGTTTGTTGACAAAGTTAGTATGAGGAAATGAAGTGGGCATAATGTTTGTATCTCTCACACAAATGCTGGACTTGCAGAGCCACTTGTTTGTGTCTGGTCGTGCTGATAATTTCTGTGTTTCATTTGTGTGATAGACATTTTGTACAGTGTACAGGCTTTTAGAAATATAAGAAATGGGTTAAAAAAACCCAAGCACAACCCAGATGTTCACAAGAGTTATAGAAAATGCCCTTTAACAAAATGCTTGATGATCTGCTAGAAAACTACTCCCAAGCAGACGACTAAAAGGACCCTTAATAGGAGACACTTAACTGAAATACACTCTTGGGTTTTTTTTAAATCTCTCCATGGTTAATTTATTTAATGGAAAAAATGTGTATGACATGATTTTAGTGAATTTAAGAACAAATAGGTAAAAAGTGCAGGTAATTGATTCAGCTATGTGCCAAGAGATTTGGTTCAGGTTAAGATGGAATTAAGTTTTTGTCTTTGTAAATGTCGTAGTTCCCTGAATTTTTGGCCTGACCTTCAAAAGCATTAAGTGAATTAATTTACTTTTCTACTAGAGGATATAGTTATTCTTTGTAAAGGCCAGTTAAGGGGTTTGAAGCATATAAATTCTTCCTTGTTTTTTTTATGATAACCTGCATTGAAATTTAGTTTGACAGTGACTTCACTGTACTCCCCAGATCACTACTGGAGGGAGTAACTACTTGACTTTGTCATCTGCTGTACTTTGTTACAGACAAGACTTTTTCCTGTGCTGTAAGTCAGCAGTGTTGCTGTCAAGGCTGAGTTATTGCTTAAATCATCTCAAGAAAGTTCAGAATTTAATACTGGATATACAGTGAGATGTATCTTGTAAGGCTCAAAAAGAAGTTATGTCTTTTAGAAAAGTCTCTTTTTTGGTGGCAGAGCCTTATTGTAAACATTGTTTTTTGTAGGTTTGGGAGCTAACTGCCAACAATGTCATCATGGTCTCTGCTATTGGCAATGACGGCCCTTTATATGGGTGAGTGTAGCAACCGCTTCAGAGAAAACCAACTGTGTTGTTATGTAGGTTTGGAAGTAGTTGTGCTTGGTCAGGAAGTTTTCTCTCCTTTTTTTCTCTAATCTTAGGAGGTGACTCAAGTTAAACTCTTTTCCCGTCCTTATTACTTGCATTTTGTGAAGTACTTAACTGAATGTTTTTCTTTGAAAGAGTGGAAAGTCAGCAAAAGAATGGCAGTGCTTCCAGCTGACATTTCCCTGTTAGTGTGAGCAGACAGCTTTGGGTACTGATCTTGGACTTAAGGAATATAGAAGGGATCAACTCAGAACAATGCATGGTGTATTTCTAAAATAAATGCGTAAAAATAGATTTTTGTTTTGTCTTCAAGGTACATGGTTTGATAGTTACTGAATTAGTAACTGCCTGATAAGTTGCTGTCACCTGTGAAGTATGTGACAAAAATCTGATGGCAGCACTTCTTTACCAGCATAAACTTAGGACTTTATCTTGTTTTTTTTGGGTATTGTTTTAATTTTTTTTTCCTGTCTCCCAACTTACTCTAGGACTCTCAATAATCCTGCTGACCAGATGGATGTGATTGGAGTAGGTGGCATTGACTTTGAAGATAATATAGCTCGCTTTTCATCTAGGGGAATGACCACTTGGGTAAGATATTTTCATGGTGGCCGCTCAGATTTGCAGCTGAAATAAGGGCCTTGGAAGGGCAACCTTTTCTGAATGGCCAATTCTGTGCAGATGTGTGTTGGAGAAAAGATTTCATCAGAGATCAAAACAGTTAGAAATTGTAAGTCTTTAAGCAAGAAGCTTAATGTTCTTTTCAGGGTTTGTCATTATTAGTCCTGACTAATACTGACATTTTTGATGAATTTATAAAACATCCACTTCTTTTTGATTGATGGTGAAGCCTTGTCTGTGTGGTAAAATCTACAAACCTCTCTACTCTTGTCCTTTAGTTGAAAAGTCCTAGGATTTCCGGGTGCTACATGTGAAATTGCACTTACTTGCCTGTGGAGCTGAGGTGGTGCTTGCTGCACACATGATGTCAGATGAGCTTGCACAGCAATTTTGATCAAGGGAACTGTCACATGTTTCTGTTTGTGCAGCCAGTAGCAGCGTGATTCTCATTTTGTCAGTGGTTTCCTGCTTAGCAGAAATGCTGATCAGCAGTAACCTTGAAAAGCTGGGAAGTTGTCCTAAACAGCTTGAGTCCTTTGGCTTAGTTGCTGTTCTGTGATGCTGAACCTTGGGTGATTTGGTCTGTAATTTTACTTCTGAATGACCTGCAGTTAATTTAATTGCTCAGATGAAGCCATCAGTGTTCATTTTACATTAGGGCAATAATCCATTTGTTTTCTTCCACAGGAGCTGCCTGGAGGTTATGGCAGAGTGAAGCCTGATATTGTTACTTATGGCTCTGGAGTGAGAGGGTCTGGTATGAAAGGTGGATGCCGCTCCCTCTCTGGGACAAGTGTGGCATCTCCTGTGGTGGCAGGTGCTGTCACTCTCTTAGTGAGGTAAGTCTTAAATAAGACTCTCTAGAAAGATATCGATCAGGAGGGTCTTAAAATTCTCTATAAAGGAATCCATCAAATAAAACTAAATTTTAGATGTAGGAAAACACACTTGGAGAATAATCACTGTTCTGCTTGGGACATTACCTTATCTGGCTACATTTGTGTTTCATGAAAAAACTTGAGAACTGTTTTGAATAACAGTTAAGTCTTTGAGAATCTGGTTAGGGAAAACAGTACTGTGAGACAATTTCGTCACATTTTTTAATCATTTGGGATTGCTGCACTTCTGTCAACTGTCATAAAAGAGCAAATGGTGCGAAGTAGGCACCTTTAGTAGGTAATTATCTATGTGCTTCTAAATTTTATAGGATGCAAGATTTTATAGCCATTATTCTGTTGCAGAACTCAGTTGTTGCGCACTGAAGAATTTGAAAGTGGGAGCTGCAAGTCCATACCCTGTGTTTGTCATAGGTACTCCGTGAGACAAACCTTTATTTGAGAAACATGTAAAAGATTCAAAATCACCATCCTATTTCCTCAAAAAATGGTGCATTTTAGTTTGAACAACAGAGGTATTTTTCCCCCTTGGAAGAGAGGTATTTTATTTAGCATATAGCGGTACTGCCTGATTGTAATGACTGCTGGTCCTGGAGCACATTGTAAGGAGATAAATTCATGTATTACTAATTTTTAAGAGGACTAATCAGAAACTTGTCACTCTTCTGCATTTGTATCATGAGAAATCAAGCAATAATAGACAAATATGAAGAGAAAATGTTACAGCAGGCTGATTTTACAGTCTGTTTTTTCCTGTTTCAGCACAGTTCAGAAGCGTGAAATGGTGAATCCAGCGAGTATGAAGCAGGCCCTTATTGCATCAGCACGGAGACTTCCTGGAGTCAACATGTTTGAACAAGGACATGGCAAATTGGATCTTCTAAGAGCTTATCAGATCCTCAACAGCTATAAACCACAGGCCAGGTTAATTTTAATCCTTAATTAATCAATGGTACAATAGAATTTGCTCTTTTGTTTAGGAAAGCAGGTGGTGCCTGTGTAGCTCAGTTGAGCAATCTGTGCTTGTGCAACAGTGAGGACTTGCACAGATCTTGCGTAATCTCAAGCATGAATTTTGACCAGAGAACGGATGAAAAGTCACACAGCAATGCAGGGGATAATCTTTTCTCTTATAGCCTTAGATGTTATGAGTAATGTAAGAACACAGTGGAAAAGTACTTAAATTTTAACTTTTGAGAATAAGGACCTTCTCCCTGTACTGAGATATTCCTTTTTGTGTGTCAAAACCTTTTCACAAATCATTAAAAAAAACCCAAACAAACCACCCAAAAACTAACAAACAAACAACCAAAAAACAAAAAAACCAAAACAAAAAAAAAAGGGAAGAAGATTTTGGGGCATATTTGGGAAATGAGGTGAGAGCTTGGTAAACTATGACAGGCATGGTTTGTCTGAAACTTTTTCTTAGGTATGTGTAGTGGCACGTTCTTCCGTTTCTTGTTAATTTTTTCCTCTTTAAATTTTCCCTCCTCTGTCCTGCTGTAGTTTGAGTCCAAGCTATATTGACTTGACTGAATGTCCCTACATGTGGCCCTATTGTTCTCAGCCCATATATTATGGAGGGATGCCAACTATTGTTAATGTTACTATCCTTAATGGCATGGGAGTCACTGGGAGAATTGTGGACAAGGTAAGTATTAACTTGTTCCAAATTCTGACTGGTACTGTTGCTGAAACCATCCCACAAAATTCTACTTTAGTGTAGAACAAACCTCACTGCTGGAAGCAAGAGATACAAAATGTTTGATTAAAGGGTGCCCCCAGGTTGGAGGGTTTGTCAACAGGAGCTGTCTACAAGTTTTCAAGCAATGCATTGGTATCAGAGCGTGTGGCACGTTCTTCCGTCAAAACCAGTTTGAATTAAGATGTACTTAGAGATTTCTTTGTGTTCTCTGATAGCATTTAAAATCTTCTGGACTGACCTTCTTAATCTATTTGTGTTTTCATCCTGGAGCATAAATGATCTCAGTAAAGAATCCTGATGCTAAATTAAGCCCTTTCCATGGGTCAGAGCGACCTGAATGTGTCAGCTTAACCAGGCTCTGCTGCCAGACCTGTTCTTTCACACCAGTGATGTTGAGCTTGTTGGTTGTCTAGGGAGGCCTTTAATTATGTAAGTTTAAATGTAGGATAGATTTGAGAATTGATACAAGTGTAAAAAGACACCTGTCCTGTAACTCCAGCCAATATAGATGAGCCTAATTTCAGCATTTTAGTGTGGCTCCTGAGGTCTGTTTTAGATTCAAGATTACATTAAAGGGCATTGAAGCTCTTATCCAAGGTTATTAGCTCATGGTAATACACACAGCTGATGCAGTTGGCCTGTGTCTATTCCACTATTAGCTTGCCTTGTTATCAAAGGGAAATCTTGTGTTCTCACCAATAAATTTTTGCACATGATCTCAGAATGTTAAAGCAGGTTTACTTGGCAGCTTCTCATTGTTCTGCCTCTGAAAAGCCTCTGGTCTGGCTCATTGAGGCTGTCATGTTTGGGTTGAATCACTGACACAACACCAAGCTTTTGGGCTTGGAGGGCATTTTTAAATTTGATATAATCTTCAGAAGACCTAATATTTGTTACTTCTTGCAGAGGAAAAGGGCAATGTGTGCAGAAAGTAGTGATTGCAAATACTGCGTTACCAATGTTCTGTATTCTTCCTTTCACAGCCAGACTGGCAACCCTATCTCCCCCAAAGTGGGGATAACATCGAAGTGGCTTTCTCCTATTCCCCAGTCTTGTGGCCTTGGTCTGGATACTTGGCAATTTCCATCTCTGTAGCAAAGAAAGCAGCATCTTGGGAAGGCATTGCTCAGGGTCATGTTATGATCACAGTATCATCCCCTGCAGAAAATGAAGTAAGTTCTGTCCATTTCGAATTTTCAGGGTGAAGAGTTATCAAAACTGCTTTCTGACATACAAATATCTTGGTTTTAAGGGTTTGCTGTCTGTCATTTGAAGCATAAGTTTAATTTGGGTCAGGAAATTAAAGAGTACAAATAATATTCTTTATAATTGAGAGCAAATTGCCTATAATTTAGAATCAGGGAACCTCTCTTTGGGACCAACATCATAATTTCATTTGTTTATTGTGGGTTTTAAGTAATGTATTTTGAAAAAGATTGCCTAAATATGTTTCTTCTAGAATCATGCTTAATTGTTCCAGAGAAACTTTTAAGATTTTGAACAATTGAACCAGATCACAGTTGTAACATATGTTAAGTATTTTACATTCTGGGCATAATTATAAACTGTTGAGTGCAGAAAAAATTACTGCTGCAATTTAGGGCAAAAGTAATCTCTTGGTCTCTGGAGCTAGTACTGGTGAGAAAAACAAGATTTGATACCTCCAGTGTTTTGGTCTTTTACAATCCATGGTTAACTGATTCCTGTGGGGAGAAAGGATTTCACTGTAGTTTGTTCTGTCCTTCAGTCTAAGAATGGTGCAGAGCAGACTTCAACGGTGAAGCTTCCAATAAAAGTGAAGATTATTCCTACTCCACCTCGCAGTAAGCGAGTCCTTTGGGATCAGTATCATAACCTCCGTTATCCACCAGGATACTTCCCCAGGGATAATTTGAGGATGAAGAATGATCCATTAGATTGGTATTTATCTCAGGTTCTATTAAATCAGTATTTCTTGATTGTGTTAATGATATGTTACAACTTTACTGAGCAGTTCTGGCCTTTTTTGGAGGGGCATGGGATTGTCTTTTGTAAGAAATCCATGAAAAGCACTTGGACCTTATGCTTTTGGTGCAGGATTGTTTTTTGAGCTCTATGGTTTTATTCATATGAAATGAAAAGCTTTTAAAATGCTCATTTAAGATACTGAGATTTTTGATGGGCTTTTCTATTCTGGCCTAATTTCTCACAGGAAGTTAAAGGGGACACTTTATTAACTGCTTCAGCATTCATTTATCAAACAAACTTGACAATTTAAAAGATAAGAAGAGAACCCATGTCTCTTAAGGGAGACTGTCTTCAAAGGAGGGAAGGACTTTGATGACCTTTCATAGATGGAGCAGGGAAGCATCCATAGGAAAAATCGTGCAACAGTATCTCAGTGAGGATTAGTTGGGTCAGTGACCAGGACACAAGCTTTGGGAAAGCTTCTTGGGGTGTGCAGAGGTGGCAGGTGGACAGGATTTTAGAAAATCAAAAAGGTGGAGATCAGATTTCTGCATGCCAGATCTAAATGTCTTCAACACTCTTCTCTTTCTAAGGAATGGTGACCATATCCACACAAACTTCAGGGACATGTACCAGCACCTCAGGAGCATGGGCTACTTTGTTGAGGTTCTTGGTTCCCCGTTTACATGTTTTGATGCAAGCCAGTATGGTAAGCATGAGTTAATTGCCTTGTTCTCCGTACTGTTAACTTTTTCCTGAAATGGCCTTTTGTTGGAAGACCAAAAATGTTTTGAGGGTACAAATAAAAATTCTAGTGGTAGTAGAAAAATATTTTGACATTGGGAATATTTATTATTTATGTGCTGATATTTAGTTGTGTGGAGTATTGGTGGAGAAGCTTCCTTGGGAGTTTAGTAGAATTAGTGCAGTTCTCTGTCCTTACCGTGAAAAAAAAAAAGGGAAAGCCAGCCTCTGAGTGGGTTAAAAGCTTCACTTGTATCCAGTCCCACAAAGGCAGAACTGTATTTGCCAAAAGGTTTTGGCACAGTCAAGATGAAGCATGACCTTTTTAACAGGCTAAAATCGAAGGTGTCCATCCTGGTTCTTTTTTGTATTTAGTGATCTTTGATTAGATAAGAGAGTGGGTAAAGTGTTCATCCAACCGTATGCAATAGCAAAGCAGTATGTGGTTTGTGTCTGTGTTCATCAGGAAGGAAATTGGATAGGTTGGCCAGGGAGGGGACAGAGCAAGTTGTTTGTGCTCTTTTCTGCTCCTATATGCCCCTTGTTTAACCATGGCATGCTCCAAAAACCCTCTTCTGTTTTGGGCTGGGATGTTATTCAGTGCACTCTAAGGTGAAGGTGCATTCTCCTGAGTTTGCCAGTTCTGGAACTGTTGCCAGTAGGAATCTTTCGTTTGTCTTGATTCTTCAGTGAATATCTCACTGCTTTTAGAGTTCAGTGGATATACACATGGATATGTAAATGTTAGCCCTTAAAAAGTAGCAAAACAGTATTTCTTCTGAGATCACTAGTTTTATAATTGATAGAGAGCAGCATTAGGGGACTTCTCACTCCTCTGATTCACTGTTGTGTTGTGCCTCATTTGATTGTAGTTTGTTGGGCTTCCAGAATTTACTGAAGAAGTGAGGAGGATAAAACTCAATGATCTGTGGTCCATCTGCCACTTGTCCCTAGCTTGTATTGTTTTCACACTTGGTGAGGATGCACTCTGTCCCATTTCTACAGGATCTTTATCAGAAGGCTTTCCAAATGCCGACTGCCTGGGCTTGTGGAATTGGTGTGGTTGCAAGGAACTGTGAGACATAGGGCTCACAGTGATTTATCAGGTTGCTCACGGTATCTTCCTGTCAAGATTTGTGTTGTCTCTGAGGATGGAAATTTCACCACCTCTCTGGACAATCAGAAAGGGAAGAAGCAAAAGGGCTTGGTATTTAGAATTAGTCTAAAAGCTTAAGCATGTTTTCAGGGAATAGAGGTGTATTTTTCTGGTTGTGTTTTTTTTGGTGATGCATGGGACGTTATGCTTGCTTGTTAACAGGAGTGAAGAGGGTTATGTGAAAGTGGCGGTGGCACTTCAGTCAAGCCTACCAGAATGCAGCTGTAGTTTTCAAGGGGTCACTCAAACCATGTTTCAGAGTAATTGCTGTCTACCTTGCTGCCAATCTGCAGTAGTGAGGGGAGTACTGTTAGAGCTGGAGCAGGGGAAAACCTCCTGACCAGGCTGCATCTGCATTAGCACTCCAGTTTGGATCGGTGGTGAATCCCCTCGTTGTCCAGCTGTGCCACAGTTGGCTGAATTTATGAAGCATTTGGGTGACACCAAACTGCAAGACACACACCTGACACATGTGGGCATTCAGTTCTTGAGACCACACAAGCAGGAGTCATACGTAACACCCTAAAAACTTCCTGTGCTGCCAAACTAATTCTGGGATACATTTGTCTTATATTTACCATCCTTAAATATTACTTCATTAGGTGAGCTGCCAGAGCAGGGCACATGGACCAGATAATGGAAAATGTGCACTTGTGTTGACTTCTGTGTGGGTTGTGTGAATAGTGGTAACATCACAGTGACCAGCCTGGAGAACTCCTGTTTCTGCTTTTACACACAGGGACTTTACTGATGGTGGACAGTGAGGAAGAGTATTTCCCTGAAGAGATCACCAAGTTGAGGAGGGATGTCGATAATGGACTCTCACTGATAGTCTTTAGTGACTGGTACAACACATCTGTGATGAGAAAAGTCAAGTTTTATGATGAAAACACAAGGTACTGACTTATTTCCAAATGCTTTGGGAAATAAAATGCCGTAGAATTGCACATATTACCCTAAAAATCCCAAATGTGATGCACTGTACTTCAGCTCTTGGATGTTACCTGTAAGAAGGTGCTACCTTAAGTAGCAGAACTGACCTTAGGCTACAGCTTAAGGAGCATAGCTACCCATTTTATCATGATTATGGAGGCCTCTTTGGTACTGTATTCTACTTTTAATGCCAAGAAAAACATTTACAATGAAAAGAAATAAGAAATTGGAGACGAGACCAACAAATAAAAATGGATATATTTTTACTTTAGGGGAGCAGAATAGAATGAAAATGTTCATTGCAAAAGTATCACCAGGTCATGTACCCAGTACTGAAATTATTGCATGTTTATATTGCATATAAAGAAAAAATACATGACATTTGCTTCATTATAGAAATGAGAAGCAGCATACATGATTGTTATTTTTACCTCAGACAAACAAAAAGCATAAGACTGAATTTCTTTGTAGTAAATTGAAGTTTTTAATGCAGCTGAAATGCACTAAGAACTTTACATCAGTATTATTTAACTTTAACTCAAAAACAATGTTGTCAGAGACAGCTGCTCAGATGCCTGTGGAGTTAAAGAAGGCTTTAAGATGCAGTTCATTATTTAATTGGCTTTGGAAAAGTCTGTATGCAGGAAGACATATGACTCTCTGTTATCCAAACTCCAGGAGTATATTCTGTATACTAATAAACAGTGTTACACTGTAATTTTTACAGGCAGTGGTGGATGCCTGATACTGGAGGTGCTAATATACCAGCTCTCAATGACCTGCTTTCTGTCTGGAATATGGCCTTTAGTGATGGGCTGTATGAAGGAGATTTTACCATGGCAAGTCATGAAAGTGAGTACTGGAGTCCGTTGCCTACACAGGCTACAGTGCGGTGCTTGGAAAATGGTTTTCTGCAAGTTTGAGGTTGAACAAGAGTCAAGGGAACTGCTCAGATTCAGTGAAAAGAGTCTCGTAAATGATTTCTTAAATTATTTCTTCCTTTGTAGACTTTTTCATGGTATTTGATTTAGCTTTTCTGTTTAAAAGTACTCCTAAATTGAAAGATTTGGAAAGTGTGTAAAGGTGCACCTGTGAAAGCTGTGCTTAGCAATGCTTTCTCTGCAAATAAACACATTAGTCAAAATGGGCAAATTCAGTGCAGTATTCCTGGGAATGTTTTCTCCTGGGCTTGTTGGGTAGGGAAGGGAGGGGGGTTTCATTTTTGGTCTAAACAGCAGTTTTGTGATGTCTTCCAGTGAATTATGCATCGGGGTGCAGTATTGCAAAGTTCCCAGAAGATGGCATCGTCATTGCACAGACTTTTAAGGATCAAGGTATGAGCTTCCAGGTCCTTTTTTCCGTGTTTTGAGTGGAACTTTGGGGTCAGTGCACAAGCAAAGTTGCAAAGCTAAAAGTCTATAAACAACAAATACAAAACCACATTGACAGAGTAGGTATTACATTTTCTCATTTTGCCTAGAACATGTAGCTGATGCCTAATAGGCAGCTGAAATGTGGCTCTGTATACAATTATTAAATAATACAATATCCAAGTGTTTTATGCAGCCCTGTATTGTGATTGCTGTATGGAAACACATGCATGTACGTGTGTCTCTGGAGGGGGAGGAATTGTGTTGTAATTGTGTTACTTGTTCACGTTTCTCATAAATTTCAAATGCTACTGAAATATATTCCCTGATCATTGCCATATTTAGCATGAGTGTTGTGGTAGCTGTGGTGATCTAAGAAGGAAAATTTCAGTAGACAAAATGTCACCAGTGAAACTCTCATAAGGGAAAAATTTATGCATACAGGATGCCTGTGGTCTCAGACTTGAGTGCTCTGTTCTCTATGCATTTCCATTCTCTTTTATCATAATATCTTTTCATTTGTGAGGAGCTAATTCAGAACTATAATGGCAGGAGGCAGTTTAAAAAATGAACCTTGTATTTAATGAGCTTTTAGGAAGTGCTGTGCAGGAGCAAATGACCAGCACTCTTAGGGTGTTGCAGGTCAGGTTTGTGCAGATGGGTGTAGAGTGTTTGAGTGTGAGAGCAGAAGCACATGCAGTGCTTCTGATACAACTCAGCAACTGCCAGAGAAGATCAGTGAGTTCATTGTATTTTTGACTTAGGCTGTGCAGCAGAGGTGATTACCTAGTGGAGAAATTTTCTGGAACAGTAGAGCTCATCTGTGTGAGCCTTTTGGAGGAAAGACAGTATCCCTTTATGCCAATGACTTAGGTATTTCCTTATGCAAGAGAGAGAAAGACGGTGTCAGTTTGACAAGTAGCTTTCTAGACCTGCTTTTTCTCTTGAATCCTTGTCATTGCAATTCCTGAGGCAAAAGAGCTCTCTGGTTTGCTTCTGCTGTCTAAACAGTGTCTCAAGTAAAGGGGGTAAATTTCAAATACAAATATGAAATTTGTCTTTATTTTTCTAATGGGTATAATTTTAGGAAGGAAAGGTAGGAAACCTTTAACCTAAAACCAGCTTTCTGTAGAATTCTGCAGAAGGATGGAAACAATATCTAGAGCAGAACACTTTGATTATAAACCTTTTGCTGAAGATACTAGAATTTTTTATTCAAGGTTGTTGAAGATGATCCGGGTTGTGAGGTCTTTTCTTCTCCATCAAAGAAAGGAAAAAAAAATTATCTGTAGGAAACTTTACAATCAGGGTCTTGGAGCAGTTTTATTTTTATCATAATATCATGGGGGTTTTGAAAACTTCTTGCAAAAATGTGTGACATGGTGTGGGGCATTGTTGCATTTGTCAGCTGGAAACGTAGGCTATGTTGTTTCATGGGTAGATTGATATTGACTGCAGGCTATGAAATTTATTTATTTTGCTTTATTTACTTTGCTTTAGGCCTTGAAGTTTTAAAACAGGAGACTGCTATAATTGAAAACGTCCCTATTTTGGGGCTTTACCAAGTTCCTTCAGAAGGTGGTGGCAGAATAGTTCTGTACGGTGACTCCAACTGCCTGGATGACAGCCACCGGCAGAAAGGTGAGCCTGGCATGCAGGGACAGTCACTGTCCTGCACTGACAGCTGTCCTTCTGGGGCTTTCACAGCCCCCACCAGAAGCAGATGGCTTTTAGGAACTCTAGATGTTCCTTACTGGGGATTAATCTCAGTTCTGCAGAGCTCTACTGAAACGCTGTGAGGTGCATTGATAGCAAAAGAGCACCCCACATTAAATAGCTCTCTGATAAATGGGGCTGTTTCCCACACACACTTGTTTTTTTAATGTTTCACAAGCTTTGGGGGCTGTTTTTTGGGGTGGGCTGTTTTGCAAGGGGGTTTGATTTGTGGGTTTTTGTTTTTGGGGATTTTTGGGGGGATGTTTTTGTTTACAGAAGGCAAAAAAACCACATTCATGAACAGTTACACATTCATGATCTGAAGTTGTGAAGATGTCATTAGGAGATCCTTCCACTTTTTCCCTAGTTACATCTTCAGAATGTTTATATAGAACATCTATATATCTTTTGAGTTTGCACCTCAGCCTGCATTATTTCCTGTGAGGATTTATGGTAATATTCAGTGTTTCAGTTGTGCATTACTGTTTTCAGGTTATCCTATTTTGACACAAACCAGCTGGTGTAAACATCAGAAAGTAGTAACTTCCATTTGTTGTCAAAGCATTTGTTTGCAACTCAAGGTAGCAGTTGTGTGAGTTGTGTGTGTGTATCTTTTCTGTGGCTCCCAGAGAAGTCATGATCTCTGCCTACACAATATGGTTGATTTTATAAAATCTTTTTTCTAGCAGTTTGTCTGATCTGACTTTGCAAATTTTTAAGAGGTTGCTTAGGTTTCTCATGACATGTAAAGCACAAGCTGGTAGATCTGTGGCTTGAGAGGAGGAGACAATCCAATATGCAAAGCCTTTTTCTGCATTTCCACTGAACAGAACTGAATTTTCCTTTTGTGATGAAAAGGAATAATTTTTTATCTATAATTTTTTAAGCTTTTGTCACTGACATTTTAAAATACTACATTATATAATCCGTCCCTTGCGTAATTTATTTAAGTTTAAAGGAACTTGCTGCCTAAAGGAGCTCTCCATCTGTAGCTCATTTCTTTCTCTACCATACATTTTGGGGTTTCGTAGTTCTCTGATTTTTCCTTATCTGCCTTTGGGTTGCTTCCTCTGAGTTGCCCTAACACCTGCACATTGGTGCCTTAGTGCTTGCTGCAGGTTATTGAAAGCACATAACAGAACAGAAGATACATACCTTTAAATTAAGTAATAGAAAATAATGTTCTGTGACCTCCCTAATGCTGTTAAATTCATTGTGACATCTGAAGCAAGAAAGAGTGGAATGCTTTAAAAAAATCCTTTAAAATTAGCTTTTAAAATGTGAACCAGGAGCTATGTCTCCTGCAGAGACATCGGTGGCTTTAACTGATGAAAATTCCTAACATTTGTGAATATAAATCCTTAAAATCTGTTTGACCTCTTTGAAAAATCAAAGGTGAGGGTTTAAGGGACACTGGGATTATGAAGATTAACTCCCATTCCCAGCCAACTTCCTAGGGGTAGAAGTTCTGAGAAAAATGCTTTGCTGTGTGGTGGAAACAGCTGATAAGGCATTGTCCTGCTCCTGCAAAGGGAGGCTTTAGAGTTGTGATGTGAACTAGCTTTCATTAGGGGTGGCTCTGGATTAAGGTGGTAGTAATTCAGGAGAGAATCAAAGCAAGGGATCATGAGCTTTTAAAGTGCAAAGTAAAACCATGATCATGTGTATTGTGGTGTTGATTCCCAGCCTGGTCTGTACCAAGGCTGCTGTAGGTTATGCTTGTACCTTCAGCTGGGGTGTAGCCAGAATGTTTCTCCTTTGTTTATTTATTTTTTAAGCTTGAGAAAGCAAATGAGTCATATCCTTGCACTGTAAACACTAAAACACTACCTTGTTCTTACTTTTCTTTGCAAGGTATTTATTTTGTCCTTTTAAAAAAACAGTTGGTTCTCCATTTCCCTGTTAAGAAGTATACCAGAAACTCAGAACTTTCTTTGCTTCCACTGAAGAGCTTCATGGTTTTTGTCAGAACTTGGATGGCCTTGTGCAACCTGGAATTTCTGTATTCAAAGCCTATTTTTTTGTGTTCTGCTCCCCAAAAGAGCCTGGTTTGGTACACAAGGGGTGATATTTTAAGACTGAACAGTTTAGCGTTGTGTTTGTGTGTTGCAGGGGAATGTAGGGTGTGTGTTGAAAGTTGCATCTTTCTGAAAGTGAACCTAGAACTTCAAGAGAAAAGCAAAAGCCAGCAAAATGGATTGTAATTCTAAATGTCATTAAAGCCTTCTTAGCAGAAAGATAAGCCATTTTAAGTGTGGCATAATGAAATCCACAGATTGCTTTTGGCTCCTGGATTCCCTGCTGCAGTACACATCCTACGGGGTGATGCCGCCGAGCCTCAGCCATTCCGAGAACCGGCAGCGGCCGCCGTCGGGAGCCGGCTCCTCCCTCCCCGAGCGCATGGAAGGTGAGACACGGCCTCAGAGCCAAGCACAGCCTGCAGCTCAGGGACTGCCAGGCCAGGAAGGCTGGGGCAGACCCCTTGAGTTATGTGCCAGTAAGGTTGGTTTGCTGTGGGCTCTGCAAGGTTCTGCTGTTTTACTGCGAGAGAACACATTTTGCAGGGTTTTGTTGTGATAATACAGTTGTGATTAGACTGAAGAAAACGTTTTTTTCATAGAGTAGGAATGTTCAGATGCCTGGTTCTGCAGGGGAGCATTCTAGTTACTAGCTGCAGAGCATTATAAAGCATTCAGTCTTATATGCTGCCAAGAAAAAGTTGGATTAACTGCTGTGGTAGGTGCAGACTCTTACTGTTTTGTAAGGTACTCTTCCATTACTTCTGCTATTTAGCTATGAATCCTTGTTACTGTAAACAGCTCCTGGGTTTACAGCAGCACTGTTTAGCCTAGGGTCAGTGTTGGTAACTTTTATCTTGCCTTTCTTTGGGTAAGCCAGTCTCTGTGCTGTGAGTTGCAGGTAACCATTTGCATAGATACTCAAAGGTGCTCGAGGCTCATTTGGGAGACCCTAAACCCCGGTCCCTTCCTGCTTGTCCTCACCTGTCCTGGGCTAAGCCACAGCCTTTGAATGAAACTGCCCCCAGGTTAGTATATGTCTTTCTTATTCAAGAAGTCTCACTTTTGAATTGAGCTGAAAAATTATTTCTTCTGTCTGCTTTGGAAAGGGATAGCTGTAATGCCTTTCCCTAGAAAAATACCAGATTGCATGGAGGAAATAATGATTAATGCCTCTTCAGTGAATAACTCTGACTCACCTAATAGCTACACTATGAAACTCGGGAATTTTAAAAATAACTTCACAAGTCACTGTTGTGATTGAGTGATTCCAGCTTCGAGTGAACAGTCTTGATGAAACTCGTCGTCATTGTGTGCCTTGGAAAGAGTTTTCTGAAATGTTTTCTTGGACAGCTTCCCTAGTGCTGCCTTCTCTTGTGCCATTTGTCAGTCCCTTGAAGGAAAGGGCTCAGCACACCACCTTGCTTGTCTGCTGGTGGTTACTTTTGGAAGTCTGTGTGCAAGAAAGAAAGTTATTGGTAAATAACTATCTTTCTTGCACACAGCTGCTAGTCTAGGTTGTGTCCCTGTGGTGTCTGAATTTAAATTTGGAGGCCTGCAAACTGCAGAACCTAAAGAATGGATTGAGTCATCTTGAGTTCAAGCTAGTGAGTTATACGTAGCTTGTATATGTACTGTCACTTCTTCTACGTGTTCCTGTAAAATTCCTTACATTAATGAAGTAATGTGGGCAGACACCTCTCTCTTTAAATTTCTTCTAGCAACCTTTGGAAACATCAGAAATTACTGTCAATTGACCTTGATAAAGTGGCACTGCCCAGTTTTCGACAGAACCGACCCCAAGTGAGACCATTGTCCCCTGGAGAAAGTGGAGCATGGGACATTCCTGGAGGTAAATATTGAAAAGTTTGAAAGTTGCTGTTTTGGTTTTGCTTTTTGCATAAGCTTTGAAAAAACCCCAAAACACAGCGCAGTCATTTGAGAGGCCACTGTTTATTTTCAGTTGTGAAAAACATGCATATAATAGTAGGGCTGTGCTATAAAAGGCTGTCTGATGAAGACTTTTTTTTTGCATATGAATTGTCTCTTCAGTAGAAAGTGTGCATGACGTACTGGGAGGAAGATCTTAGTGGGTGGATTTTGATAGTTGAGATTTGCTTGGATGGTGTTCAGACTGATGGGTCAGCAGCAGCCCCTGTCCTTGGGAGCTGTGACCACATACCCACTGCTAATTAAAATTCCTTCTGTGAGTGCACAAAAGCAGAGTCCAGAAGAGCTTGTCAGAATGATGCCTTGGGCAAGCTATTACACTAACAAGTGATGTCTAGCACTCAGAACAGCTTTCAGGTGGGCAGCTCTCTTGTACAAGCTTGGCAATGCAGGCCTAGCTGGAAGCAGTTGGAAAGCCTCATATGTGCTCTTTTCCCAGTCTGAGCTGCTAGGCCAGAAACACCTGTAAAAATTAAGGGTTTGTTTCTCTAGCTCATCCTCACTGTATGCAGTCTCTGGAGCAAGCAAGCATGAAATCACTTTCCTTGTTCCATCAGGATTTGAATTACAGTAATTACTTAGTAGTAAGATTATGGTCAAGTGTCTGCATCTCTCTTCTAACACAAAACAGAAGACTGTTGTTACAGGGGAAATCTAGGCTATGCTTTCATGTGCCCAAATAGGTCAAGGTGGAAATGCTGGTGCTTTTCTGTAGTTAGCATCCCATCTGATTTTCACTAATCGGTCTGCAGCTGTTAATCTTCCTGTCTGAAATGTAATCTGATTAATGGCTGCCTGGCCTTTGAACAAGAGTTAGCGGCAGATCCTTTTGGTAGTGGCATTAACACCACAAAGCCATCGTGGCTCACGTGGTAACTGCTGGCTTCCAAACCTCTTTGCCTTTCTAGGTATCATGCCGGGCCGGTACAACCAGGATGTGGGACAGACCATTCCTGTCTTTGCCTTTCTCGGTGCCATGGTGGTCCTGGCATTCTTTGTGGTGCAGATCAACAAAGCCAAGAGCAGGCCAAAGAGACGGAAACCACGCGTGAAACGACCGCAGCTGATGCAGCAGGTTCACCCACCAAAGACACCTTCAGTGTGAGAGCTCTGCCTTGCCAAAGATGACCTCCTTGGACTGCTTGCTTTCCAGGGCGATGCATCGCTCCCAGTGCAGGTGCAGCGAATGTGCACCTGACATCATCTCACAGTCTTTGGTTTGTGGAGAGAAAAAAAGAACCTCAGTTGATCGTCTGTACATAAAACTGCAGCTTTAAGCAGCTGAAGCCACCAAAGACTTGAATACTGTTTAAATGGCTGCTTAGTCACTACATATCCCAACAGGGGGAAAATGGACCTTTTTTTTAAGCTGACCAAACTAAAATTTATTTGTTTAGAGGCTATTTTCTATATTTATTGTTGGGGAGGGCGGGGGAAAAGTCACTTTAAGGACCTCTGCTAAGGAAAAACAAGTGCATTTTTTTGGATGGAATGCAATTTTCTAGAATGGTATTACTCTGAAGAGTATAACGTGCACCATTAAAGGAGGAAGGGACTGAGAGAGACCAGTACAAATCAGTGAGGCATACTCCTGCAGTTTATTTTTATAAAGCCAACTACCATGATGTTTTGTAATTTTTGGTCACGATTTCACCGTTGTTGGTGAAGCAGATTTTTCAATAAATATGTTATCTATATGAAGCAAAGACAACGTGCTAAGTGGCTCTTCTTTCCACTTGCAGTCAAAGAGAGTAAATTGTTGGGTAGAGACGATTTTCGTGTCACCTCTCTTCCCATCATATCTTTGTCCTTAACAGCAGTATCCCAGCTGCAGACTTTCCTTTGGAGCACTAACTGGGCAGTCATACAAACAGTGCTTGCTCTGAGTGAGCACAAAGTTCTGGAAACCTTCAAAACTCAGCAGCACATGATAAGGAGAGAGCTCTCAAAGAGCTGTGTAGAAAACTGTCATGGGAGTGGCACATCGTTGCTCCAAACGAGCACCTTTTCCTAGGAGGAGGCAGGAGCTGGTGGCTGCCTGTATTTGTGAATGGAATGGCAGCCTGGGCAGGTAAGCAGTGTGCACTGGTGAATGCTCCTGGCTGAGTTCATGGTCAACTATGGGCATGGCTGGAGAAAGAGGAGGCAGGGACAGCCCTGCTGGGCAGTTGGCTGCACCCATCCTCTTAGGGCTTACCAGCAGGGTTGGGAATGGGCTGTGGAAAGTGCACTGCAGGAGAGAACTTTGCTCCATGTAGTGTGGGACAGGCCTATCCAGGCAGCCGTGGACAGGGTTTGGCAGTGCATGAGTGTCCCGCAAAAAAGATTAGGCAAACCAATTTTCCCTAACTTGAAGAGTGGTTGCCTTTTACCATCATTTCTCTTCTGGAGGATTCACTAGAAGAGGCAAGATCCAGTTGCCATGGCAGAGAAGGCACTGAGCTTTTGCTTTGGAGCCATTAGTGGAAGCTTGTTAGGGCTGAGAAGATGGTCCCAAGGTTGGGCTGCTTGTGCCATCCCAGTGGGACTGGAGCCTCTTGCTCCTCCCTTTCTGAGCATAGATCCATAATGATGAGGAAAGGGGTTTTCAGCATCTCAGCTATGGCATTAGGATCTCTCATAGGAACAGCCAGCAGAAGCTGTGCAACTTGTCCAGGCTGTAGATCTATCAGTAAAGGTGTGAAGTCTCAAGGGCCAGACCTCAGAAGGGATTGCAGGTAGCAAAGCATAACTGTGATTAGTGTTTTTATTTGTATGGAACAATGACTGTCCATTTGCATTTTTTTACCTTCTAGTCTTCAGAGATAATAACGTAGAAAACATTAACAGCCCTTTTTCTACCTGCCAGGGGGACACAGCAGCAGGTAAAGCTGCCAACCCACAGGGACCCTCAGGTTATGGCTTGCAGCCCAGGGGCTGGAGCACCCAGATAAATGGGACAAAGGAAGGAGAACATAAGGAATGGAGCCCAGAGCCACTGAGCAGAGAAATTGTCTGGGGCTGCTGTGTTGGTGTGGGAGATGAGCTGCCCCTCTTTGGTTTGAGGTTCTTCCATCAGAGGGAGACTGGAAAGCTTTGGTTGGCACTTCTCAGGTCGATGCTAATGAGGAGACTTGCTCCTCATCACAGCACTAATGAGAGATTAGAGCTCCCCTGCAGCCTTGAAACCAGAATCAAGCTGTATCAAAGCACCAGTCCGAATTAAGAACCTTTCCCAGTGGTTGGTATTTTACAGCCCAGTGGCCAATTTCTAAGTCATAGAGGCCAATTATTTCCAAAGCCTTTGGTGTGCAGCTAATGAAGGCTTGGAAGGGCCCTTCTAAGTGTTTATAAGCCCTGTAGGCGGCAGAGATGTAATGGAGGTGGCAGGCACAATTAGCCATCCATAATTCCTCCTAGCAGCTGATTAAAGTCTCTTTATCCGTCTTACCAAGATCAGAAGGGCACATATTTGGGAAATCAAAAATGCATTAGAGGCTGTCAGCCAACACCAGGGCCTGAGGCAGCGGCATGTGCCAGGAGTGACACAGAGCTGCTGTGTGTCCCCCATGTAGGAAAGAAGGACCTGCACAGAGAAGGCTGCACCCCACAGGAATGAGTGGGGTGCAGCCTTCTCTGTGCAGGTCCTCTGCAGCATCAGTCACTCTATGCTGTTATCCTGGCATCCCCTTTGCTCGTATGGTGCAAGGAGTGGGATGGGATGGGGTTGGGATGGCTCCTCTCCAAAGTCTCACAGTGCAGTCAGCACCAGTGGGCTTTTATCTGCTGCAGAGACATGCAGGGGTGCTGGCCTCATCCTGCACCCAGCAAATGATGAGGAGTGTGAGCTACAGCTGCCTTCCATCACTCCGTTAATGCCCCTTGGTTGCAATTTCATGCCTGGGTGAACAGAGCAGGATGAGGAAGGCCGTGCGGTGATAATTTCGGCGTCAGTGAGAGGACGAGCCCCCAGCCCGCCTTGCCCGGGAGCTGAAGGTGCTGCTGTGTTCCGTGGGAGCGCTCTGAGCGCCGGCGATGCCGCGGGGCTGTGAGCTGTGAGCAGGACGGGGCTGTCCCCGGGTGAGCTCCTGCCGGGGGTTCCCACGGCGCCCCCTCCCCACGGTGCCCAGGGGGGCGGGGGGTCCGCGCAGCCCCGCGCCGCCCCCGGGGCCCTGCGGAGGGGCCGCGCTCCGCCGCCCGCCCGGCACAGCCGTGCCGCGATGGAGCGGGCGGCGGCCGAGGCCCGGCCCCTGCTGCCGGCCGCGGGGCGCTCCGCCGGGCTCTCCCCGCCCGGGCTCTCCTCCGCCGGCGCCGTCTTCATCCTGCTCAAGTCTGCGCTGGGCGCGGGGCTGCTGAGCTTCCCCTGGGCCTTCGGCAGGGCCGGCGGGGCCGTCCCCGCCCTCCTGGTGGAGCTGGTAAGGGCGGATCGGGGCGGGGGACACGGCGGCGAGGGGCTGCGGCAGAGGGAGCCGAGGGGGAAGGCGCGGTCCGGGGAGGAACGGGACGCACCTGCTCGGGTACCTGGGGAGCTGGGCGGGGACCCCCTTGGCACGGAACCCCCGGGCCGACCCCCGCAATCCTTGGGTTTGTTGCTGCGCTGTCGCTTTCGGGATGCTCTTCGCAGCTGGCTTGTAGCTCAACACAAACTAAATGGGTGTCTGCTCCCGTACATGCCCCAAAACCCCAAATCTAAACCCAAAGTATCACATAAGGCTGTGTCTCCATCCTTTCGCTGACCTTTGGTACCCAGGCCGTAAGGTGATCTGGCCGGTAAGCTGGCCGTGCGCCTGCTGGGTCCCCTTGTGCTCTGGGGGTGATGGAGGCTCGGCGCGGTGCTTCCTGCTGCCTCTGTCGCGCAGGGCTCGCTGGTGTTCCTGGTCAGCGGGCTGGCCGTGCTGGGCTATGCCGCGGCGCTCAGCGCACAGCCCACCTACCAGGGCGTGGTCCGGGCCGTGTGCGGGGCGGCCGTGGGGAAGCTCTGTGAGGTCTGCTTCCTCCTCAACCTCTTCATGATCTCCGTGGCCCTCCTCAGGGTGGTGGGCGACCAGCTGGAGAAACGTGAGTTGTTTCCCCTCACTGTGTTTGGGGCTTGTTTGGGGCCGGCAGCTGTCAGGAGTGGTCCCCCGTGGACTGGGGTCACCCCCAGGGTTTTCCTGGAAATTCTGAGGGCATGGGGCTCCCTGGTTCTGCCGTGGTGTGATGCTCCCGACCTCCTTGGGGCATCTTTCAGGGCGCAGCTGACCCCCTGCTGCCCCCCACAGTGTGTGACTCCCTGTACCCCAATGGGACACTGAGTGGGGCCTCCCAGCTGCCCCCCTGGTATGTGGACCAGCGCTTCACCCTCTCAGCTCTCTGTGTCCTCGTCATCTTCCCGCTCTCAGTCCCCAGGGAGATCGGCTTCCAGAAGTACTCCAGGTACCACCTGGGCTGTCCCTGTGGTGGCCCACCCCTAAGTACCCTGTACCCCAGGCTACCTCCTCCCAGGACCCTGTGGGGCCATGGGAGCCTCCTTCCCTTTCTCCCTTCCTCCCGGCTGTGTGCTGATGCTCTCCCATGCCCTGACAGCATCCTGGGCACACTGGCTGCCTGCTACCTCACTCTGGTCATCATCTTGAAATACTACCTGCAGGCAGAGAGCCTGCGTTTGACTGAGCCCCCCCAGCCCTCCAGGTAGGAGGGTCGGCCCCATGTCTCTCCTGCCCTGAGCTCCATGAGCATGTGACATGGGGCAGGGCTGGAGGCAGGGCAGGGGTGGCACTGGGTGCTGTGTGTGGTGGGGGTGAGCTGGGGACAACTCGCAGTGGATGGTAGCTCCCAGCCCCAGCTTTCACTCCAGCAATACCCCTTTCTCCCGGAATCACTGGGCAAGAGATTCCTTGTTTATGACATGAATGTTGCTTCTCCATGAGAGCCTCATGCCCTTTGCCCTGTGCTTCCTCTCCACATGCCACAGGTCCCCCTCCTGGACGTCCATCTTCAGTGTCATTCCCACCATCTGCTTTGGCTTCCAGGTAGGTCACTCTGGCCCCAGCTGCCAGGGCAGTGCTTGCAGCCCCCCATGGCATCCCAGACCATGGGGATGCCATGCCTTAAAGGGCAGGTTGCAGGGAAGGGGACCTGTAGCTGTCACAGAGGTGGCTGTGGGGCTTGGGAATGGGGCAGAGTGGGACAGGGCACCCATAGGTGGGAGGGAGGATGCTGGGGGTGGGGGCTGTCCCTGCATGGGGCCCCAGCACCATCTGCCCTTGCCTTGCAGTGCCACGAGGCATGTGTGGCCATCTACAGCAGCATGCGCAACCAGAGCTTCTCCCACTGGGTCACCGTCTCTGTGCTCTCCATGCTCATTTGCCTGCTCATCTACTCCCTCACTGGTAACCCCAGCACCAAACCCTTCACTCCTCTTTGCCCTGGGGGTCCCCTCTCCCCTTGGCTCATCCACCCTCCTCAGAATTCCCCTGTCCTGCTCACTGCACGGCTGCCCACCCCACTCCCTGTCAGCAGGACTCTATGGCTACCTGACCTTTGGTGAGGCTGCAGCGTCAGATGTCCTGATGTCCTACCCAGGAAATGACCCGCTTGTCATTGTTGCCCGTCTGCTCTTTGGTGTCTCCATTATCACCATTTACCCCATTGTGGTGCTGCTGGGCAGGTGAGGGGAGTGGTGACAAGCTGGGTGTCCCCCCAGCTGGTGCAGCTCCCCTGGGTGCCATCAGCCCCCCAATCCTCCCTCCCAGATCTGTGGTGAAGGACTTGTGGACAGCCCCAAAGCGTGGGGCTGTGGCAGTGTCTGAGGCACACGAACGGAGGAGCAGGGTGGCCCTGACAGTCACCTGGATGGCTGCCACGCTGGGCATCGCCCTGTTCGTCCCCGACATTGGCAAAGTCATTGAACTCATCGGTGGCATCAGCGCCTTCTTCATCTTCATCTTCCCAGGCAAGAGGAGGCGTAGGGAGGGAGGAAAGCCGTGGGGGGTCACTGGTGCCTCTCTGTCCTGGCCCCATTTTGGGGGTTCAGGGCTGTGCTTGTGGGGGACAATGCAGGAGGGGCTGGGTGAGGGGTGCTGGTTTGGGGCTGAGCTTCTGCACTGACAGCAGGGCTGTGCCTCGTGTGCATGACTGGGACCCACAGCCTCGGGCCACGCAAAAAGTGAGTGTCTGTGTGTTCAGCAGTGGCGGGGGCAAGGGAAGGGGCAGGGTGTGGTATCCCATGGACTGTGGCCCAGACAGATCCCTGGGAGTCATCCTGGTCAAGGTGGGACCCCTGCAAGGAGGGGGATTTGGGTGTGAAGGGAAGTGCTCTACTGGGGCTGTGCCTGGGAATGACTGCGTCCAGGCATCGAAGAGGTGCCCAGGTACCAGAGTGACTTTAGGGGCAGAAGAGCTGTGGGGTTTGGTGGCCCTGGGGCACCCGGTGGGAGCTGAGGTGGGGTCAGGTTGAGGGTCAGAGGGGCAGGGTGCCCCAAGACAGGAGAAGTTAATCAGGTATTGGGTGTCTGTTGTGCCAGGGTGGTGTGTCCCCATCACCGCTCAAGGGGACCTGACGTAGTGCTCATGAGTTTTGGGATAAGTGTGTGCTTGAGCATGTCTGTGGTGCCCCTGGGGGAGCAGCAGAGTCTGAGGGAGGATGGAGGTGTGGTGGGTGGAGGCAGCACCCCAGGATATCGGGGTCTTGGTCAGGAGGGTGCTCTGGGGAACCATGAACATCTGGGGAGGGGTGAGGGTGCCAAAGTGCTGGAGGGGCCAAGGCAGAAGGTCAGCAGGAGCACCCAGGTGGGTGACAAAGGTTTGGAGAAGTCCCCTGGGGAGACCTGCCAGAGTATGAGCCTATCATGAGAAGAGGGGACAACACGAGCTGGGTCGATGGAGACTGCAAGGAGACAGTCCAGGAAGGAGGACAGTGCTGAGAACCGGGTTTGGGGTGAGTGCTGCATCCCAGGGGCTTAGCATAGGGGGTTGTGTGCCTGGGGAGGAGGGAACAGGGAGGTACTGACCCAGCGGCCCGGGGACTGGGGCTGGAGCTGGGGAGGGGGCAGGGCTGGAAGTGTGTGATGATGGGATGGAGGTTGGGGTGTGTGGGAGTGGCCGTGCCCGAGCACGGGGTGCGTGGGTGTGGGTCTCTGCTCCTTCAGCAGGGCCACTGGGCACAGGCAGAACTGGGAGTGATCTCGTGGTGGCATCTGCTGGCTTTTTGACCAAGGTTTGTGTGTCATTGCAGTGGAGACTGGGGTTGACACAGAGGGGCTGCTGGGCTCTTCAGCCATCGACTGGGAGTGATGCAGAGGAGCAAGGCAGAGGAGGCTGACCCTGCAGAGAGCTCCACAGCCAGAGGAGCTGGGGTACAGGGCTGGCCTGGTTCTGAGGTCAGCTCTACCCCACAGCCTCTGCTTGTATTGCTGCAGGGCTGCTCTCGTTGCCTGGGGCGTTCTCTCTGTTCTTGGTGGTGCCTTCGTCTGTGGGCAGAGCGCTGCCCTGGCCGTGCTGGGGCTGCTGCACTGAGGGACCACAGAGCCCCACCGTGACCCCACCGTGACCCCACTGTGACCCCACTGTGGCCCCCTGCCATCCTGCCCCGGACAGATGCCCTGAACACAGCCACACCACTGATCCCATGGCGGTTTTATTTGGCATCACCATCACCGTTGTACAGTGGCTAATAAAGACAGGAGAGGGTATTGGCAAGGGTCCTGTGCCACACACCCTAAGGGACCCCCACACACGGTGGGATGGGTGTGGGATTAGCACAGACAGACACACAAAGTACAGACCCCAGGAAGGAGGGGAGGCAGCCACCCTCACACCTGCAAGGCACCAGCTGCAGCTGTGCACATGCAAAGGAAACCCCTTGGGACCCCCACAGCTGGAAAGGACTAAGGGGTGCCTTGGGAGCAGGGAAACCCCCCTCTGCCACCCCTCTCTCCCCCCTGGTCCCCATCCCTGCAGGCACACACAAACTGCACCAGGCACAGCCTCAAGCTCCCCCCTCTCCTCCCTGGGTGGCCCCTGGGGACTTGCACAGACCCCCAACCTACTCCCTGCTTTCAGGGGGGCTCCAGCCTCCCACCTCCCACTCCCATTCCTGCTTCCTAGTGCCTGCCTGCACCCATTGCCCCCCCTCCCTAGGTCTGGGGGATGTCCCCCTGCCCAAACCCTGCCAGCCCCTCCCTGGCAGTCCTTCTTCCCCCCGAGACCACCCCACGCCGGGGAGAGATGACCCAGGTGATGGGGTAGCTGAGGGAGGACTCTGGGGTGGGGGACACACACATGGGGGTTTCCTTCACTGCAGCCAGGTCACACTGACACCTCCCCCAGTCACGGCCACCCCGCAGAGGGGACAGGTGCTGGTGGGCTCCTGGCACTGACGGTCACTCTCGGCTCAGGGTGCACCAGGCAGCTGCAGGAGAACATCACTGGAGGTCACACCTGCCCAGCCCCACGTCACCCTCACCCCCAGCACAGCCAGCTCAGTCTGTGCTGTCCTTCACACCATGCCACCTGTCCACTCTTGCTCTCCAACAACTGGAGAGGTGCTGGCTGCCCAGGGGTCCCTGTCCTCCACCCTCTGGGGTAGCTGTCCTCCTACCTGGCACGGCCACGCTGGAGATGGCCTCAGGCTGGCTGAGTGTGTCCACCTTGACGTGCTGGAAGCCCTTGCAGGTGGCACTCTGCAGGTGCCTGTGCCCGGGTGGGAGAGAGTGGGTGACACCCAGCCCCCCAGAAACACCATCGCAGCCCCCCACAGCACCACAGGCTCTGGCAGGGCTGGGTGCCAGCAATCCTGCTTGTGCAGAGCATCCTGCCTTGGTTCAGGACACTGACCCCTCCCATCACCACTTCCAAAGGCACTTTCAGGTGGGAGATGTAGAGAGACCCAACCCAACCCACCTGTCCTGTTTACAGGGGCAGCCCTAGGACAGACAGACAGCTCCTCAGCCCTGCCATCAGACAGCAGACAGAGCTTGGCATTCAGCGGCCCTAACAACCCTCCACACCCAAGCATCCAAAAATGGGCTGTTTCATCCCCTCCCCTACCTCTTCCAGTCCTCCTCGGTCTCCCAGAACTCATAGACGATGAAGGTGACCCCATCAGGCAGCTTCACTGCAGTGACACTGGCAGAAATGGGGAGAGGGTATGAGCCCCCAACATGGGGCATCCCTCCCCCCTCTGCAGCCACAGATGTGCTCTAGGGTGGGCTACTGAGGAGGGACCCAGCCCCAGCAGCTCAGGTAGGGGTAGCCCTCTCCCAACCCATCCCAGCACTCCCCAACCCATGCAAAACTCTGTTGGTGGCTGAGCATGACTACATCCCAGATCCTGGCTGTTTTGGCTCAGTCCTTCACTTGGTCCTCCCTCCAAGCCCCCCTCCTCCCCAGCCCCCCGCCACGCAGCTGCTGGTGGTACCCACTGGAAGCAGTCCCGCTCCCCGGCCACGCTCTTCAGGTACTGCTTCAGGGAGCTGCAGAACTCGCCCAGGTGCTTGTGTGTCACTGTCATCTCATTCCTCACCAGGAGCAGGTACTGCCAGGCCCCAAACACAGCATGAGAGACCCACAGAAACACAGTGACCCCTAGGTGTGACTCCCCCAGGGGCACCCCAGCACCCAGGGGTGGTGGTCGGGCACACTCACCGTGCAAGCCGTGCTCTCACTGTCCGACAGCCGCTGGTGCAGGTCAAACCACAGGGTCTGGGGAAAGGACAATAACCAGCAGGGGGGGTAGTGGATTGGCTGAGGCTGCCTGTCCCTCTCTGCTTGGTGGGTTTCTGTCCCCAGCATTTGCAATGACTGTGTCCCCTTCTCTACAGGGAATGGGCTCCAAGAGCTGCTTGCACCTCCAGTCAGGACCCTTTGCAAAAGTTTCCTGTGCTCCCATTGCAGCCAACATCCCCGACACCACACCCTCATCCCTGCCCCAAAACAGCTGGGACAAGGTCCCTGAATTGTCCCTGGAATGGCAGGACAGCCCCACACAGGAAAATGCTGGCTCTTACCTTGTCCTCCAGCTTGCCAATCAGCTTGGCCAGCCTGTTGATCTGCCCCTCCAGCCCCTCTGCCTTGGTGTCAGGGGAACCTGCACAGAGCCAGGAGGCAGTGATGGAGTGAGGGGCACCTGCAGGCACCCCTTGAGAGCCCTGTGCTGTTGCTGGGACTTGAGTGCTCCAAGCCACCCCAGGCAGCCAGCACTTACCAGTCTGGAAGCTCTTTCCTTGCTCCCTGGGGACCATCCAGGTGGTGGGAGGGTAGCTGGGCACAGGGTTGTCATACCAGGTGTCACTCAGGCCATGACCATCCTTGCTGGGGTAGTGCCTGCAACCAGAGAGCACACAGGGTGTCAGGACAGCAGAGTTGGGCATGCACAGAGTGGCGTGAGCCAGCCCTGGGGAGCCAGCACTGGGGCATCCTTTCTGGCAGCTCTGCCAATGATGCCAGAGCCCTTGGAGAGCAACAGTGCCCACACTGTACCCTGGCAGTGCAGGCTTCCTTCCTGCACCATCCTTTGGCATCAGCCAGTGTGAGGGGCAGGTCAGAAACAGAAGAATGTCAGTGGGCTGCTCCCAGCAGCCATCACTTTTTCTTTCCTGCTTATGGAACAACAAAGCCCTCCCAGCACCACCAGCAGACTTCAGGGACTTTTTGTGACCTAGACAGACACCTACCATGTGGGGCATTCAGGCCCCTGATGTTGTGCCCAGCCAGCTGCACCTTCCTGGGGCTGGTTTTGCAGTCCAATGGCTTTGGTGACATTCAGACAGGAAAAGCTGCTGTCACCCAGGCTGCTCCTGCCCGAAGGGCTGCCCATGAGCAGAGGCTGTGTATCCCACTAACAGCCTGCAGTTGCAGTTCTTCTGGAGAACGGAAACACATCCACTCTAGCATTTCCTCCACCCTGCTTTCCTTGTCTGGGTCTACACAGCCCATCTGGCCTGGAGGTTGCTCAGAGATCCAAAAAAATATCCTGAAACACTTCCACAGATGGAGCACCCATAATCACCATCCAGCATCCGATCCTTGGTCCTCCCTCAATTATTTGCAAGCCAGAGAGAATGCTAAGATCTGCCATCCTCACAAGGGCTTGCAGCTGCCGTCCATGTGTGTGAGATGGGAATGTGTTTGGGGAAGAATGACTCTCTCCTTTCTCCTCCACCAACAGGAAGCCTGGACCACAAAGGGAGAAGCTGAGGAGCTCAAAGGATTCCCAGTGTTTCCTTCCAGCAAGAGCAGCTCTGTGCCAGCTGTTGACAGAGGTGCCTGGGAGCCCTGGGTCCTCCTGGCATCTTTTGTTAGTCAAGCAGCTCCCAGCTGGAGACAACATGCTGAGTGCCCTGGAGCCAGTGGGCACCACACCAGCCAGCATCTCCCTGCCCTCCTGTCCCTCCCCTGGTACCTGGCTCCTACAAAGCACAGTTGCTGGGTTCTCTTCCCCCAGCTACCCCAAAAATCAGCCAGTGTGGGCTCCACCATATACACAGGAACACAATCCTGTGTTCCTGTGCAGATCTGGTCCCAAAGAACATCTCCAAGATAAAGAAGCAGGAACAACAATAAAGGTTGCAGAAGCATCCCTTTGCTACAGGCTGTGCAATTATACCACTGCTGGGCCTGGACAATCCCCTGTCAATAGACAGGAAATTAGGCAAAAACAGACAGAGATTTATTTTAATCACAATTTAATGAGGTGTCTCCATCTTGGACCTCTGCCTTCACACTTTGTTCTACAGCCCTTTATTTTTGTGCTTTTTAGGCCACTTCTTTGTCTTCATATGATGCAGACGATAATATTTTGTGGGATTTATTTTTCTTTTTAGTTATTATCTTCATGAGAAAACAACTACAATACTCCTTATTATGGTCTGGGCTCACACATCAGCAAATAAAACCCAGAAACGTCTTTCATGGGCTCTAATTGCTCTGGTTGATGTTGGGTTTGTTTTCTCTTCATTGTTTTGCAGGAGCTCCTACTTCTTTTTGTACAAGGTTTGCCATAAAAGAAAGAGAAGAAAGAGATGTGAGATGATGAAACCCACAGCATTCTTGCTAGAAAAGCTGGTGGGATGGTGGCAGAGCTGCCCAGGTCTCACTGTGCTTCACAGAGTCTGTCTTAGGAGGGAGCTGGGATTTTCACTTTCCATGTGCCCCTCTGCCTGCCCATGGCTTGGGGAAGCCAAAACATCCACGTGCAAGCCTGGTTTGAAGGAGTGGCAGGAGAAGGGCTTATTCTGTGAGTATCTGACAAACAGACAGGTTTCCATGGCAGCCTGTCCTGGTTCCAGCTGGTGACAGTGGCACCGAGGGGGCTGTACTGAGGTTTTACCTCTGCTGCTGGGAACTCCTTGTAGCTCAGCCCTGGCAGCACTCAGGAAATCTCGAAAGGGTCTCCTCTGCATTGCCCGAGCTCAGTGGCACATGCTGGGCTGCTGGGATGGGGACAGCTCCTCATGAGACTAGGGGACAGCATCACAGGTCCTCAGACAGGTGTCCTCAGTGCACAAACACCTTTTTCCTCAGGATGATTGCGCTCGCTGAGTGCTCTGGCAGGAGGTGCACATCCCTATCTCGGGAAGCTGTCCCTGTGGGCTGTCCCCAGCTCAGCTCAGGCACAGTCACCCGTCTGCGGGTGCCTGTGTTTTGCCCTGGGTGGGATTGCCCAGAGGCAGCCCCGTGCAGCCAGCGCTGCCCAGCCCCGTGCCAAGGTTTGGGGTTTTCATCCCCCCAGACTGCTCTGGTTAACAGGACCCTGGGGACTGCAGGAGAAAAACCTCCAGAGTTCAGGAAGCTGGGAAGGGAGGCAAAGAGAAAGGCAGCCACTCTCCCAGCTCCCCTTTGCTCCTGCACAATGCCTGCTGCGTTTCCCTCACCCCACAAAAGCATCCTCCTCCTCCTCCTCCCCCTCCACCCTCCTGTACCAGAGGATGGCAGAAGTGCTGCAGACCTGGCGGGGTTGGTTTGCTCGTCGATGGCATCCACAGCACTCTCCACGGAGCTCAGCAGGGACTGGGTCTGGTTGGCTGTCTCCTTCAGCAGGAAGCGAGTCACGAACTGGTCCACATTGCTGCCGCTCTCGTACACCTGCAGGGGCACAGGGTGAGCACGGTGGGTGCTGGGGTGAGCACACAGCATCACCAGGGTCCCTGTCCCCGGGCAGTGCAGCACCTGCCCAGCATCCCAGGCTGCTCCCCTCCAGTTCCTGCCATTTAAAGAGCTGTTACCCAAAGCCCGGAGTTGCTCTCTTCAGCATGATCTTAAATTACTTTGCTATTGCCTTGCAGCCAATAAAAGTGCATCCTGTGCTTTGGAGATCCCCACTCTGAGAGCTCATCATGTTATACAGTGCCCTAGTCCACAACAGTATGGCCAACCCAGCACTAAAGTTAAAGGGGTTTTGGGATGATTTACAGGGCTCAATGTTCTGTTTGACTGACAGAAGCTCCCAGGGTAATACGAACTTTTTCGAGACAAAGAACGCCTAAAATATTTTAATAGAACAACTGATCTGCATGAAGCACCCAGGGTCCCTTTCCCAGCACAGCCTTGCTGAGCCCAGCCCATGGCACAGTCCTGCTCCTACATCTCCTGACAGTCACCAACAGAGGTGGGACACTGGCACAACCAGATGGACGCTGGCACAGCCTGTCCAACACTGACCCAACCAATCCAGCATTGGCTCAACACCACTCCAACCAGTTCAACACCAGCCCAACCAGCCCAAGACCAACCCAGTGGCCACTGACCTCTGGCTCTGGCTGAAGTCAACCACTCAGCATCAGAGCTGAAAATATTTGCAGTGGAAAAAAGGCTCCCCTAAACCCAAGCTCATCAGCACCACTTTTTCACAGACTTTTTCCCACCCATCAGTGCCTGCTGGGGCAGCACATTTCCCAGGCAAAACCCTGCTGGGCAGTCTGTCCCTGTGTGCTCACACGTCCTGGCATGGGACTCCTCTGGGAGGAATTAATGAATTTTTGGAGCCATGAGACAGGGGTGGATGCTCCTGGCTCCCTGCATTCCATCAGCAATGACCACACTCAGGGGACTGGACTGGTCCCAGCACCACTGGTTATCTGAGCATGCAGCAGCACAACATGAGCACCCCAAGCTCCCCAAAGCAAATTATTCCTGTTTTATGGTGAGGTATTACCAAGGGTTATTTCCATGGCAACTGGAGCAGCTCTGCAAAAACCCAGAGGGCCTTTATCTCAGCCTTTATCTCCCATATAAATCATAAAAGAAGAATGAGCTGGTAGAAAAAACCCTTTGGGAAAACTGATCACAGAGCTGATTTCTCACCCCTGGTTTGGTATGGAAGCACTAGTTTCTTGACAGCTTCTTGAATATCCAATTAGCAGAAATAATTGATTTCTGCCTAACACAAGAAATCTCGATCCTCTCCCTCTGGCAGCCACAGTGTTTCTGGGGGACAGGCACCACATGGGGATCCTCAGCAGATGGTGGTACACAATGAGGTGATTGTGATGCTAAAGCTGTGAGAGTATGTGTAGTTAAATGCTGGATTTTCTATTACCTAACCCCAGCCTATAATCTCAGTTCAGATTTAGGAAAAATCAAACAGGTGATTCCCACATTCATTTAAATCAGTTTAACTCCCTACATACAGATTCAATGGATGGATGGACGGATGGATGTCAGGTACAAAGGTATTCCAGCCTGTGAAGAGAGAATTGGGGTGTTTGTGAAGATCTGATGCTTTTTGACAGGTCAGTAAGTCAAATAGATCTGAAATCAAAACAATTGTGATTTTTTTCTTCCAGTTAACTAACAGGCCATTTGCCAACCCAGCTGTGACATTTGCTTTAAGGAGCTGAATCTGAAATGCATGTGTTTATAGGTTTTTTCAGCAACCCCTCACACTCCCCTCTACCTCTCTCCTCGTGTCTTCTTCAGTGCTGCAAAACCAAACCATTAAAAAGACCAGCTATAAAGGGATCCTTCCCATTGTCTTATTAAAACATTTGTCATACTACCCTAGTGAGATTTAATGAGGTTTGGTCTTATTAATTCCACCCTGAAGAGTTATTTCCTCTTTGTTTAGCTTGAAAAGTTAAAATATTTATGGAGATCATATAATAATTGCTGTTCAATGAAGCTGCTTTGTGCCAGAAACTCTTGCACATCTCCAAGCCAGCTCTTTTCCATCCATCATTTCCAGACAAGCTCTGTGCTGAACTGCCTGGCCTTGATCTCTGCTGCTGCAAACAGGTGGCTGTGAGTGTTTGCAATGAGCAGCAAGTGTAAAAACATCATTGAAAGGATGGCCTTGATATTTCTGTGTTGATGGCTCTCAGGAGAGCCTCGGAAAGCGTCATGATTTGACAAAGCAGGAAATGAAACAGAGACATTCAGAAATGAGAGAAGAGTGGGAAAAGGACAGCTTGCATTATCGGGGAAGTATTGCCCAGGCTGGGTCTCTGGTCAGTGGGCTGAGGTCCAAGCCCCAAATCCACCCTCCTCCACATCCCAGGTTTTTCACGTGTCTGTAAGGCACCTTCCCACACACGGTGGCAGCCAGCATAGGGGCACAGTCTGTTCAAAGCCCCACCACAGCTCTTCCAGCTTCTCATTTCCACATGCACCCACCCAAAACTGCCCAAATTCTGGCACAGATTTATGAAAACACCCCTGGGATGTGTTACTTGTGCAAAGCATAACTGGGATTTTGATGCTATTGAGTGCTTGGATTTGCCAAGTTTCCCTCAGCAGACACTGCAAATGGGTGCCTAAAAATGGGCTCTCATGGCCACGTCCTTGTGGGTATCAAATACTGGGGAATGAGAGTTTTAATGTTGTTGAACATCTCAAAGCTTCTTTGCTGGCATTTTCAAAGGTCACTATTCAGCTCATTAAGACTACAGGATGTGAAATATAGATTATTTTGCACCACCCACGAACTTGGAGACCCACTGTGACCTCCCCACATCTTCCCTTTGCCTCACAGGGTTACAACCTGACCAACGAGGCTTCCCAGTGCTGCCTTTCAGCAGGACTGCCCAAATTGGCTGACAATTACCATGCCTGGGGACACTGGCGAGTTTTCCAACTGTTAATAACCACAGTCCAAGCCCACCCACAGAGTGATGCTGCAGAACTGAGAAGGCTTTTCAGTTGGAAACCAAAGGCAACTTTGTTTCACCCACACTTTTCCTCCAGTTAAAAAAACAAAACCCGACAACAAACCTATCCCCATGCCATAAAACACCCATCAAGCCTCATCCTGGGATGATGGAGAGGTTATCTTCCACCCACCCAGCCCTTTAAAAACCAGGCATGTGTTGCACTGTAATCTCTGAGTGGCTGATTTAAATTCGTTGCTCATAATTGCCTGTTTGCTTCCAAGAGATATTTTCTTATAGTTAAAATAACACTCAGACCTGCCTCTTTCTCCTTTCCCTCCCCCCAACTTTTAAATCCCTTCCAAAGCAGAGGCCCAAAACTGATTGCCTGGCACATAATCAGTAGGAGAAACCTGAAGAGAGCAGGCATTTAAATAGTTGATAAATGAAAGCATTACCATATGAAAGACCCTCAGCCTTCCCGAAACAGCTCTAAAAACTCAAATGAGACACCTGTTCAGATTAAAAAAATGACAACAGCATCATATGGATTTGAAAAGTTTTTTGCTACAAAATCCTGCTTTTGCAAATCTCAGTGTTGGACTCATCTCATGCTTACCTTGTCTGGTCCCGAAGATCTCCAGCCATGCACCCTTCTCAAGCAATTTATCACAGGACTTCTGTATTCTCACAATTAGAGAATCTCCCCGCTGCACTGGAATCCCATCATTTCAGGGATGGGAAGGGCAGGTATCTGCTGTGCTGCACATCCCCAGAGGTTCTGGTCCCTTTGCACCCTGTCCACTCACCCAGCAGACAAAGAACAGGCTTGCAAGTGTGGCCTCCTACTCCTCAACACCCTGCTCTAATCAGCCTTTTGCTTCACACATGCTCCTAATTAGCTGTGTTTAGTACCCACAAGGCAGCAATTTGATACATATTTTATTTCAGTTTTCCAAGGAAAGTGCAGATTTTGTTTTCCAAACAGGACCTACTCAAAGGACCCTGCAGATGTAGCAGTGTGGGATGGTCAAGCTGCTGAAGGCTCAGCCTGGCTCTGCCTTTCGTTTTGGTGACTCCTCCAAAGCTGCTCTCATACTACTTGGCACGACAACAGCACTGACACCTTCACCATACAATTCACCTAAATTCCAGGAGCAATAGACCTAAAACGGGGGAGAAGAGGAGGAAAACCATGTCCTACAGGAGGTCCATGAGAGCTGGAGCCAGGACAGCACAAGCAAGACCTCCAGAGAAGATGTTCTTCCTTTTCAGAGAGAATGGAGGGCATGAACTTTGTAGCAACAGACAAACAGAAGAGCAGTGAATGAGGATCTTAATCTAAAAATAAATTCCAAGACAGACCTTAAGATTCATCTCCCTGCCAGCCCCTCTCCCCACAGTCTGGCAGCCCAGCTGGATCTCATGCACAGCCCTGCAGAGCTGGCAGGAAAATGGCTCCGGATGGCATCGCATGGAGAAGAGGCTTTCTGGTCTGGAGTCTGACCAGAAAAACTGGGGAAAATCCAGTTCTTGCAGAACCGAAGCAGAGCATTTTGTTTTAATTTGTGGTGCAATATTTTCTTAAATTAGTTTCAGAGAAGAGTTGCAGAAATACTTTCAGAGAAGCTAAACAGGAGCACCTCCTTTCCTTTCAGATTGTTCTTCAACTATGAAGTTCCACAACTTTCCTAGAGATCAGCATCTGTTTTTTGCTATAGAAATTGATAGAGAAATTGTTCAGAAATGTGTTATTCAAAACACATGGAGAGTTGACCCATCCTTTACCAATTCACTGACCCATCACCGGGCTTTTATTTTTTCAGCCACAGCCATTCACCATGATTGCTTCCTTAACAGCATCACAGGAGTGTTTCAGACCTGGCTGTGCTGCACTGCAGTGACATCCCACAGGCTTCAAACTCAGACCAGAAGTCTTCAGCTGTTGTTCATTCAACCACCATGAGGCAAGGCCAGAACATGAGCTCACATTTTCTGGGCTGGGCACAACCCAGAAGTGCCACCACTGTGCTGCTGTTCCACCCTGCCACGGGTCCATCACCTGACAGGGCTCAGCCCTACCCCAGGATCCTGACACCCTCAGGGTGAGCACCAAGTCCATTCAGCAGAGCAGGAGAAAACCTGATCAAGTTAAATGAAAGGCTGAGATAAAGGATTAGCTGGAGGATGGGAGGAAAAGGTTCTTTTTGAGGATAATTTCTAGCTACTATTTTATCTTGAGGCATCATCATTCAAAAAAGAGCAATATCACTTTTGGCAAGCTTAAGTTTGGCAGGTAAGAATGCAAATAAGAGCACTCTGTATTGCTGATCTGGGCTATGCTGTAAAACAAAAAATACCATCCACCATCCAAGACTGCTGGCAGATGGTTCCTGCTCTGGGGCTGTAACTGAGCTGCTCAAACAAGTGCAGTTTGCTGCTGGGGGCTGAAAACTGGGGGAGACCCATGGTCAGCCTGGCACCTGCAGCAGGGAGAGGACATTTGCTGCAGCACCTCCTGTTCACTGCAATTACATCTCATAAGGCAGAGACAAGAAGGATGGATTGCTGCAGGAACAATTTAACTCAAAAATAACATGAAAACCTATTCAACTGTATGTAGATACCTCTGGGATCCCTACTGCTGCTGGAGCAGCTGCAGCTGGTATTGAAGGTCACTGCACTCAGTCTTCCCTTTATGATTTGCATATTCTCACATCTAAGTAATGAATTTTAGGGGGGAAATGCATTTGCAGCTGCTTTGAGTACACTGCCAGTCCATATGACACATGTGGTGTTTGGCATTCTGACAGAGAATGCTCTCAGGGAGTGTGTGTTGTGTCACCACTTGGTCATATTTCCTCTCCAGGTCCATAAATGAGATAACTGAGAGACTGGCAGCAGAGCAGCTGGTGCGCAAGCAAGGAGTAAAGCACTGTCTTTCACATCTCTGCTCTCTCTCCAGGACCAAAGGTGATGGTGAACACCAAGCAGTGGCTGGTCCAGGCCCACCCTCAGATCCTCAGGGCTGCTCCATAAATCCTTCTGCTGTCCCCTACTCTTCCCTGCAGCCAGTCTCATTCTGGCATGTGCAGGGGCAGCTGCAATTTCAGCTCCAATTTTAGGTAATTTTGTTTTCCAAGCACTCTCCTTCCATCTGGGACAGGGCACACCAAGGTCAGTCACCAGGGCTTCTTGGACTCATCTGCTGCCAACAGGAGTATCCCCAGGAAGGAATGATTTGACTTTAAACCTGAGCTGCTTCATCCTTAAAAATGTTTATCACTCAGCATTTTTTGGATTTCTTTGCAGCTTGCTTTTAAAGTTTGCCTCACCACTTAAGGTCACTTTGCTGATGCTTCCATGGTCAGTCCTGCAAAATGCTTAATTGGCAGAAGCTGGAAGCAGGAGCAATCCCAGTGCAGCTGGCAGTGGAAACTGGACCTGTCAGGAACAAGGCTAATTGAGCCTCTCAGGCTCAAAAACCCACACTGTTTTTTAACCAAGTTAAGTCATGTTTCCCAGGCTGTCTGGGTGAGGGTGTGCAGTGGTAACCACCACCTCTGCCACCCCCAGGCACTTCCCCTATCACCCCCAAAGCTGACAGGGGTGGTGGAAGCACTGGGTGGGCACTGTCCCCTGGGGCAGGGGACTCAGTGACCCAGGGGGAGGGACAGCACCAACCTGGCTCTGCTGTCCCAGCTCCCACCACACCCCACACCCTCTGACACTGGACACAAATCACGTCCTGCCCATGTTGGTTTTGGTGTTTGCCGACTGCACTGTACAACGCTAAAAGAGAATTATATAGGAACATCTCCTGCTGCCAGCTTTAATTAGAACCCAAAAGTTCATTTCCTTTCTCTCCAATTTAACTTTGCATTTCCAGTTGCAACCAGCAGTCATTTCAATGCAGCATGGACATCCCTGTATTGGAAAATAATTACAATGACAGATTTTGTTTTGCTGTGTGAGACCTTCCACTACTGAATCTAATTACTGCTGATACTTCATGAGCTCCTCCAGCACAAGATAATTGCTGCTTTCTCTTTTTATGAGCAAGAAATAATCAGTTGTCTTTTAAGGTGAGAAATATAAACAGCAATTAAATACCATGGTTCTCCATGCCCTCTCATCAGCTGGCACCTCTCAGAAAGACAACACAGAAAAAGGTTAGGCTTCATTTATGGTTTGCCCCAAATACATTGTTTGAAAAGGAGGAAATAGGAACACTCCCAAACGATCAATAGTTTTCTCCAGCTTAGGAAATGTGTATTTTATTATGGAGAAGCAGGAGCAGCTCACCAGCGAAGCAGTTTGCTCACAACTCACAATGCTCAGCATCATCACCCAACCCTCTGCAGGACCTGGCCACAAGAAAAGGTGTAGGGACAGCAACAGGCTTGAGCATCAGGGGGGCACAAAACCACACTTAACTCTACCAAAGCCTGCTGCTTTGGCCACCTTTCACCTCTTCCAGTGTTTCTAAAAATGTGTATTAAATTTATGAATATTTTAAACATCCTGCTACCCCATCAGCAGGGGACCCCTGGTTACAGCATCACATCATGGGGAGAAGATAGAGCAGAAGGAAACTCCCCATCCCTGAAAGTGCCCAGGGCCAGGCTGGATGGGGCTTTTTACTCCACTGGTCTAGTGGAAGGTCCCTGCCCATGGCAAAGTGGTGGAACTTGATGAGGTTTAAATTCCTTCCAAACCAAATGTATCCTGTTTGAACACCAGAGACAGGTTTCTCTACCACTCACAACAGCTTCTTTTCTGTTGGGTTTTCTTTTCTTCTGCTTCTTTACCTGAACAAAGTGTCTGCCTTTGAATAATTCATTGGTGAGGTTGGTACCATTTTGTTCACAAAATCACAGTGGGGAGCTGTGTTTTTCGTTAAATACTTCTCTGCCAGCTCCTCTGGGTGACCGAGTCTTGCTCTGCTTGCTCCCTTGCCAAAAATCTGCCAGGCAGAGAAGAGCAGCACACCCCATGGGCTGATAAAACAGGGGATGGGAGGTTGCTGGGGCAACACTCCCTCACCTGGCTTGGGAAATGTCTGCATTGGAGATGAAGTGTTGTGATCCTTCAGTGTCACAGCAGGAAGGTGCCTCCAGTGCTCCAGACCTCCCTGTTTCTCTCCACAAAATCATGATGGAGGTGATCAGCTCAGGTTTAGGTAAATAACCTTGACCTGTTCAATTAAAGCAGGTGAATTCTGCCACAATTTGCTGAATCAAGAGGGGAGAAAGTTGTTCTTCTTATGAGTGGGTTGGGATTATGAATAACCATCCTGCTTCTGCTGCAGATGTCTCATGAAAGGTAATACCCAAATGCTTAGATGCCTGATTTACGAGCAGGGAATAGACCATCTTCCTCTTGCTAAAATATTAGCAAGAATTAGTCACATAAATTCACATCACATTGGAAAAGCAGTGGTGGAAGTCATCACGAACAGCAAACTAAAATTAATTACTAAGATCTCTATTAGCGTGTTAACATTTATCTAAAATACACAGTTGGCAAGCCTGATGGTCATGAAAACTGCTAATAATGAATATAAATGAGACATGAACAGACACAGAAACTTAATAATAAAAAATGAACTATTGGTGTTGTCTTGATTTTTTTAACTCTTTCATAATGTTGATAAAAAAGTCGCTAACACTTCAGACAGATCAGTGCTTGGCCAAAGACTTTTGCCTTTAATTTGTTTTGGCAAGACATCAACATGTTAAATATGTGCCTTCACTCTCCCTGCTGCCTTCCTCACAAACATCAAAATGGATGGATTTTGATCAAGCAAGGAGATCAAGCAAGGAAATCAACCTCCACTCAGCAGCAAGAGGGGAGAGAAATTTGCCATTTCCTGTTCTAACTCCTGAAATTTCTTATCATTGTCACTTCTTTAATGTGGAGTAATTTGAGTTTCTCCTTTAGCTTCAATGATAGATGGAAGGGAGATTTCAATTTGGATTGCTTGCAGGAGGGCTGTAGTTGGATTGGGAAGTACTTACAACTGCTTGGAAACAGCAAAACCTTCCTCCCTGGCTTGGCCCTCAGCACACTACCTTAGTGCTCACCAGTGAAGAGGAAAACTACTTTTTATTCATCGTGGCACAAAATAACAATGCAAATGTGGTTGAAGGTGAAAGTGGGAGAAGGGATTGATTATCCTGAGGCAATAAAAATCACTGGCACAGCCCAGTTGCACTATTAAGTGGTGTGGAAAGACAGAAAATAATTTCAAAGGAACTAAAGCTCTATAATCATTTCTCTCAGCTGGTAAGACAAATGAGTGGTGCACCTCTCAGCAGGGATGTTTATATGGTTCATCAGCTCAGATTTTATAGGTATACATACATGAACTTCAATATGCTTCTTGATCAGTGTCACTGTCTATAATAGTCCAGTATCATTAACATACATGATGGATTTTTAAGGACTTAGGGCTACTTTGTACATATAAATCAGGCCATTATGTCTTGGTTTTGGTGCTTGCATGATTCCTCTGCAGTCCTTCAGACACAGAGCCCTCTAGTTTCTAATATAGCAGCCTCACACATGAGCAACTGTATTTGGAAAGCAGGATGCCTTTCCAAATACAGTTGCTCATGTGGAAGCTGGATTTAGAGGCAGCTCTAGAAGATGAAGTTTCCAAAAGCCTTCTCAGTGATGCTAACAACAATCATTCAAAATCCCACCTGAAGGACCCAGTGTTGTCTGCAGAGCAGCAGGACACAGCACTGCTGAAGAGGATTGGCACCTTTCAGATTTATTTGCTCTGTTAATGCAAATTTTACACCACTCACTCTGAGCCTGTGAAGCCTGAGGTGCAGGAAGGAGCACTCACCCTTTTGGTGTAGTCCATGGCCTTCAGGATGGAGAGGTTCAGCATCTCCAGGGAGGCCAAAACATCTTCATAGTCTCCCATATGGTCAGCAAAATAGTCTGGGAAAACCAAGAGAAGCATGATGGGAACATGTTAATGTAACTTGAGGCTACTTGGCACAGCAAGATCTATTATTGGTGGTGACATAAACCTGGGAGGATGGTTCCAGGGGTACTTTCATACTCTGTATCCTCAGCCAAAGTCACAATTTGTCCTGCAGGGATGGGAAGTGGTGTGATTCCCATGAAATTTGGGACCATTGCAAAAAGGAGATGTAAGACCCAGTAGCTCCCATTGGAAAGAACTCCTCAGGTTCTTTATTTCTATGCCTATTTCTGCATTTGATTGTATATGGTCCCTCTCCCTCCTACTGCTGGCATGGAGGAAGAGGTCTCAAATTTCCATTCCTTTGACATTCTTTGCCACTAAAAGCATCTAAATACCTTCCAATTCACCCCAGTTTATATGAGTTGAGACTGGCCTTACATCTTTCACTACATTCCTATCACATTTGCACCTCAGCCCACAGTCACAGGTTGAACAAGAGAGTAAAATATGCCTTGAAAGGAAGAGAACAGAGCTGCAAGCTGGGCCCAAAATCACATGTTCTCCACAGAGAGGGAGCCACATTTTCTCTGTGCCATCCTTGTCCTTTCCCTGTTTCTAGTGATTGACACAGAGTACAGCAAAAAGCTGTTCCTTAAAAGCCACCAGTGCTGTTTCTCAGCACTAGGACATGGAGTTTCACACTGAGGTGACATCTCTGTGAAGTGCAGCAAGACATAAACTCCAGGAAACAATCCCACTAATTAGGTTTTCTTGGCTTAATTAGAAGTGCCTATAGCTATTTACAGTCTGAGAACATATCCAAAGGGAAGAAGATTTTGGCAGAAACTGGAATGTCACAGCATGACTGACAGCAGCTGTTCCACGATAAGTAAACAGCTTATTCTCATTGCAGTGTGTTTGTTTGGTTTTTCCTTCCTACTTGGGAAAGAAAAATGGAGCAGATCTGATACGTAAAGATTTTTTCTAAGTCCTGAAATAAAAAGCCCATCCATTTCAGGAGAAATGAGCTGTTGTGGGTACAGCACAGCCCTTGAGACTGACCAAGGAGCACATGGGAGGAGAACAGAGTTGACTTTAACAAAGTATTCAGCTCTGCTGGTTTAGTGTTTTTTATTCAGGTGAAGCTGCAGGGCTCAAGAAATAACTTTTAAGATGCTCTCAACATTTTACAACACACAGTCCATTTCAAGAGAGACACCATAGCTCCTATTTAGACAAACTGAGTGTTTATGTTTAATACTTAGAAGAGAAGCAAGCAAATAAATCACAGGCAAGGGCAGGTGTTCAGCAGATAACAGATCTAGGCAGGAACTTGTGCTGATTGATCCTTTCTCTGGCTTCCCTTAGCTTTCCCCAGGAGGTGCTGGGTTTATCTCCCTTCTCTCCTGGCAGCTTCAAGCCTGGGAGAAGCAGAGAGATGGGATCACACTGGGTGACAGCCATGTAATTTCCTGATTTTATCAGAGTGATGGAGAAAGCTGTGTGGGGTCAAACAATGCCATTGGTACTCCTGAGTTTCCTGGCATAGTTGATGGTTCAAGCTGTGGGGATTTGATTTCTTGGGTCAGCTGGCAGTAAGAATGGAGGGATGGGAACAAGCCCATCATATCCTCAAACCAAAAGGATTTTATGGAAGTCTTCATTTCTTGCATACCAAAACAAGGACGAGCAGGAATAACCACTGGAAAGGGGAAATGTTGCTGCTTTTGCTGCCAGCTCAGATGCTCAAAATGGTGTGGGCAGGGGTTGGGTACATCAGCAGGAGAGAAACCCTGGACCATGTCGTGGTGCAGGCACACCCATGCCCAGAGAAGTCTTTAAGGTATCAGGAATAAGGAGCAGCTGCCTGCTGCTGGCACAGGCACCCAGAAACCCCATCTGTGTCTGCACAACCCACTACCAGCCAGACTTCCACAGGCTGTAATTAGTGGGAAGGTGATGAAGGTAAATGGTGAAGACCTGCTGAGGTGGCTTCACATGCTCTTCTGCATCCTGGCACAGGAAGGGAGGAGAAGAGATGGATGAGCTTTCTGCAAGGCCACACACTTCTCTTTCCATCTCCTGCCAAAAAGCTGGGGTGCAGGAAACATTTCCCAATATCAATCATCCATAGAAAAATACACCTGAGTGAGCAGTTAGAGTCACTTTTATTGAAGCAAAGCCCTTCAGAAATCCCAGCAGAAAACATTCCCTTTCTGGTCAAGGTGTGGGACAAAGTGTTATCACAGATTTTCTGTTCAGCCTTTAATTTTGGCAAGCTGTGGGAGGTACAGCAGAGCCAGTGCACCCCTCAGGCAGCCTGCTGGGAAACATGAAGGCTGGCCTAGGGAGAAACATGTCACAGGTATTGCAGAGGGATTCAGGATTATTGAACTTCAGAGCAAAGCTGGAAGACACGATGTCTCCAGAAATTAAACTCCAGGTTGTTATTGAATGGGATCCACGTGCTTTGCTTAGCTCTGACCCCATTTGTGTTGCAAGAAAATGAAAAGAATTCTGCCAATTTTCCAGTGGAGCAAGGAGCAGAGCAGCAGCAGGGCTGAGATCCCCCAGCTCCACAGCTCTGCAGTCTGTACTGGGTGCCATGCAACCTTTGAAGGTCCTCAGGCACACAATGATTGCTTTTGTCCAAGAGAAGGGATGCACTCACCACACAGCTCCTTTGTGTCCACATTGCTGGAAGAGGGGGAGAACGAGGCAAGGGAGGAAGCAGGAAGAAGGAAAGAGAAAAAAAGAAAGAAAGACAACTTTAATGTAAAGGACAGATGAAAGCTACAGTTAGAATTCTTACAGGCTTAACTCCAGATGCCCTCCTGCAACATCACCCACCCCCCCCAGCATCTCCCAGCCACCAGTGGGGACAGCCTGTGGAGAAGAGAAGGGTTGGTGTGACTCAGGGCATCTACAGCATCTGTGCAGCTGGAACAGGTTCACAAATTATTCTGGGTGTTCCCTGAGAGGGAAATGGGTACTTGTACATGCCCCCTGAGGGGACTTTGCCCAAGGGGACCCAGCACACTTGGCACATCAACTCCTCTGACTTCCTTACAGACATCCAGCCTGGCAACACCCTGGTGAGACACTAAATATGGCACAGGAATGTGTTTGTTCCCATTTACTCTGAATAAAAATTTGCAAAATACGCTTTTCTCGATGGACCAATTCTCCTAATTCTGCCCTTATGAAGCAGCTCTTGCTCAGGACTCCCTCCAGACAAAAACGCACAATTACTTCTCAACATACGAACATTTAGTTTATGTAACAACATTTCAACAGACAACCTGCTTGGGAAATAAAGATTGCTGCTAATCTCTGTGTGCCTCCTATTCCCACACAATCATTAGTGCCATTCAAGGACTGGAACGATCCCTTAATAGAATTTTATTGTATCCATTCATTTATATCCTGGAAAGTTATTTCTTTAACTAAACTCATCCCTGCTCTGTCTAACCTGCCAGCACGAGTGGGTTAGGGCTTTCACTGCAGCATCCTCCTGCAGCCCTGCCTTGATGCCCAGACCAAGGCAAGCACAAATGCCTGGCGCTCACGAGGTGCTGCCTGACAGAAATGAGCCACCTGCCCTGTCTCCTGCAGAAAAAGCACGTGGTACTGAATCACATCCCCTTTTGGGTAAGTGGTGCCTGCCATGTAAGGTGCAAAGGAGTCACCTCTTGTCTGGAGACCCTGGTGCTGCAGGGCACACCTGCAGGGGTGGCTGCTGTGGCAGCACTCACCTCCCTCTGCACCATGAGCCTCTGCACTACTCATCTCCATTCTCTCGGAGACTTGTCTTCCTCAAACCCTGGAATTACTTCCCTGAATCCTACAAAGCCCCCTGGGGATGCTGTGGGCTCAGCTTTCCTGACTAGCTGTTCTCATGCCAAATCCCTGAATGCACAGGTACGAAGCACTGTGAACAGAGCCACTCCTGATCCCAGGAGCTCTGGAAGTGCACAGCACTTTGGCAGAGAGTGTTTGCCACCACGGAGCTTCAGCAATGCAGCAGCAGAAAAATTCAGGTGAGACCCCCAGCATTTCCAACACTGGCACTGCCCTGTGCCAGCCCCAGGACCAGGGCTGGTTGTCACCAAAGTTGTCTCCAGCACACAGCCTGGCAAGTCGGATGCTGCTTCCAGGCACATGCATAAGAGCAGTTTTGACATCAGCATCATCCACAAAGTGTTTCAATAATATTTTTTAGGAGACAGTTATTGTTTATAAACACCTACTGACGTGGTTATGAGTTTGCAGCTAGGGCACGTCACTGAGAAAAAAAAATCTATTATTGTATTCCATGTCATTCTGCATTGTAATAATTGACCTGCTGCTGCCAAAATTGGTCTTTTATTTCCTCACATCTTGCCGTTGTATGATTTAACTTAATTGTGCTTGAATGTTAGCTCGGCTGAGAAGTTGCTTTTAATTTTAAGCCATCTTGCCTTTAGAATAAGCCTAATGAAAGAAACTACTGAAGTCACAAGCTGACTTAATAAAAAAATATGATAATGTTCAGATGAAAAACTGTAAGGAGAAATCAATGGGTACTTGAGCAGGCTGTTTCCATCCCCCAGGAGTTTTCCTGCTGGGAACATCGCTGACACAGAGCCACGTTCCCATCACTCTTCTGGGGGGGTCTGGCCCAGCTTGGGATCTGCACAGCAAAAGCCATGTGCAATACCCAGCTACAAAACAATTTACAAGCTGATCTGGTGGTTTAATACTTCAGTGACTAAGCCCCACCATGGGTTATGCCAGTAGGGATTTTTATGATGCAAATATTCAGGATCTGGGGTTCAGGCTGGTGAAATGGGAGGTGGCAGCTCCTGAGGAGCTCCCTTGTCATCCCTAACACTTCATCCCAGAGCTTCCCGTCAGAGGATGCTTTTGGAGCAATCATGTATCACTAATCCTTTCAGCAGAAAAACATTTAGGTGAACATTAGTTACCTTTTTTTTTTTCAGATGCCACACATTTAACACTCCTGTACACAACAATAAGCTGAAAAAAAAAATCGTGACGAGTTGTTCTCATGTTTTCAGGAAAAAAAATGAAAAAGTCTTTCAAGTACCGGAACACTTGGCTGTGAATTAGCTTTCAATTTTTATTACATTAATAATATGACTAATTCAAGAGCTTATTGAAGTCATAACCCAACTAACTAAGCAGAATATAATGAAGTGTAGTAGAAATGAAGGAATAATTAAAGATTTCTGTGTCATACAATTTTTTCTGCATAGCAGAGACCACATCTATTGGATCTTGTTCCAAAACCGAAGTCTTTCTTTCAAAGGAGAAAAAAAAATCAAGAAAATCCAAATCTCTCTTTGAAAATCCAGGCCTTTTCTCTGTTTGCCAGCCAATGAGGCTGTAGCATGGAGCAGCACAGCCCTGCATCCCCAGGCTTGCTGGGGCTGTGTACCCTCTGAGATTACTTTCCAAGGCAAAGATGTACTTTGGAGCTCCTCCATTTGCTATCTGGGCCATAATTGCTCCAACAGAAGTAGGAGGCAAACACAAGAGCTCAGATTTCAACCCATATCACCTTCTGAAAAGGCAGAGCCCCAGCCATGAACTACTTTGGCCACGAAAAAAAGGACTGTTTATTGCTCACCACTCCCCCCCGTTTAAAGATACTGGGATCATTTGACCAAATAAACATATTGGCGATAGGGAAATAGTTTTCTGTCCTGGTTCACATCCAACTGTTTCAAAGAAAAGAAAAGACCTCTAAGCATGTTAGTCCTCCTGTGTATGTGGGAGTTTAAAGAGCAATGACCATGCTGTGAGAGTATCCCCTCAGTGGGCTTAATTAAGTGAATTTGTCCAGAGAGCAATTACTGATGCATGACTTGTAGGAGCAAGAGGCTGCTTACCAGAGTAATGGCTGTGCCTCCTGCATACTCCAGAAAGAAAAACATTTCTCCCCACAAAGCCCCACCCAGCGTTAAATTGTGGTTTGATGAGCACCTGAGCTAATGAGGATCCCTGGGAAGTCACATCTCTGTCCTTGATTGCGAATTGTTCATGGACAGGCTTTTATCAGAGCTGTCCTGTACTGGCTCTGTTGCTTTTCTACTAGTTTATAAGCTTTTTCTCTTTCTGTATGTGCCTTTCTTGAAACATGCTGCCATCTTTGAGGCTTTATCCCAGGAGCAAGGCACCATCAGACAGAAGATGTTACATCAGGGTGTCCAACAGCCCAGGGATTATGGCTCAAGCTGAGCACCCCAGCAGCCACTCTGGGGGGGGGGTATGGTACCATGCAACCTCCAGATCATTGATCCAGACCAGCCTAACACTTTTTTAAAGCAAATCAGTGTTTTCCACCAGGGAAAAAAAAATCTGGAAATTCCCCATGATGATTCTTTTCATTAGCTCTTAATAAGCAAGCCCAGTGGAGCACAGCACAGGAGGGGGTTACCCTGAGAACATCCCAGGAGGTCTCAGCATGGCAAAGTCAGGGATATCCTGGTCCAGGGCTGCAATCCAGCCTCTCTCCCTCTCTTTCCCAGCATCTCCCTGCCTCCCTAAGGTAACGCTGGTGGCCTCTGTCTTGCTGTCATTAAAATATTTTCCAGACTTCAGCTGAAGAGAGGAGAAGAAAAGTTATCTCAGAATGAAAAAGATAATGTGGAGGAGTGGAGCATGAAATTCCCTTCCTGGGTTTCAGCTTAGCCAAAGGAAAGTTGTCCCAGGCACTCCCAAGGGGCAGTACAATCAAAAACATAATGGGAATCCAGAAGCTGCAAATACATCAAAGTCACATCTTCACGTTTCTCATGCAAATGTCTGCCTGGATGTGCTGCTCAGTGCCCGATCAGCTTCAGCTGAAGATAATAACCCTTTTCCTTGGGCAGATGAAAGGTTTGCATCAGCAGCCACACGGCTTAGTCACTTCACCAGCACAGAAAATGGAGGGGTTTTTTTTCCTGAAATCACGTTCTACTTTTATTTCCATCTTTTATTCACAGCTTTGGGTTTGCTACAAGGCTTCAAACGAGCACGGAAACAAATTATCCTCTAGCATTAGCCACCTGCAGAACTCATTTTCATTTAGGAAAGACTAAAAAACAACAAATGCAGCTGGAAAGTATTATTATATCTGATGATATGGCTTCTAGTCCCATCAGCAACAGCGCTGTGTTGAGACCTCAGAAGTGGCAAATATGCATCCAGATGCCTACTAAGGGGTCACAGATGGTCACTTCTGATCATTAGTTTCTGAACTCAATTAAACATTTTTTCACAAATCCCAGAGTAAGAGAATTTTTTCCAGGCAGAGCAAGAGAAATATCAAATACTCGATGCCAGTCAGGAACTGAATAATTCTAAAGAATTACACAACTTCCCAAGCCCATCATTGTATCTTCTGGTGAATCCTGGTAAATCCTTCCAAAGACTTGTCCAAGTACCTCCCCTTTACCCACCTGCTTCCTTAAGAAAAAAACTCAAACCACTCTTACAGTATTACTTTAAAAATGACTTCCAAAATCTGGTGTGCCACATGCAAAGAAGCAGCAGAAACCAGATGCCAAGGCTGTCCAGAACCAGAAGAACATCCAGCCACCTGCAGCTTCGAATGACACAGGCAGGAAGGATTCAGAACAGTTTTGGCTTTAATTTCTTTAGCTGTGGCAAGCTGGCAATTAGGGCTCTGGTGCTCACCTGGCTTTACTTTAAGGGATGGTTTTTATCTGCTGTCAAATGTCCCTGTTTCTTGCATGACATAAATTTGGGGTGTGCTTCAGAGGAATAATTCTAAGGCGCATACACTGGTGCAGGCACAGTAGCCCTGCTCCCTATTCTGTACAACAATAAAGAGAGTGAGCAGTGAGCCTGAAATAACCCAGCAGGTATTTGCTTTTTCCAGTGGGGCAGAAAGCCCACGAGGCATGAGCTGACACAGGGTTCACTGTTCCCCCAGACAGAGATTTCTCCCCAAATCTGTATTATATGAAAGAGGAAAAGTTTTGCAGAGTGCATATAGATCACCACCTAAGTGGGTCATGTCCAGCACTGAAGCACAATGATTTAGATTAAAACACCTATGGAGAACAACTCCCATGGGGGCTCCTGAAGGGGAGAAAAATGCTGCCTTCTCCAAAGCAAAACTAGTAACTTTCTCCTTCCCTTGGCATGTGCTCCATCACTGAGCACCTGGTGAGCATGGTAAGGGCCTCTGAAAGCCCAGCAACAAAACATGTTTTTCTCCAAATCCCTGGTAACAGAGCGAAAATAATAGGGACAAAGAATGGCCCAGAAATAGAGAGAAGCAAAAGGAGGATTTTGTATGAAGTTTTCACATATTAATTTTGTATTATAGTTGCACCACCTGAGGTGCAGGGTTGGGGTTTATAACACATTCTATGCACTTTGAGAGATCTCAAAGAGTCTCTTTGAGAGTCTCTTTCCTCCTGGTTGCCCTTGCATTCAACAGGATTTTCACTCACCAGTGGAAGGCTAAAATCTAGTGCCCCCAAGGATGCTCTGCTCACCTAAACCTGGGGTTTGGCTTCTTCCTGCTCCTTGCACATCCTCCCTTGGGATTTAGGCAGATGATGACCAAGGCAGGGGCAGTTTTGGTTCTTTCCATGCCATGTGACAGATGTGACTCTCTGCTCAGCAGGATGGAAGGTGAGCAGCACTGGGGCTGCACAGCACACCTGCACTCAGGCCCACTGGATAGTCATGTTTCAGTATTTAATAAACTTCACTAGTAATATTTTCACATGGTTTTCTCTGCAGCTCCTTGCCTTTTTAAGCCACCTGAGTTTTCATTAGCTCAGATGCTGCCCAGGTCCAGTTTCCAAACACACCCACCCACATCCACTGGAAATGCTGGTGCCCAAAACTGTGAGCTCTGCATTGAGTGCTTTCCTCTGGAGCACCAGGGCAGCAGAGTCCTCATTAAAAGCCAGTAATCTGGAAAACACTGATTTTTCAAGGTAAACTGAGCTGACCTTCTATACAAACACAGTAAATCTGGTAGGCTCAGGATAAAACACACTCCTTTATTCATCCTGCTTCAAGGCTGTTTCCTCCCAGCAGAACAAACCCTGTGAAGCTGCTGCAGCCACACAGGGGGTCCACAGTGGACTTGCTCTGCCTGTAGAAGCACAGAGAGAAACCAGGAGGTCTCAGTTCCCTGCAGGCTGGGCCCCCCCTGCCCAAGCCAGAAAAAAGCATCTCAGATAGCCACCTCTGTGCTTTCAGCATCACCAAAGATGCTTTTAGGTGACCTGTTACCATGGGGAAGATCAGCAGAACACCTTTACTCCCTTCTCCTCCTCCTTGATGTGGAAGCCCCTGGCAGATCCCTGAGTGTGTGTGGTGGCTCTCCTGGGGACAGTCACACTCTCAGCACCCTACAGCCACTGCCCAGCCCAGCCTGCAGGGTTTACAGGCAGAGCTGCCCACTGGCATCCTTCCCACCGTGCCAGAGCCTGAGCTTAGCTCAGAACAGTTTCATACACCCTCTGGAAGGTGCCTGTGTTACAATTCCTATTCCAGATCTGATCGCAAAAGAAAAGGAGAGAGGGGAAAAAAGGGTGGTTACCACTGAACACTGACTCCTAACTGATATGTCATGAGGCTGAACACCCCCAGGTGGGTGGCACACATCCAAAAAAAGCCTGGACTTGCTCCAAGAAGCCTGTGATACTGGAGTGCATATGCCCTGCCAAAAGGCAGCTGCCATAGCACTCCACACGAGCAGTAATTAGGGATGTGATGGGAAGATGTCTCTTCTCTGGCCAGTGACCTGCATTACAGTTGTATTCATCTTGTAGCAGTAATAAACATTATAAAAATGACATGAGGAGGCTACTGAACCTGTTAAATACAAGCCCTGAAGTCCCAAACCATTCAAGTGCAGCTATGGATGCAGCTGAAGGACTCTCTGTGACTCTCTCATTACTCAGCTGGTCTGAGCATGGTGCTGATAACACCAAACCTGTGAGTTTGATCCCCAGAGGGACCATTCACATAGGAGTTGGACTCAATAATCCTTGTGGAACCCTTCCAGTGCAGAATACCCTGTGAAATCTCAGGTGCTGCTCTTCTTTTGGACTCATCCCCACCTCTCCTGGCAGAGCCCCTTACCTCCACCACAGTTCTACACTCATCACAGTCTTCAAGGAAAGGGTTTTGGTTCGGATTTTCCTGTCTATGAAAAATGGGGAAACTCTCCTGCAATGTCAGCTCAGGCTCTGTCAGAGGCTCCCAGGAGTGACCCTGCTGGCCCCATGGAACATGGACCATGTCCCTGCTGCTGTCTCCATGGGGAGGGCAGGGCTGTGCAGGGGGTGAGCAGCAATGAGCACCAGGTCCATACACACACACTGGGCTTGGTTTGCCTGTGGTGAGCTAACAGGAACATCCTGCTTTTCCTTGTGCAGCTGATACAATCAGCATGGGCTCTTTATCAGGGGGAGGGGGGAGGATTGAACACTGCTTTTTGCAGCACAGCTAATTTAATTTCCTTTCAGAGACTTCATATTTACCATAAGGATGAAGACCATCACCACATAACACGTTATTTGCTAGTCTCTCATTTTCAAAGACTGCTGCTATATTTTAAGGCTGCTTCAGCTCCTCACTCCCTTGGCATACTGATGCATTCTGCAGCCACAGACACTTGTGAAACACTGGTCATAGCTAAGCCAAGCCCCCATGTAACCCAATTTCCTCTGTACAGCCACAGGTAGGTGTCAGAAATAGCACAGTGAAGACCCCAGTTGCCTCTAGACCATCCTCAGAAAGTCCCAAGCTTCAAACCATCCCTGACACAGACCATATGCTTTCTTTCATCAGTAGCTTCAAGACAACCAAAACAACATTTTCTATATGGTGAAGTGTTTGACAGAACAAAACACCCAGCTCTAATTACCAAGGGCAGCAGGAAAAGTGACTGAATATGGCTAAAAATGAAACAACGGTCTGGATGCTGTTGAAAAACATGCTCAAAGCTCTCACTAGTTAAAAGAGAAATAAATGCCACTTTAAAAAAAGACAGGAGCAGTAAACTGGCAGCTGTGAAATACCAGAGGTGTTAGTTCATCCATCAGCAGCTGCAATATGGCACTGCAGGCTGCCAGTGGGTGTCACACCCTCCTGCTTTGCCCCACAGCTCCAGAACTGGAATTCGGGTACTGCAATGGACCAGGCTCAGCACCCGTGAGGCTCTGCCCTTCCTGCCCTATGGCTTCTAGAGAATATCATCCAAAATGCAGCTTAAAGGGGCAATTTTCCACAAGGGGCTGCTGCTGAACACAGATCCCCAGGCTCTGGGGAGTGCAGGAGAAGCCCAAGGCAGAGCAGCCCCTTCACAAAGCCCTGCACCTCGCTGCCCGTGGCTGGGGCACCACAGCCTTCTGCAACTCCACTGGGGGCAAGGGGAGGGTTTCCCCCTTCCATACCCACTCAGGGACACCCAGGATCTATAGGTTATGAGCAAAGATTGGTGGAGCTGTTTCGGCCCAAGGAAGAAAATTTTAGGTGATTAAGGCAATGTCCTCTTGGATCATTCCTTGTACCTTGTGAAACTATTTCGTGGTTTATTGTCACAGTTGGCCAGAACCTCTAACCACTCACTCACAAAAGCCCACAAAAACTCTGAACAAGCTGATAACACAAAAGAACTCCTGCTAACAGCGCAGTTAATATCCTGAAAGATATATCAATGCAGCACACTAATTTACTAAGCTTAATCCAACAGTTTCTAAGCATAGTCACCACTTTAAGTAAAGCAGACATTTAGTACAGTATGAAGCATTTTCAAATCTCAGCATGTGTCAAATTCCTAATAAATTACATCGAAACCCTCCTTTTTTTTTTTTTGATGCATGACTTTTTCTTGAAAAAATATCACTCTGCCCACAAGTGCATCAAAGAAAAGAGAAGGCAGGTTTAGTTACAGCCTACAAGTAACCTAGCTGCTAGGAGAGATGGCACTTCCAAATTTATTAAATTGATGATTTCTGTACTGATTATAGTCATTGCCTGGCAGTGCCAGGCAAAACTGGGACTGTAGTCCTTGGAAGGATGGGCTGAACACCATGGTCAGCACAGAGGCAGCCCAGGTGACTTCTTTGCTCCCAGGGTCCCCAGCAGCTCCACTTTGGAAACGTAGCATGATTTTCTGTGATATTATCATCACGGTTCTTTGAGATAGCTGATTATTTAATTTTGTCATCCTGGTCCCATGCAGTACACACGTCCTGCAGCACAGCCTGCTTGTAAACCCAGCTCTTCATCTCCCACATGCATTTCAGGAGCAATAAATACAGCAGTTAACAGCACACGAATTTTGCTGTCAGGCTTGTTCAAAGTGATCAGCCTCGAGACAGACTTAAATGCCAGCTGTTCACGGTGCACTTGGACTGCTGTGAATGTAAACTCTTTTACAGCGATGGTTGCAGCAACTATTTTAGTTTTGTGCAGTATGGATTCCCTATTTGCAGAAAAATATAAAATAAGTAACAGAAAGGGAAAGAACAGTTTCAGCCTCTGATGCTCATTCACAAAACCATGACGCAGCTCTCCTGCTGTGGAGCGCTCAGTAAAGTGCTTTAAAAACCAGAGAGACAGAAAATTGTCCAGAAGGGCTCGGCAACCCACAGAGTGCTTCTTCCTGCCTGGCCAGCTAAAGGACAGCAGCATGCTGTTATAAATTACTTACCACAATTGGGTAGGTCAATCAATAAGGCAACTTATTAATTAGTTGATAAGGAACGGGCAAGCAGCGCTGGGGATGCGGGGAGTTTGTGCTCCACCAACACGTCCGTCCCCCAGGCAGTTTCTGGTGGGGTTGTGTCGTGCCTACTGTGCTGGGGTACAAGCCCGGGCAAGCCCCAACATGTTGGCTACCACTCAAGCAGCAGTGGCTACAAGCCCCCACCAGGTCTGGACAAGGCTCGAACATGTCAGGTTACATTCCTAGCAAGCAGGTAACAGCAGCGACAAGTCTGTTCATGTTTGCACAAGCCAGCGTTTCCTTATACATCAAAAGTGGATACAATTCATAATTATAGTGGCAAAATAATAAAAAAATACGTAAAAACACAAGCCAACAATTCACAGCAAAGTGATTTAAACAAATATAATGGAATCATTATATTTTCCTGTGTCTCATGTCCATGCTTTACTTTGAGTTCACTATTCTTATTTATACTGGTCCCACGGTGTGTTTCTATAAGGACACCAATCACTATGTAACGCTTCACAAAGCCAAGGATGCCGGAGCTCGGTCAGGGTTTGGGAGATGCTGCTGAGCTCCACACACCGGGAGCGATCCTGGCTGACAAATGAAATTGGATATTGAAAGATGAAAGAAGCAATGGGGAAAAACTATGAATGCTATAAGAATTAAAAATTAAAACGGGGGGTTATACATTAGCGGGGAATTTCAGGTATCAGGCATTCCAAGAAGTCTGTACCTCTCAAGTACCTCAGCCAATGGGGAAAGAGAGAGGGAAATGCGGCCGGGAAAATAGGACAAAAAAGGAGGCTGCGTCCTCCAAAAATTCGAGACATCCCAGGGGAATGCTCAATGGCTACTCCCTTTATTCGAATAAAGTAAAAAGGACTCCTCTGTCTCCTTTTTGGACACAAACCTCTGGTATTTGTGGATTAATTTTCCTGACACCCACATTACACTCGGATGCTGGGCAGGGCTGGGGGCTCGGCCACCCTCACCAAATGTCACTGCAGGGACCTTGGGGACACCGCAGAGCCAGTGCGGTGTGCCAGCCCCCACCACGGCAGGGACAGGAGCCAGATGGGCTCTGAATGCTGGGATGTGCCAGCCACAAAGGCAGAAAGGTGGAGGTGCTCTCAGCACGGACTGGGAATCGCTGCCGGGGTTTCAGAGAGGCTCGATGCTGGAGCCTGCAGGGCTGAGTCACCCAGGAAAGATCCATTGCCACCAGCCTGGCTGACCTGGCTCACCCCACAGTGCCTGCTGTCCTGCCCCTTCCCTGGCCAGAATTCACACCCAAGGGATGCTGAGATTTTTTCACCGTGATTTTTTCACCTTCATGGAGGCACCATAATGGCACAAACACCTCCGGCTTGCAGCAAAGCTACACTTCAGCTGTTTTTTCACACACTTCCCTCCACTTGTTGGCCCTCTCCTTTACATCAAAAGAAGTAACCTATCCATGTTTTTAAGCTCTCATTATTTCTTTTAGCTCAGTTTTGAAAGCAAATCACTAAAATAAATGAATACACTTTTTGAAGGGAGGATCTCTTATATTTTTATATCAACAGTCAACAGTATGAAACAGAAATGGCCTTTTTTCATCAGCGAATATTTTACATTTTACCTATTTCCACTTGATATGGAAGCCTGGGCTAATCCAATTTCTATGTGTAATCTCTGTAATATTGAACTGCAAAAGAGAGAGGGATTGTTCAGAGCTCAACTGAATGGGTTGCTAATTGCCAGAAGGAAATAACAAGATATTGAGAGCATGAGGTAAAATTAAATCAGCCTTCTCCTCCTTTTAGATTTTGCAGGTATCTTGTTTATTACCAAAGTTGTATGCAGGAGAGGAAGAAATCAGAACAGCAAACGTGCAGATTTTGATATGTAACACAAAACTGGCAGGGAACAAGTAAAAGAATAGTAAAGCAAGAAATCTCTGGACCCTGCTGCTGTATTTTTCCCAATATCTTTGATTCTCATGAATGCTTTTCTTCTGCCACTGAAAAATTGTCTAAAAACCTCCTCTCAAACCCAGTCCCAAGGCAGATAGCTTGTTCTGCCCACCAAAGTGCAGCTGGACATGTCTGCTGCTTGATGCTGGTGCCCTAAGCACATTTATCCAGAAAAAAACCCCGTAAGTTCGTATGATTGGAGCTGCAAGCAAAGTCTACAATCTCCTTGAATGCCTCAAACATGATTCAAACACAAGTGGCTGGTTAGAATTAAATATCTCAGTCATTTCTATGATTTTAATGCAAGACCTTGGTATCTTTCTATTCCCTAGAATGGAAAACTGGTGATGCAGAATGGCCCTGCACAAGCTAAAAAACAAGATGCTGAGCCCCTTTCCCAGCTAGAAGTCTCTGATGTGACAGTTCTTCACTCCACTTGCACAGATAAACCCTCCCCAATCCTTGCACTCTGCAGTAAACACCAGCCTGCTGCTCCCAGAGCCAATCTGCCTCAGTGCAAAACAGCCTCTCCCCAGGGACCCAGCAGAGAGCCTGACTGGGAAAGCACCTGGAAAATAGGATTAGAAATAGAAAAATATTCTCAAATGTTAGTTCAAACAAGATTCTGTGCAGTTTTCAGCTTTGTGTTTCTTGCAGTGACCTTCCCACTGGGTGATCTGTTTTTAAAGCCCCTTTTCTTTGGTGAGCCTGAGACATTCTGTGTCTCTATCAGCACACAGATGCTGAGCACCAGCCTTGGCACCAAGGCTTTCTTCACTTAAATGAAAAATAGAGCACAGTATTGTTTAAATGACATGTTTAGAGAAGAATAAGCTAGGACTCAAAAACATCTTCCACATAAACAAAATCCACCAAATGCCCATGCTCTTGAGAGCCAGAAATTAGAGCAAGACATGTAATTTTTGTGCAATCATTTTGTCCCTTTCAGAAGAGACAAGAGCTGTCTCTTGAATCAGTTAATCAAAATCTTGGCTGATTAAACCATCCATAGTTTATTTCCCAGGGAGTTAATTGAGAACATTCCATATTCAGAAATGAAGCTGGTTTCAATGGGCACAGCCATCTCTGTAGTACAGGCTTCAGACAAACCCAGCACTCCACTGAATCAGGCTTGCAATGCAAATAGCCAAGATTAGGGAGGGGAGGAAAAAAACAGGAAAAAAAAATACTCAATCATAATAATCATTGTTCTTCCTCAAGAAGTGGAAGCATTTTCTGTTCTAATTTGAGAGGACTGGACTGCAGAAACCCAGAGAAAAGCAGCCAGCAGAGCACTGCTCCTGAAGTCTCCCTACACACAGGGGATTCTCCCAGATGGAGATGTCTCACAGCAAAGACACCAGGCCTGGTGTGGGGAGTGGGAAGGCAAAGCACCCCACAGCAGTGCCTGGAGGGGCTGTGGCATCCAAACAAAGCAGAAAAACAGAGCTTTTCCACCAGAGAAAAGTAAGGACTGGGGCAGAAGGACAGCAGGCTGCTGTGCAGAAGGTACTGGAGGTGTCCAGGTCTGTGTGCTGGAAGGAGAATGTTGAGAAACTCATCTTCCCCTTTGGGCGTTGATGCATTCAAAGTGACAGAGAATCAAAATCAATCTGTGGAAAGTATAAGATCCATTTTGGGAGCTTCTGGCCGCGCAGCTGACAATGTCAGTAAAAGCAGAGGCAGTCCAGAACTTCCACCCTGTCCTCACTGGCACTGTGGGTCCCTCAAAGTGCTGGAGCTGAATGCACTGCTGGAAGCAGCAGGGCTGTGTCAGCAGAGTCCTGACATGTTTCTCGGTCCTGACATGTTCTGCCCCACTGTGGGACTCATTAGTGCAGGCAGAGAAACTCATCAGGATCATTACCTGCTTCTGAGGTGGCCCTGCACCTGTCCCCCCAGCTCTGGAACTGAACAGGCTGGGAGCTACCCTGACCATTCCCTGCATCTCTGCACCCTAAAGTGACCCCAGATGACCGTGGTTTGTAACACAGCTCCCTGTGGCAGCTGAGCAGCTGAGGGGTCAGAGGAGGAAGGTGGCCTCCTGTTCTCAGGAAGGATGTTGTTCAGAACCCAAGGGCAGGTGACCAGTTCTCCCCTCCATCCCCTGCAATCCCCGCTCTGGACCACACCCTCCCCCAGTCAGTGCCTCAAGAGTATTCAGTTCTCCATTTAACACAATCCTCCGGCAAAAGTGACTGGGGAAGCTGCAAAGGCTTCTGAGAAGTTTCTGTTAACTATCCTACATGCACACTCCAGCCTTTTCTAGTGTTTGCCACCAGAGAGAAGAGCTCATTTAGACTGGGGAGAGGGGGAGAACAAAGCCATTAAAAGAAAAGCTGTAAGCCTAGCGAAGAGATAACAAATGACAGAGCAGCAGAATGCTAATGCCATGTCCTTGTCTGCTTGTGAATGGACCTATACAGCTCATCTGAGCAGCCCTGCTCCAGTGAGCAGATCTCTCCCCAAAGGATTGTCCCTCTGCAGCTATGAAAAATGTACGAGGTAGAAAAGGAATTTTTAAAATCCCCTGCAAGGACTACACTTGTTCACTCAACAGCCATGACTGACATTTCCCAAAGGCTGAGAGGTGTTCCTTCCTTCCACGGGGATGCAGGGTGGGAGTTAGTGCCAGCCCAGGGAGCTGGCAGAAGATGGGAGCTGTGAGCCGGACAAAGCAAGCTTTGTCCAGTATCACAGTAACACCTTTATAGGGTTTCGTCTGTTCCTTTGTGACCCTAAAACACATCTGCAATGACTTTTTCCTTTTGAAATTGATCTATCTTGTTAGAAAAAATAAGAAAATGCGTAGACAACTCTGCAAATATAACTGGATTTCCCAGGTAACCATTAATCCAATGTTTTCTAAAGCCCATTTCTACCACTAAACAAAAAGTATATATTTAGCTACGTGTGTCCATACATCATATACACATATATTGCACATTATTTGTGCTGGTGCAGTAGCCTTGGTATTAATAGTAACATATAAGTATCTCTCCAGTAATCTTCAGGCAGCTCCCCAAAGAGCACTACTGAAATCTCCTGAAATAACAGCTAGAACCTGTGGTGAAAAACTACCCAGCAATGTCTTGTTCTTGCCCCCCAGCTGTAGCTGTAGCTGGGAGGAGAGAAAGAGGGCAGACAGTGTGAGCAACAGAGAGCAAAGTGCTACTTTTTTGTGGTTTTTAGGTAACAGCAGCTTCATGAATATAATTTTGCCAAAAAATCCCAAGAGAAATACATGACACATTTTGAATGTTGCTGCTGCCAGATGAATTATTTGGTGATGATGGGATCTGCAGCATGGTTCTTGCATGGAGGTACCTGGTAATAAAACCCAGGGTGGGTGTTTGAAGCCCATGCCCAGCACCCCACTCCACTAATGCCCTAGAGACACTTCCCAGGCAGTCAAGAAGAATGGAAAAAGCTCATAAATGCCACTGGGGTTTTTTTTATTCTCGCTTTTCAGTTCAGCATCTTCCTAAGTGCACCCTGCTTTCAGTGGGGTCTCTCTGGGCTCTGGGAGAGAAGCACAGATTCCTCCAGCCACAGCACCTCAGGACTGACTCTCCAGGGCAGCACAGCTACTCCTTCATCCACAACCCACCTCATCCTCCCACTCCTCTGCCCAGCTTTGCTCTTTTCCACTGTCTCCCCAGCCAATCCCAGTCAAGAAACTGGTACAGACATTCATTTTATCTACTCCAGTAAGGCAGCTCTCTGATTCTAAAAATACCCCAGGAAATTGAATCAACATTTTGTAATTTGCTGGCAGCAGCAATTACTAATAATCAGCAGGGACATAATTTTCTTCGTTTTCTTCTCTTGCTGTAATGCAATCTCAATGGCAAACTTGGTTTTGCACACTAAACAAACACAATGGCCAATATGAAAAAAATGGGGAGACAAAGCAGAGTTTCAAAAAAATTAAAAATAAATAAAATTCTATCAAATAGCAAAAAAACCTGCAATTCAAACAGCCTTTGGGAAAGATAAAGCTAATACTGTTCCTACATTCCCCTGTGAAATGGAAAAATGAAAGCTCCACTCCACTTCTCTTCCTCAGCAGCAGCAGCACTCAAGGTTGCAGCCCCAATGCCTGGAGGCAGCATCCCCCCTGGCCAGGCTCCCACAGAACTGCCAGTTCACTGTGAGGGCAACAAAAGACACAGCAAGGTGCAGAGCACACGACTTGAAGGACTGCAGTCAAGCAAACCACTCAGTTCATAGTGAAAAACACTTTTGCAGAAGGAAGCCTGGTTCTGAATAGGTTTTCTGGAGACCAAGACAGCTCTTGCAGATAAAAAACGAGGAATATTTTCCTTCCCCAACTTGATAAATTTGCTGTAGATGTCTGTGCTTTCTAAATCAATAAACAAGTTCCAATTCATGCAAGGATTTAACTGGGAAGCATGACCAACTCATTGCTTTTCCTTCAGCCAAGAACAGCAGATGCTCTGCTGCTCTCTGCAAGTACCAGTCCCTAACAGGTATTGATGACTGTATCAAGCCAGCTTGGCTAAAAACAAATCCTCCTGAATTGTGGGAGCTCTTGTCAAGCTTGGGAACTGCTCAGCAAGGCTCCTTGCCAGCAGCACTGTTGCATGGCATTTACAAATGGCACATTTTCTCTCTGTCCAGTTTAGAAGACATCCCTTACTAAGGCTTGGAGAAACTGCAAATACCCTACAATCCCCAAGCAAAAAAGGAGCTGCAATCCAAACTCCTGTTTCAAAGAGACCAGAAGAAACATCCCCGTACTCACCCCCAGGTGCCCTGGATTGCACAGGAACCATCTGCATCCTTCCAAAGGCCAGGTGGACACTGATAAGTTCAGGCAATGCAATAAATTATTTCAGAACAGAGGCAGGTGAGCACCTGGAGCTCAATAAATAGACCCATGAAGCATGAGGAAGCACCTCTGCAGTGCCTGTGGAAGATGAGCCTTTAGAAAGGATGGATTGCTCCCAGATAGTTTAAGTAATAAGATCACTAAACTTTCTTTGGTTCAGGGAAATGTAAATATCAATCTGGTCTTTGGTATTTTTAACCTTGGAATAAACTTTGGGAAAGACATGATTTGGAGAAACCTCACATTTACTTTGCTCTTTGAAATTCTGCAGCAGTCCCTGTACTGTGTTGATGAGTTTTACAGCTGCTGCTTTGGTGCCAGTGCCCTCCTGCACAATCACTGCTTTCCAGGGGATCTTTTGGATGGGTGGCAAAAAATGCATCACTCACATGGGCAAAACTGCATCTCCCAGCTGCCAAAAGGCTTTATAATTAACCAGATTATTATTTTTCAATCACTTACTTCAAGACTTCTCATTTGAAACTGAATTCTCTTTTCTTCAGCTTTTTGGACTGATTTTTTCTCTCCAGAGCAACAGGAGTCACACTGGAATATGACTCAAAGCTGGTTTTCATTTGTATTTTCAAACAGGCAAAACCACTCAGGCTTTTGGAGACAGATTCCTCTTGCAAAGGGAAAACCCACCAGTGGCTGTGTGCTTTGTGCTGGTGCCCAGTGCTGTTGTTACCTGCTGGCAGGGGGCTCCTATTGGAAAACCATGGCTTTGGGCTGATCCCAAATGCTGCTGGCACCAGCCACTGTCAGGAGGCTCACAAACCCCTCAGACCCCACCAAAGGCAGAGGCAGAGGGAGCACTGAGGTAGAGACAGGGGAAGGAAACATCAGCTGCTAATGAGTCTGTCAGCTTAATTTGACAGCCTGGCACAGCCTGCAGATGCTTGATGCTCAGGGAGAGCAGTCAGGTGCCCTGTTCAGCTTCAGCTTTGATGTTATGTCAAACTAAAGGCACACCTTTAATTCCTCTGCCATCATTTTCCCCTGCTGCTGTTGTAGCCACGATGCTGACAGTGCAGGGCTGCTCCTGGGTCCAGCCCTCGCTGCCTTGGCCAGGCTTTGTGTGGCCAGAACAGCCACTTTGAGCTGTGGGGACCAGAGCAGAGGCAGAGCATCCACAGCAGGGCTGCAGGGCTTGGGAAGAGCCTCACCTTGAAGATAAAGGGGCTTGTTTCCTTAAGTGCTAGAATAATCACTGCTTTTCAGGGGATTTTTTGGATGGGAGGTGAAGTAGGCATGGACCAGGTGCAGGGGATACAGACACATCACAAAGAGACAGGCTAGGTCTATGCTTAGAGAGAATCACACTGCTGCCTTTTATAGCACAGCAAAGCTTTTAGATAAAGTGGAAAAGATAAAGAGGTATTTAAATGCCCACATTAAACTAAGCCTCATCTCAGATGCTGTAAAGGCCAGGTTGCACTACTGGAAATGGCCTGAAAAACCCACCAGGAGAAAAGAAGTCATAATGACTGTCAGGATGAGACACAAACCAAGCAGAAATGGAGGTTATGCAAAGTTTTGCAAAGCAGGTTGTGCTGCTGCAGGCTGTGCAGAGGTGAAGCACTGCTGCTGCACAGCCCTGCCATGATCCCAAGGCTCTGTGAAATGGAAGGGTGTCAGCACACAGAACTTACTTAGTGTTGTCTGAGTCAATGGTATGAAAGAGCTTCTCAAGTTCTTCTTCATTGAGTGTTCCATCAGAAAAGAAGGCCTGGAACTCCTCCAGGGACAGCTTTCCATCATCTGCAAACAGCAACACAGCTGCCATTAGGGAACAGCAAACTCAGGGGGCAACACTGAAAATCAAGAGTTATTTACAAATTTAAAGATTCACACCAAAATTATCTCCAAGTGCTTCTGCAAAGCTGGCCCTCAGTCAGTGCAGAGCTCACAGGCCTCAGGGTGGGACCCTGCAGCTCTGGCTGACCCAGGAGTAGAGGAAGATGCTCATGGGTATGGGTGCACTGGCCATTGGCAACTAATTGGGCTATTAACCCAAAGCATGGCTCAAACACAAAGAGGAAAAACTGGTGAGATTCATCCTAAAACTGAGCTACATTTAAGAAATTATGGAGAGTTTTGTCTGCCCTATGTTCAAATAATGCAGGATGATCATTAAGGGATATTTACTAGATAGGAAACAACCCTGGGCTGGAATTAGAACAGACCCAGAGAACCTTTTCCATCTCCATCCAGCTGCATCCTCTCCAGCACAGTCCATCTCCCTGCTCTGGAGAGAAATGTTAAATGGAAGCTATTTCACTGATGTGGGAATCTGGCCATACACTTTCTGTGTTCTGTTACATATTGGTCCCAGTGTTCATTTAATACTGGGGCTACTACAGCCTCCTTAAATGACCAAGAAGAAAAAGAAATCATCAAATTTAATTTAAGGGTCTAAAGGAAGGACTCTCATGAGTTTGACTATAAGGTGACAAAGGCTTACATTTAACTGATGGATCTGGAGCCTTTCTCTGTGCTCTGCAGACAGGAACAGAGCTGGCTGTGAGAAAGCTCCTGTGAAGTTCAGCAATAAAGCAACAGGAGAGAGACAAAAGAAACACTAAAGAAACTTTAATTTACCATTTCTTGTCCAAGCTGCTGACACCACACTTTGGTGTGCAGAGTGCCTGGGAGGGAATAACTACCCCAGGTCACACATTATTTAAAATCTTTCCATTCATATCCACAGAAGAGTCACAAATTGGAAATGCTGCCTACTTTGTGGCAGGAGAATGTATCATTTATTATTTAATCAAATCAATAATAAACCCTGTTGTTTCTTTTTCAGGAAATGATGCTAGAGGACAAAATTAGCCAACTCTCCACACACACACGTCAATATTTCTTCCCCAAAGTAAGTCTGCTGCTCATAAAACATACCTGCATTGCCAAATGCTAACCCAGTTTCCCTTGCCTGGCATAGACAAATTTAGAACAGTGATAAACTGAGTCTAAGATGCCCATTTAATTGGCAATTATGAAAGGAACACAGCAGGAGAACAGTCTGCAGCAACACTGGGTGAAGAGGGCACCATTTCCAGAGCACCACAATGGCTACAGAGAGGGTCCAGCTGCCTTTATTGTTTTTCTGCATTCCTCCCCCAAAACGTGACCTTTCTGCAGCAGGCAGGGTGCAGAATAGCAATGCACAGCTCAGGGGATGGGTCCCAAATCTGCTCTCTATTTCTGATTACAGAACACTAAAGCACCTGTTCTTCAGCAAGCACCTATTGCTTGAAGCATCCCACCAGTGTCACCTGGGAGTTCACCCAGTGGTGACATTCTGTCACTGAAGGGGATAAAAAGACTGTCCAGAGCAGGAGCCCCATGCACACCACTCACCTCCACCTCTCCATATTACACAACTGGATAAGAAGCTTTTCCCCCCTCAGTGCTCCTATTTACGCAGTATCCTAGCCAAGATCAAGGTTTGGTTTCTTCTGATCCTGACTGGCAATGAGTGCACATCTTCAAGCACCAAGATCAAAAGGATGACAGCATTTCTATCCCACAAGGGCTAAACAATTCTTTATATATAGAACACCTTACCAGTAAACCATAAATCAATGCTTGTTCACCTTCAAACTGTCCTTCCACACAGAGGGCAGCAGAAATAAATTCCCAGGAAAGTCACATAAATCAACTTACTGGGAAAGAGAAACTGCAAAGTGAAGTGGGGTTTTTTTCAGGAGAGTACTTTGATCTGAATTTACAGTTTGTTTAACTCTGAAAAACACAAAGGTGTTTCTAAGTTTAAGGCAAAAAATCCACACCCTATATCCAGTTTATATCTTATAACTTCTGTCTTTCATTTTACTCTTGCTTGTTTTGCTCTGGGTTTTTTTTTTTAAGTTCTTTTTTAGTAATGTGCTCCAGGATGCATTTTTGCTGCAGCCTCTGAAATATCTGTGTTTAAATCTGTGCCAAAACATTGCTCTGACTCCTGTCTCAGAGTCTCCAGAGAGAACAGGTAGAGAGATACCAACTACCATGACAGGTCAGATCAATGGAAACCAACATGCACTGAATTTTTGTTGGCATTTAACAGCCTGAAGTAATGAAAAAACAGGATGATTTAAGGATCTAGAGGAAGAAGGAGGTGACAGTGAGTTTTGTTTAATTTTTATTATCTGGAGACCCCACAGAACTGCTTGAATGAAAGTATTCTGACCCCACAGAATTTGAATAAAAGTACCAATTTTATTTGCAAGCAGTGCTCAGGTCCTTCATCTCCCCACCAGCCACCAGCACCAAGTACCAGTCAGCTTAAAGCTGATGGTTATTTAATATAAACTGGAATACTTGTCTGCAAATACACAAAGCAAAAGCCTTTCTGAGTAACAAGATAATCCTTGAGCTGCATATCTATAATTGTGGAACAGCCTGAGAGCCTGGGCTTCTGGAGCCCAGCAGGCAAAGATGCCTTCAGGGAACTTTGGGGTGATAAGAGGAAGCAGTCTGGGCTGGGATTTGCCATTTCAAATTAAACTGTTAGAAAACCCTGGGTGAGAAGGATTGACCACAGTGGTACCCACACCAGGTCCCCTGGCTGGCAGTGCTGTGATAAGTGAGAGCTGATGGGACACTGTGGTCCAGGAGGAGTTTTATCAGGACAGTCCCAGCTTTTTCTGGCAGCAGGAATGTCTGCACTCAGTAGAGAATGGATAAGACTTCCAGAAAGCAGCTTTTTGCAGAAAGCTGCTGGGTTCAAGAGATACAAATTCTCCAAAGGGACAGGCAGAGCCTCAGTTGGTTCAGCCTCACCCATCCCCTGCCCTGTAGAGCTGCTCTGGGATCTTTCAGACCTTGGGACCTACTTTTGACAGAAAGCATAATGGAAAAAATGAGATTCTTTACCAAATCTTACTAAACCAAATAAAGTTTCCATCATTTTTATGATCTAGATCATAAAGATCTTAAGATCTAGAGATCTAGATCTACACAAATATTTGTGATTTTTTTATCTGGTCAACCATACTAAAGGCAGGCAGCCTATTTCCATGGACTCCCTCCCTCCCCTTTAAACCCAGCACTTGAAGTTAACACCTAGCTGCCAGCAAGGACAAGAACCACTAACTAGAAATTGGCTCCCTTGCACTGATGGGCTGAAAAGAGATAATCAGGCCACAGCTATCCTGCCATCATTTCTTCCTGAGAGAGCAATCTTCATTTTACTCTAGCTTTTCAAAATAATTCAATCACAGGCAAAGACCAAAGCAAATTACCAGCCCAACAGTGTTATCAAAGTTAAAGCTAACTGAAGAGAGAAGGACATAAGAGAGAGCATCAGAAAGCCCCAACTGGGATGTTATAATATCTCCATTTGCCATCATGAAAATGTGAGGAGTCCAGAAGTGGCTTTTACACCCTCTAACTCACACAATCAAGTTGTTCTCCCCCACTAACATAGCCCAGGGAAAAATCAAACTGAGACCATAAATCGTCCAAAGTATAGGAAATCTGATGGCCGAGTTTCTGGACAGAACAAAGCTGCTTTAAGCACAAAGCTGCTTAAAGCAGCTACAAAATAAGGTCACTGTTCTGAGCCTGAGTTTGCTAAATCTGTTTTCAATTACATGAAGCTGAGACTGCTCATATATTTTCCAGGTATATTATGAATATATTTTCTAGCTATTATTATGACTATACTTCATTACTTTTATTACTCTGCGAGTTCTAAAATGCTCTAAGCCCTACTTACTTGCAAGTGCCCAACAGCTATGGGTAAGTAAATTGGATTTTATTGGGACCTGTGAATAAAAATGATAACTCTATTTTTTTCTTCTTTCCTGCAGATAAGCATGTGCAGATACATGAGCCAGCAAGAACAGGGATCAGCTTCCACCCTGAACCCTTCATCCAGCCCCTTTGGAAGCCAGGAGCAGTGAATTTGTTTATTAATTTAAAGAAAAGGGAATATGGGCTTGAGCTTTCCATCCTGGGCTGTTAGGGAAAATTACCTCCAGGCCCACAGATCTGACCTGTGATGAACCTTTCCACTGGGCAAAGAAGGGCTGTGTCCTCTGCATCCCCAGCCCACTCTGAAAATCATCTGCAGCTCCTCACCAGTGACTCAGGCACGTAGCAGCCAGCAAAAAAATTATCCACCCACCTCAATTCCAGCCTCACAATGCTCTGTTGGGGGCAGTTGCATTTATTGGAAACAGGGCTGGTGATTCACCTGCAGACCTGGCTGAAGCTGCAGAGCCACAGGAGCTCTGCAGGAGAGCACAGCCCACGTTTGGTGGCTCTGCACAAGGACAGTGCCATTGCCACTGGAATACAGCCCCTGCAAGTGCCTTTGCTAATGAGATGTAACACACATCATTACAAGGAAATTGCTACAATTACAGTAATTTTCTAGTGAAAGAAATTTACAGAATGACTCCAAAATGTTGAAACTTAACTAATGCCCAGCACAGCTGTTTTCACAGGGGTCAGTACCACACCAAGCAATCTGTGCAGACAACCTGAGAGACAGATTGATGTTTCCAATCTCGGGAATAATCTCTGTTTGAAACACTCCTGTGTATTTGTAATGCCAGCTGGGCATGCTGCTGGGACCTACTGGGTGATGTTGGCATGGGAATGCAAGGGCTGGCACAGAAGACAGTTTCACATACTAAGTGAAGGATTGAAGTTCAGGATCTGGGGTTTTGCTTACTCAGCTCATTGAAAACCACTCGATGAATGCTCTGCTGTGTACTGGGCATGATGCCCCCCTCTGCCTTCTTGCCATGAGCACAGTTTTGAGGTGGTGTTTTCCATCTTCTGCCAGTGCCCCCACGACAGCTCCTGTGGGCACAACCCACAGCGCTCCTCAGAGCGGGCTGGGCACACACACCAAAGCTCACTGGCAAGTGCCACACACAGCTCCTCTTCCAGCATCACCATCTTCTTTGTGCCATGTGCTACTGAAAACCTCTGGGATTTTAATCTTCCCAGGAAGTCTTTCCTTCCTGTGCCTGGATGAGGCCTTGGAGGAACATTGGATGCACAAAGCAAATGAAAGAACATCCCTTAAGAAGTCAGCCAATTCCTCTCCCTAGTCATTCACCCCAGGAATAAAGATCATCTATTCTTTGGGAATTTGGCTAATTTTTGTCTTCATCAAACACAATATTTAGCCAATTTTACACTTCTCCTTTCTTCTCTGCATCACAGGATGAAGTTTTGTACGACTGAAACTGGGACATACCTAAAATCTGTGATTGGCACTTGATAGAAGTACTGAGGATCCTTTTTGTGATGGGATTAGCCTTGTCATTCTCATTAAAATAGGGGGAAAGTGACTTTCATTTCAAAATTACCACATTAGTCAGTATAAGATATTGAGGAATGACTTACGGCCTGGTTCTTCTTTAGGGTGGTGGGGAATGCTGCATGCACCAAGCAGACAATGGCTGGGAATCTTCCCTATAGGACTTGGACTGGAGAAAAATGGGATTTCCATTGTAGTCAGAAAACTGCACCTCATTCCCATCACAAATAGCCTGGCCACTAAGCAGTGTCCATTAGCATACCAGAATTTCCCCCAAGCTGCTCAGCTTTTATCATGAAATCAAGCCTTTTGTCATCCTAGAGTTAGAAGTAATTTTGAAATTATTTTTAATGGCAGCTATAGATAGTTATCAAATGTGAGCTGGTAGGTAGGGAGACAGGCAGAACTGATATAACACATTTTCTCTCACTATCTTTAGTGAAGACTCTACTTTTTTTCCCACATAATTCTCACTCTGCTCTAATGACCTGATTTAAATATGTATGTGGGGGGTGGTGGTTCTGTGCTCACCCCATTATATTGAATTTGGACTTTTTATCACAGGTATCTAGGAATACCTTCCAAAGAAATTCCTTGTTGTTTATAAATTAAGTGCTGGAATTAGACTTCTCCAGGGTGTAAATAGCCTGGCTAGGTTCAATGCAATTGCTGCTTAATAGAGGTAATAGCAAAAATCACCCAGTTAGAAGAGGATTCAGCCAGAAATGCCTGTAGTCCACAAAGTTTTCTCCAGCCATCATTTTCCTCCAGAAAACAGGAGGTAACCTGTTCAGTTTTCCTCTCACTATCCAAGTTATTTGCTCTCAGTTTAAAAAGAAAATGAAATGTCAATAGCAGATTTCAATACATTTCCTTCACATCTGTAGCAGCACAAGGAAAGCAGAGTCAGCCCCTCCATGGGCTTCAGCTCTGTAGTAATTGATGGAAACTGCAGCAGTGAGCCCTGGGACCCCGGGAACATGAACATATCGGTCTGGCTGAGGGCAGAGCAGTGGGAAAACACTTGGGAAGGGAAACCAGAGCTTGCAGGAAGCAACCACCTGGCAAAGAATTCATTTTGAGAGGCAGTAGGTGAATTCTCCATGGGTTCCTTGGGCTCCAGCCTGGGCAGCCAAGAGGGGCTGCAGGGGAGGCACCCTGGATGGCAGTGCACCAAGGTCAGTGTCATAGCACAAGGCAGACCTCTGGGCTAAATGCCACAAATTTATAGCATTTAATAAATAAATAAATAAAGGGTCCTGGTTTTAGTTAAGATAGAGTTAATTTTCTTCCTAGGTGCTGGTATAGGGCTGTGCTTTGGATGTAGTATGAGAATAATTCTGATAACACACTGCTGTTCTAGTGGCTGCTGAAGAGATTGGGGCCTTACCTTCACCTCTGTCCCTTCACTCTCCCCATCAGGAAATCTCTGTTTCCAAGCTGTTGCAGCCATCAGCAGACCCAGCTTAGCTCCAGACATACAACTGCCACTGCCTCTCAGTTATTTTTCATCTTAGTTGACCTGAGACTGCCTTTTTATATTGGGTGCTATTAAATGGATGACTGACTTCGAGCAACCATAGCTTTTTAGCACCTTTGATTTATTTACTCATTTAAAGTCTCCGCGCTGTGAGTTCCACAGGCACAGGCCAGCACAGCAAAGCAGCAGGTTCCTGTGCAGAGCTTGCAGCCTCCTGCCCCAAACAGCCTCATTCTCTCTCCCAAAGGCTTTGGTTCTCCACATTTCCAAACACCTCTCTTGCTCTCTCCATTGTGACTAAGTCTCATCCCCACTCTGTCATCCTGAACATCCTGAACTTCCTTCTTCATTATAGTGCCTTCAGTATCTCCCCTCCCCACGTTCCACCTTCTATTTTTATTTGAACTCTTGAACATGTGACATTGTAGTCACAGCTATATAAAATTAGAATTTCTGTTTTAGAGGAGACTGTGCAGAGAGTAGAGGTTGCAACATCATCAACTTTGATCTCTACTGCTTGAACCCCAAAATTTCTGTTTATTGCCCAGGCAGCCTCGTTGCAGACCCTTTCTTGATTCACCTTCCTGAAACACGTTGCACAGACTGGATATTAGGAAAAATTTCTTTACTGAAAGGGTGGTCAAGCATTGGAACAGACTGTCCAGGAAGGTGGTGGGATCACCATCTGTGAAGGTGTTTAAAAGACTTGCAGATGTGGCACTTGGGGACACAGTGGAGTACTCCAAGGGTACTCTATGATCTTAGAGGGCTTTTCGAACCTTATTCATTTTGTGATTGAAAAAACATCAGCAACCTTACCTCTACCAAACCCCTGTCAAAGCCCATGAGTTACTAGCAGCCTCTCTAAATATTTGATCTAAAGTGAAAATGAAACACAAAGACAGCACAGCTTGTTGTTAATATGAGATCACTTGGTACTTCAACCATCCCAAAGTGGTAAATCCTGACTTCAAAACTTCCTCCTTGCACTTAAGGCAAAATTCTTACAAGGAGAGCTTGCTAAAAGAGAGCAGAATCTGTCTCATGCAGTGCCCTAAAAACAACTATTCTGGACAGGAATTACTACAGACAATGAAAAATACAATAAAATAAATAGTAGGAGGAAAAACTGATATTTGGATACTTATATTAAATTGTTAAATAGCATAGCTGCTATTTTCCTATGCAAAAAGTAGTTAATTTTTATGCATCAGCAAACTGCAGTGTGATACATAATTCCCTGCAAGGTTAAGCATTTCTTTGTGTGCATAATAGAGGTGGCCTGGGAATCACAGAGATATTTAAATCTGCTCCTGAGCCCTGCCACATCAAAGCAGAGCAATGGGTTTATTTGGGAGACTTTTTTGCAATTCCCCACTCACACATCAAAAGCTACACACGGTTTCAAGCTGCTGCAAGGCTCTTACTACTGCCATGCCATGGTGATCCTCCAGGTGCTTCCCACTGGATGAGATTTCTGCTGAGGGCAGAAGTCTTGGGGTGATGGGCAGAGATGTAGAACCACTGCAGCACTTGGTGTGCTCTCCTTCAGGTCTCCTATAGGAATAATATGGGATCTGATGGAGCTCATGCCTTTCTGAACTCCAAGTGACCTTCATCATACCTGCAGAAAAAGCCTCTGAGGATCAGCCATGGGTAACATCTTCCAGAGCCCCCTCTGCCCAGGCTGGCTGAGGACAGGTCACATCCACACACCCGTGCCTGGCCTTCAGCAGCAAGGAGGGAAACCTGGGTTTCTCTGTAGGGACAATTCAAAGTATCACTTCTGAAGCTTATCAGGTCACTTCCCATCCCTGGAAGTGTTCAGTGCAAGGCTGGATGGGGCTTTGAGTAGCCTGGTCCAGTGGAAGGTGGCCCTGCCTGTGCCAGGGGATTGGAACTAGATGGGCTTTAAGGTACCAACCCAAACCATTCCATGATTTACTTTATTTCCATCTCTAGGTGGGCAGCCAAAAGCTTAATTTTCATGGAAATCAGTCCCTGAAGCTACAGCTCCCTCCTGTACCCAGACAGACCAGGAGAGTAGAACTGATATTCCCAGGAAATTGCTGGAATAGCCACAGCAAGGGCACAGCTGCTTTGGTGCTGGAGCAGAGGTCGGATGTTCTGTGTACCCCATTGAGTTTAATGAACAGCTCAGTGCTTTGACAGCAGCAAACCCAGACCATGGGGCTCACACAGCTCTCAGACTCCTTGAAAAGCAGCAGTGGATGCATGTCCATGGCAAACAGGAAAGAGAGAAAGAAGAAAATTCTAGATAGCAGGTGCTTCATCTTAAGACATGTGGATAAACACCATTTACTAACTGACAGTAGCCTCATGCATTCTTGGAGCACAGTGGAGCCTATACAGGGCCCTCACACTGTCACCTGCCAAATTAATGTCCCCACTTCTGATCAAGGACGGCTCAGATCCCAGATTTAGAAAGGCAATGTATGTAGTTCTGTGCCGTGCCCAAGTGGGAATGTGCTAGCTGGAACATTTGTGAACTATCAGCTCCAGGCAGACTGCCAGCTCCAAAGTTTTCAAACTTTATCATTAAAATTTGGAAGAAACATCAAAAGAAAAAGTAAACCTGGGATGATTGATCAGGAAGTTTCAATCAAACCTAAGCAGAAGCCAACACTCCAGACTCCAGTACACCCTAGCTCTGCAAAAGCCCATTAAATCCAGATTTCTTGGAAAGCTCAGAAACAGGCACCAAACAGCCCTAATTCCCCTCTGCTCCTCATTAACCAGACTTTTCGCTTGCTTTTTTTAACGTGCAGATAGATGAATATTTCAGAGGGCCGAAGCAGGGTTTACACTATTTTCAGCTCATTATACCCAGCACTGAGCTTCAAAATGAGGAAGAGGCAAGTGTTTGAGCAAAAGAGAAAAAGCTTATGAAAATGCATGGTGTTGCTTCTCAAAAGTGTGGTCCTGGTGTGGCCAGGGCATGGCAGGGAGAGAACCTCCCTGGGGCTGAGGCTGCTCTTGGCTGGGCTTGCAGCACCACATTGGATCTGGGCACAGCCTGGTGATGCTGCCAGAGGCTGCTCCATGAGCAGCTCAACTGGGATCACTGCTGCCAGCTCCCTGTGAGCTGCTGCTCATGGGGATCACTGCTGCCAGCTCCCTGTGAGCTGCTGCTTATGGGGATCACTGCTGCCAGCTCCCTGTGAGCTGCTGCTCATGGGGATCACTGCTGCCAGCTCCCTGTGAGCTGCTGCTCATGGGGATCACTGCTGCCAGCTCCCTGGGTGCAATGACTGTGCTAGGTCCCTGTGTGATGGTGGCATGTCAGGAATGAGATGTGTGCAAGTTTGAAAACTCATCTGGGCTCTGTCACTGCAACAGTTTCCCTGTGATTGTGTTTCTCCCTTGTAAAACAAGCATTATTCTGTGCTCAGTAAAACCCTTGCAGTGGGTGAGAAGCAGTGCTCTAAGTGACCTTTCACTAACACCAACCAGAGGAAGGCAGTGAGGCTCTTTCTATGTGGTAGCCACTGGAGTTGTTGACTGTTGACAAATTTGCAGCAAATTACTGCAGATTAGAGAGCTACAAACTCATCTCTTTCTGCAGTCCCATGAAACAATATCCAGATTGCATTGGCAGCATCAACAGTTTTCCATTCAGCTAACAAGCTGCGCAGAGATGAAGACAGAAAATTAAACTAACACGAAAAGCAGATTCCTCATTTGCATTCTCAGAAGGCAGAAGAAGTTTCCCTACTGCTTTATCATCTGCAGCATACAGGACATCCAGCTCCCTGTGCCAGGGCTCAATAGGTGCTTGAATATCGAATGCAGCACCTGCATAATTAATTACTTGCTTCCTCATGTTAACTCCTGAACAGTGAAGTCCAGGTGTAAGTCTACAGCACTGATTTCCTGCAATACTAATGTTCCATTTCTTGAAACTCAGTGGTCTCAAAATCCCTCTTAAAAAAGTTTCAGGCTCTAAACAAAACAACTCCTCGTGTTTGATGGTCCCTCTCTGAGAAACCCCTTTGCCAAAAGCTAATTTTTTTGGGGTAGTCTCTGCTCCAGTATAAATGAGAGTCAAAGTGTTTCTTCCCCACAGGATGCCCTTGCAGGTCTCCAGCATGGTCTGTCCTGGCTCCCCATGGCTGCCTGGAGAGAGCAGCCAAGAAAAACCTAACTCAATCCACCACAGTTGCTCTTATTTTTTATGCTTCCACTTAATAAGCTTCTGCATTTCCCGTTTATTTTCACAGTGAAAATGTAAGCCCTATGCTCAGTGTCTCCAGCTATTTGTCCAGGGCAGGATGGGTGCCTCAGCCCTGTCAGAGATATTTAACATCTCTAAGGCAAACAATGCAGATCTTTTCTAGACTTTCATCCTTTTGCTCCAGCAAAGTGTCTGAGCAGCACAGAACAGAGCAATCCTGCAGGGAAGGCACATCTGCTCTGAAAAGATTGCAAAGAAAAAACAAAACCTAAATATGTTTTCCTGCTCCAGCAAATTAAACTAGCACCTCTTTAATCACAGATTTCTACTTTTAACAGAGCTGCAGCATGAATATCTTCTCTGTTTATTTTTTGTAGTTTGTTCATTTCAAAAGTAGGTTATAAAGCCCCCAGAACTCTCATCCAACTTTTCGGTTAAGGGAGGAGAAAGAAAAGGTATTTTGCTGTTGTTTCTACAATGACCCATGTAGTAGAGGATAAAGTACAAATGAAAAACCACAAATTCAAACAAACAATGAAAACAATAAGAACAAGAACCACTGCAGCAGGAGCAGAAACCTCCCCCTGACCCACAGCCCAGGGGCACGGCTTTCACAAGTAGGTCACACAAAGGCAGAGCGTCCCCAGAGCTCCTCTCCATGTGAACTGCAAAAGCAGGCAAACCCCACTGGAACCAGCACCAAAGGCAGAGGGAAATTGTGTGCCAACTCAAATTCCTGTTGGGAAGCCCCCCTGGTCCCCCGCCCATGTCAGCATCTCCCATCAGTTCCTTCCATCCTCAGCATCCCAGCCTGACTGGGGATTCAACCCAGCCTGCTTTAATTTGGCTAAGGCTAAGATGAGGAAAAAAAGGGTATCTGAAGGACAAAGTCACTGGAAAAATGCCTACAAGTTTGTTTTGGTTTTGTTTTTTTTTTTTCCCCCTAGGGAAAAATGGGGTCATTTGGCTTCTCTTCTTAAAGAAAGCTTTCAAAGGAACATTTGAAAACCCCAGACCTGAAGTATTTCGAGTTTTGTTTCAGTTTAATCCTTATATCTTCCCCTGAACACTGACAACAGTGTTTTAGTTTACTTTTCCACAGCAAACCTGAACAAATTGTCACTAAGTTCCTAAACAGGAAGAGAAGAGAAGAGAAGAGAAGAGAAGAGAAGAGAAGAGAAGAGAAGAGAAGAGAAGAGAAGAGAAGAGAAGAGAAGAGAAGAGAAGAGAAAAAACCCTCTGCTGCATTTTTTCACTGAAAATTGAGAACCACAAATGCACAAACCACTGGGGTAACCTGTGCATGGCACTGTTTCCTAACACAGTGCTGGGGAAGAGTTTCCCTACTCCCTCACCCAGCCCTGCTGCAGCTCATCAGAATGCTTCTTTGGGAGACTGTTTCAGAGAAGTCTTTGTGAATTTTTAATGCAGTGTGCTACTTTAGCGTTTGCTGAATTCACAATTTTTCCACCATCTCAGCAGCATCTGCTGCAGCCATGCGACCTGGAGCAGCACACAGCCACTCCCAGCATAGCTGGGAACCTGGGATCACACAGATCCCAAGGAGAGGCCCATGGGCAGTGCAGGGAGATGCTTCCAGACCTTCTGCAGAACCTTGTCATGCAAAACTTCCCCAAGCCACCACCCAGGTTGAAGCTGGATTCAAGTGGTGCATTCGTGGGAACACAGAGCAACACTGCTCACACTGGCATGGTAAAACCCAGCAGAACAGCACTGGCTGCAGCCTCTGCACAGGGAACTGTGCTCTCATTGCTTCTTCTCTCTTTCAGGTCTTACAAAGCCCAAAGGTGAGGTCTGGAGAGCAGAGGGGGGAAGTGCTGGATGCTAGCATGAAAAACCAGCTGGGAAAGCAATGCATTGTGCAGAAGGAGAAGAAAAAGGGGAATGTGGTCCATGAAAGTCAAGGCACACAAGCTGTCTGACATAAGGGTGAAGCTTGATCCTTCTGCTTTTGGCAGAACTGAATTTACACAGGAGAGCAGTGGCACTGAGGGCCTCCAGCCCTTAGGATGATGCTTAACAGTTTCCAAGATAAATCACACTCTCTTCTGCTTCCCCAAGCTCTTGTAAGAAAATCACTGGAATCCTTTCATAGTTTTTAAAAAAAGAAACAACATCAAAAAGCCTTCCACCGGAACTCAACAGCATCTAGATTTCACAGGAATGCCATGCCAGGAAATGCCATACAAGGTAAGTCATAGGAAATCCAAATTGCTAATACCGTTTTTTCCCTCCAAAAGATGAGGAACCCTAACTTGGGAACACAGCCCTGCTCTATTCTGCTCAGGACTAGAGAGGTACTACAACAGGAGTAAAGATAACCCAGCCACCAAGAAAGAAAACTCAGGAGCCACTCTGCACATGGACAACTCACTGCAGGCTGCCTGCTTGGTGATAGAAACACTTGAGGGAACTCTGTGCTTCTTTGATACACTGAGCATTATGAGCTTTAGGGAATGGAATAGAAAATGGTGGGTTTAGCCCTTGATGATATATCCTGTGATGTTTGATCAAACCCTCTTCGTGTGGAGGAGGTGATTTATTAGCAGAGACTGGACCCATTTGAAGAAAGAAGAATCCTGGTGCAGGAGAAGGCTCATCTGAGAGCTTCATCAAAGCAGCAGTTTGCAGAGAGGTTTTCTGTCTCCCAGCACTACCAGCTCACATGTCAGTGCCAAACCTGCCATGAAAAAGCTTTCCAGAAAGCAGATAAGCATCATCACAGCCTTGGAGGAGCATAGCTCTCTGCAGGCTCTCCTTTGCCCACAGGAAACCCACTAAAATTTCCTGCCCTCCCAAACTATTAGCACAGGCTGGATTTCTAGACTGGTTCGATGCCCAAAGCCGTGGGTGAATTCAGCAGGATCCATCACTCCTCTCATAAGGGACCTGTTTGCCTCTTTGTACAGATGTGAGCCTGAAACATTTATTTCATTTGCATACAAAAAAAAAAAATTGACATAATAAGCTAGGATAGGATAGATAGGAAACAAAACAGTCCTTGCAAAAGCAGTGGAGTTGGTGAGGGCCAGGGTGCTGGTCAGGCCATGCTGTGATGCCTGCTCAGAGGGTATATCTGACCAAGAGCTTGGTGACATTTGGTGTGGGAGATGACACAACATTTGCTGTTTCCTTCTATGTCCACCCTAATTAAAGAGAAGCAAATTCCAAACCTTGCCTGTATCTCTCATGGAGCACACTGATGTGCTTTTGCTGAGAGAAGGAAGCTCATAATCAGCTCTGTGGTTTCCTACCTGCCCAAATCCCATGGCATGTCTGTGCTAAAGAACAACGTGGCTCCTGATGCAAGATCAGCCTCTGTGAATCTGCACTGAGTGCTGCTCCAATAGCCATGCAGTGAGAAACATTTAATCCCCATTCTTGTTTTATAAAAGGATCAAAATGCTCAGCATGCTGACAATTCAAAGGTTTAGCAGTCCAGCATAGAAATACTGCAGCCTTAAAACTTGAATACTAAAATTCTAGAAGACAGACACTAAAAAGAAAAACACCCCTACTCATGCTGTACTGCAATGGCCCAGTCCTGTTCTGTACTGATTTATGAATATAAGAACACTGCTCTCTTTTACAGTGCCTTGGTTATCCAGTCACTTGCTGTATGAATACATTTGCTCAGGTTGGTGCTGCCTGTCAGAAAAGCACACGGGAAGGGAGTGAGTGAACAGAGTTTAAGGCTATTGTTAATGAAAAAAATGTGGATTTGTTTGCTCTGCTAAATCTTTCCTTCAGTTGCAGCCAGCCCCCAGCCAGGTTCTGCTGTGAGCAGCCAGGGAATGCTGTGTATGGAGAGGGCTCACCCTGCCAGGAGAGAGCAGGGACATGCTGAGGTGTCACCTGTGACACCCCACAGCCCCAGCTGTCAGCAGGGCAGGTGTCTCTGCTCCTAACTGCTTCCTTGGTCTGCCGATAGAGACACTTTCTTCTTCCACCTCCTCCACCCCAATCCACCCTCCACCTCCCATCCATCTTCCTTTGCCTACTTGCCCCCTTATTAGCCCCTTAGAGGGAAGAGAATTGGAAATGGGAAAAGTATCAGGTGTCCTTCCTCATTTGGGTACTGCAAATTCAGCTTTTTAGGAAACATCGACAGAATTTGTCTTGCCAGGCAATGAGGCAGCCCCAGCCCTGATGTGAAGGACATGGCAAGGCAGCAGCACAGTCAGATTGCATTTGCTGAACAGCAGCCTCCCTCTCCCTGGCTGCTGGCCTTTAAAATGTCAGGCAGCTCATTTAGAAAGCAACAATTGGGTTTGAAAAGTTTTTAAGGCTCTGTGTCCTACTCCAGCCAATTTTGCAGACAGTGCTCTGCAAGAACATCTCCCACTGCTTGGTTTTTTCTTCCCCCTTCATCTCTCCAGGATTTCAGCATTTAGCACCTTGTTCTCTCATGCTGCTCTTGTTACAGGAGGATTTAATATTCCTGACTATGGACAGCCCCACTTTTACAACTTCTTTTCAGGTAATTCTTCCTCCAGTTAAATGCTAGAAAACCATTTTCCCGTCTGATTTCCAGCTTAGGAAAACCTTTTGCAAGATCTAAACTCCGCTGTTTTCCTACAACTAGATTACAGGATGTAGGAGAGAGGAAACAAGTTTAGTTCCTTTCTTTGAAAAATATTAATATTTTATCTTGTTATTTCAGTGTTATGCAAGTACTTCCGTTTATAGCACACACTTTTTCCCCACTGTTTGACACGTACCAAGTTTATTAATTGATACCATTATCACTCCAGCTACAAATGGACAACAAGACAATTCTGCACATGGCTGTGTTTGCAGAAAGCCAAAGCCTGAGCTTCATAAAGCCCAGGGACAGTCATGCATTCCCCATTCTCCACCTCTGGTCTCCAGTTTGAAACACAGCCAGGAAAGCTGTGTCTTCCTATCACTCAGCTTTCCAGTTGCATACATTACAAATTAATTACAAATGAATTAAAATTACAAATTAATTCATGGTCCCTTCCTTCCCCTCTGTCCTTCCTTTCCTCTTATCCCACCCCAGGGGGATGCCACAGGGGTTAATCAGTGTTGCATATTTGCTCTCTGCAGACGGTGCTAGTGCCAAGGAAGGTGGCAGCATGGTGCCAGCTCTGCAGCTGCTCCTGCCTGCCAGGGTGCAGACTGCCCCATTTATTATTATTATTATTATTATCATCATCATCATCATCATCATCATCATCATCATCATCATCATCATCATCATCATCATCATCCTACACTGCAGAGCCTATTGAAGTGAATACACTGATAAAGATTTTGATAAATCTTGAACATTTTCCAGTATTAATTCAGCCTTTTTTAGAAGGTGGGGAGGGATGTATAAAGAAAAAAAGAAAGCAACTGATGGTACTACAAAGGCGAGGAAGGAAAAGTAGCCTTGCTTAACAAAGTGTAGCATGTTCAAAAGCCAGCAAACCAGCCAGCTGGAAAAGTAACATCTCCACAATGAACAGAAAATCCTTTGGAAAGGAAAGTAAGCCTCGGTGCACTTATTTTTATTAGCAGACCAGGCACCAGGCTGTGCTTTGGTGCTGGCACAGCAGAACAGTCAGTACACAGCCAGATCACTGTGTGCCTGGAGAAGGGGGTCTGTGGGCTCCTGCAGTCAATACTGAGGCTTAGGGAAAAGAACCCCCATGTGTGTGTGCAAAGCACCAGCAGCACCCAAAACCACACTCAGCTAAGCCTTGAAGTCTTGCTGCTCTTACAGCTGAGGTTAGAAAGCCATGGGTGACAAGGGGCCAAAGCCACTCACATCTGCACCCTGTCAGGCTGGCCCTCAGTGCCAGCACCCAGCTAAGGCAGAGACTTGGCAGCAGGAACTGATCTTGGATCCAAACCCCAAGCCCAGGCTGAGTCACCTCCCGAAACCAAGCCCAGCTGTTCCAGCCCTTTAAGGTTCTGCTGAGGGGTAGCAGGAGCATGGCCAGAGCATGTCCCTGTGCAGCTGACACACAGCTCTGCTGTGGCACCTCTGCACCGAGGCTGCAGCAGGGTCACAGAAAAGAAAGTTCCACTCAAAAAATAATTTAAAATTATTTCCACTTCTGAAACTTTCTGAAAGCGTTGCAGATTTTTTCCAGAACAGCACACCACCTTCCTATGGTGCAGCCAGCCATGAAACCAAAGACACTCAGGCTCTCCTGCTTCTCAGCCCATGAACATCCATTTCACTCTTTGCTAACATATCCTCCCATGAAAAGAGATGAGCTGTTCCTGCCCCTCAGATTATCCTTGCTGGGAGTTACAGATGTGGATGTATCATTGTTTCAGCTTCATAGATATGCCTTTCCCACTGCAAGTCAGTAAGATACACTCTTCTCTCACACATATGTTATCTGCTATTTTAGATGAGTGAGAAAGATAAGAGGAAGAAAAAAATACACATGATTTATAGCTGTTCCTGGCCAATTGCCTGAACACAGGCTGCCAGAACATATTTTCTCACAATTGTCTGGCAAAAATTGCTAGCACATTATGAGGATAACTTGCAGCAGTGTATTTGTTCTGGATTCAATTTTTGCCTTATTTAATTTTAATAGCTATAATAAAAAATCTTCAATAAATACAGCTGATCTGCAGAAGATATCTAATTAAAAAGGATGCCAGAGCCCAGTGCTATCCCTTGTTCCCACAGCAACAAGAGCAGAGGAGAGCAAGCAAGCAAAGAGGCAGAAGGAGTGCTTTTCCTCCACTAAGGATCTGCTCCACTTCCCCTGGGGGAACTTCCCAGGGACTAAACTTAAAGGCAAACACAGAATAGCCCTGCTTCAGAGAAAGAGAAGTAGCTACAGAAGCTCTTAGTGAGATTTAGGTGGTGCAGCAAAAGAAATAATGTGAGCTGAGGGTCACACAAGAAGCCTGTGGTGGTGGCAAAGGCATTTTAGGGAGTCCCCACATGTCACCTCTGCCTGTCATTCTGCACCCTGTCCCTCCTTAGTAACACACAAACCACTGCTCCAGGTCAAAACAGGGTAAAACATCCAGGCTGGAGCATCTCTCCACCAAAGGCAGCATGGTGCCCCAGCCCTCCTAAGGGAGATTCATTGAACACTGATTGAACCTTTGCATAAAGTCATCCAACAGCCCCTCCATGCCTTTGAATGCAGTTTGGGAAACACTTGTGGCACTGATGTGCTCCCACCAAGGGAGCAGGACAAAACCAGGCCTTTTTTAATCTCAGTTATGGCACATGGTTAATCTGCCAGGATACTATATCCAGTCAAGCTGTGAAAGTCCTTTCCAAGCACTTTAAAACTGTGTATCTGTAAAAAAAAAAACAAAAACCCCCACCAAAAAAAAAAGCAACAACAACAAAATCAGCAGGAGAAATATTGATTTGCTGTATCTACTTTGAAAAATTTCCCAGATACAGCAAGATGAGATGTTAATGAGATAGATCAAAAATCATTAAATCCTCAATGTGCATCACTTCCTTGACTTGCCACTATAGCCTTGACTTGCTACTATAGCCAGAGCCTTCCCTTTCCCTTGTGCAGCCATTTCCGTGCAGAACAGACCTTCCTGCAGATACTCTCCACTCCTGAAACAGGAGCCAGGCTGGGCCAACACTCACAGCTACATCTCATCTCCACAAACTCCTGGCTTCCCTGTGGCAGGAGAAGTGCCCCATTCCCCACCAAACCTGAAAAGTTTTTGTCCCTGCCCCCAGGTATCAGGTGCTCCTGGTGCAGCCAAACGTTGGCAGAGCCATGAAGTGCTCGTGGCTGTCACCTCCCAAGTGTGCCCAGATACTTGGCCTTTACCTCCCCTTTGATGTTTGCTACTCACTAACCTGAGCCAGACCACAGGGACATTCCCAGCACCTGGCCCAGACAAGGAGCTGGAATCAGTTCAGGGCTTGTGTTACAAACTCAGAGGAGATGCCAGGGCAGATTCCCATCCACAAGGAAAATACATGGAATAGAACGTTTCTACTAAAATTGCTGTCATGGTACCTACAGCCGTGCCTCTCCAGGTCAACAATCCTCATGCTCCAGAAAAACCAGGGCAAGAACCACCACTTTTAAGGCACTATCAATAAAGCTTACATTTTTTGGGTTGGGTTTACAAGTAGGTAATAAATCCATAAGTGTTTTATCATGCCCTTTGCTGGCTGTCATTGTGCTATGTACACACACTTGCTGTGCAGCCCCCAATTAAATCTCTCAACTTTGGCTCTGGAAAGAAATATCTTTAAAAATCCTCTCAGCTAATTGAGCAGCTTTTCAAAGTCTCCTTGGTAAACCACAATCCCTTATTCCCACTCTCCACAAGTTGCAACACGGTCATTAAATCTTTTACAATAATATATCCCATTTACTCCTGTCCAGCTGAAGCCTCTAATGAGGCTTGCAGAAGAAAACCCCCATCTCCCAATCCACAAAGAGAAGAAGGAAATAAACTCCATCTTCTTTGGGTTGCATTTGGTGTCAGACCTTGATGGGCACTTCAAAGCTGAGAGGAGCCTTTGGAAGCTCTGCCCTCTGGATCAAATGCTCAGCCCCAAATTGCCAGGCTGAGGCAGTGACCCCTGCTCCACATCCCCTCCCTGCATCTCTCAGGGACACTCACAGCTGCTGTTTGTCTCCAACCCTCTGTACCAAAGGAGTTGAAAGGGGGAGCTGAGAGGGAGGATGGATAGAGCAGAGAAAGAGCATTGCCTGTGAAAATGCACACACAGAATGCACCCCGGAGGCTGAACACAGCTGCCCTGCCCCACTGCCCAGGCCATGGGGCAGAGCCCAAACACGGGCATCTCTTTGCCCTGCCAGATCAGCTCTTACTGAGCACGGGGAGCAGCAGTTCCTGAGGGCAAGAGGTTTGATGAACCACAGGAAGAGCTCGTGGGCAGGCAGCTTTGAACCTCTAACAGGGCAAACACAGATATCCAGCTGATGGATCAGATTGGAAATCCATGTGTGGGGCAGCCTGATGGGTGGTTTCCAATGCAAAAGCTCTGATGTAGTCTGCTCCTCCACCTGAGCACTGTGAGTGTGGTCCAGCAGAGAGCACAGGTCAGCAGTGGCCCAAGGGCTGATACTTGTGCCCAGACAGTGCTCACAGGAAGATGAACCTTCAGGTCAGCAGCATCATCTGAGTTTTTAATGGACTGAGGTGTAGCCGAATATGTAAGTGTAAAAGCCTGTGTATTTGGGTGTCTGACTGACTCTGAGGTTCAAATCCATTTATTGCCAATGCAGAAATGTCAGGAAGCCTTGAAGGTTACAGCAGTTAAAGGTTTTTACCACGGGTTTCACTCAGCAGCTGAATTTTTGAGAAAGGGTGGAAAGAAAGGCTCAGCAGCCACGAGAAGGGATGGTGCTGGGCACAAAGGGCAGCCAGGAGCTGCCAGCACAGCTCTGGAGTGGAGCAATGTGTGGTTGAATACGTTTTACAGACACAAGGCAGCAAACACCACAGGCAGCAAGCACACCTGAAAGAGGCCAAATATTAGGTAAAGCTGATTTTCTAAGTTTTTCTTTAAGTCAGGTTTGATATTCTAGCTGCAGGTTTTAGAGCAAAAGGGCAAGGACACAGGAGGTGGCCACCTGCACTGCAAAGTACCTTGAATAACGAGGAAAGGGCATTCTGCACAAGATCAGTCAGGCAGCTGGGCTAGCAGAGATCAGCTGAAGTGTCAGCAAGCCAGCTGCACTCTGTTTAAACAGAGGAATATTCCCAGCTCCTTATAACCCCACCAATCCCATTCCCTGCTCATAGTGGTCACACTGAGACCAACAGTGCCTCCACTGCCCACTGCCCATGAAGGATCCCACAGTACTTTCTATTTTGGCTGCCTGTTCTCTCAGCAGGAAAAGGCTTTAGGAACAGGTCAACAGAAATAACAATTTTGGACAGTAATGGGCCATAAATTGATGCTGTGCAGAAATAGGTGGAATATGGGCATTTCTGTTGTGGAAATAAAAGTTTATGTGCGGTCACATCATTGACTTGAGTTCTTGGGGGAGTTTCTGGGCTGAATCCAAACCTTTCCCAGCTCAAATCTTCTCTGGCTTAAGCCTGGCACTAAGCAAACCATGTATGGGCCCTGATTAAAGCCAGGCTTCTGCATAACCCAGCCTGTAGCACATGAGGGTGCAATTGTTAACAAAGTCCTAACCCAGTGCACCCAATTTGAGGTCTGCTCTGTTGAATTAAAGTAATCCAGAAAAAAAGAAAAATCCACCCCTTGATTCTAACACGAATCTGCTTACAAGAAATGACATGAGAAGAAAAACAGGTCCTAAAAATCTCCCAGCTCTTCACTTCTGCTGCACACAGTAGGCACCAGATACCCTCACATCTTTGAAGAATGAAAAAGGCAGCCCTGAAGGGGCATGAGCAGCTGAGAAGTGCCCTTTCGAGCCAGTCAATGATGAAAATCAAATCACAGAATCTTTTCCTAGGTTCATAGTGGTAAAGGGTGGATAAAAGTACTGGGCACATCTAATGACAGCCTGTAGAGCATGGCCAGCAGCCACCTTTCACAATTCCTACATTATCTCAAAATTCATCATCTTGTGGATAGGTTTGTTTATTACTTTGGGAACAGCACGTCCCAGTTTAAACAGATGTCATCCCTTCCAAACCATGTGCTGTGAACTTTGCAAGGACTTGGAAGGGTAACTGAGAGAGATTGGGAATGATACAGGAGTCCAAATAACTGAAAAAGATTCAAACTTTCTCCTTGTAAATAAAGGTCATTGCACAGCCTTACAAGGTGCTTTTTGATTGTCACATGAAATCCAGACTATCTAAATGCAAATCTTTCCTTATTTATTTAAAAGACAAAGATAAATACATTTAGAGTGGTCATCTGGTCATGGAAGAACCTATCAGATTTATCCACAGTTACAAAGCCTGATTCATCACTGAATTTTTCTACTTATCTGTGGGTGGCTGCTAATACTGGTTTTGTTATGCAAGAATTATAAATATTCTCCCTGAGAACTAATGACTTAATTTAGATGCACCAGCAGGATACGAATAGCTCAAGGTTTTCCCAGCACATGAGGAGCAGTAGCCTTGCAGAAGGTAATTACCTGGGTCTAGAATGAAGTGGTTTTGAAGAGTGATAGCCCATTAAGGCAGGGACTGCAAAACACCCAAGAGCTCACAGTTAAAGCACAGTTCACCATAGAGGACTTGGGGCTGTGGAAGGAAAGCTTATGTGTGCAACAAGAAGCTTATTAGGTGTTCAGGGTCATTTTGTTCTGATATTATTTATATATATCTGGAGTTATCAGTGCCCTAACTTGGCATCTTTTTAAGATCCCATAAAAGCACCCAAATTTACAATGCCTTAGTTTTTCTTCCTTGATGCCTTGAAAGCCATGTTATTGAGTTGCTTACCACCATTCAAGTCCTGTGCAAGTGTATTTTCTAAAAGGGCCTCAGATTCTTGGGGAAATGGGGGAAGATAACAACTTGTGGACATTTACCAAGCTAAAAAAGGGGTCTTTGGACCATCTATCACCAGCAATAATTTTCTCCATTCCTCCCTCTGTGAATTTCTCTGTGCTCCTGCACTACCAGAACTGAAGAGGCATTTTCACTCATTTTGCCTCAGTTTCTGAACTAATAGCTCAAGATCAGCAAGGGGCACTCTCAGAGTGAAAGGAAGAAAAGGAAGCATTTACACAGTAACCTGTGTCTGGTTGCATTTGTGAATTTGAGCTCTAAGCACATCCACAGACAAACACACATTTCTTCCTACTTTAGGTTCACTAGAGGGGATCAAAATAATTTCTCCAAGCTGTGTCTGGAAAAGGTGGGTGAGACTTTGAGAGTTATTACCACTAAACATCCTGCAAATTCCCCAGATTCATAAAGTCCTCAGAGGAACTGTCTCTGCCTACAAACATGACATGAGGCAGGCACACAGCATTTGTGAGGGGCTGGAAATTGCTGGTAGCTTCACCCATGCATTCCTTTGGAGACCCACTACACCAGGATTCATTCAGCCTTCTTCCTCTGCTGAAGGCCCAGGACTGTCCCTGCTCTCCCACCACCATCCCTTCAGCAAGAAACATGATCCATGGGAGAAATCTCTCTCTCTTCCTTTGTGTACTGGTGTTTAACAAGACTGATTTCTATTCAGGTGACACTTAACACATGCCTTCTTGAATACTATGAAGGACTTGAGTTTTGAACATCTCAAACTGGGGCTGAGAGATGTGCCTGAAGCTTTTCATTTGCTTGGTTTTGTTTTTCTGCCCTTTCCCAGCTTTTGGAGCCCGTGAGGTTCCCCTACCAGGGGGTCAGCAGTGGCATCACAGCCACAAAGCCACCAGGCAGAGCAGCACTGCCAATTTATGGGCAAGCAGCAGAGCTCACTGTCCTCACAAGGGCACAACCCCAGCCACTGGCTTCTTGGCCAGTTTGTTGTGATGCTGATGTGCAAAGCTATTTATGTTCCCTTCTTGTCAGGAGCTGTCTGTGTGCCTCCATGGTTTGTAGTGTAATTTGCTGTAAGACTTGTAACACTGGGGTGTGTAGACCTTTTCTTACACAGAATAGCAGCATAAATCTCATTTAATGAGCTCTTAAGTGACTAACAGATATTTGTGAGCAGCTATTTAAAGGACAAGCCCTACTGGGATAGGAATGGGCACAATGCCATTGCCCTCATGGCTCTTAACCAAAAAGCCCTTTCCAAACACCAATTCCTGCTTCATTCATGCTTCATTTTTTCCTTTATTAGCTCTGCTACGTCCTCTACAGGCCTTGAGCTGATCATTCAGATCAACTGAAAACTGAAACCTCCTCTCAGCATTTGTACTCTGGGTTTCTTCATACTTCATAGCATTTCATTTTTGATAACAGAAGTTATTCAGGACAGCATGCTCTGAATGGTTTTGTCCCCATCCACACTTCTCTAGATGTAATTTGAAGGGAGAACCAGAGCAGTTTTGGATCATTCTTGGTACAGAAATCACAAGGACAGCAGCAATAGGAAAATGGCAGGTTGACTGAACCACAATACTAACTCATCACTGGTCACTATCAGGTGAGATACTTCATCACTGCCAGCTCCTCCTGCCATTTTCTGTAGGTGTTTTATAACCTATACTGGCATTTCCTTTTGCTCCCCTCCTCTTCCAGGGCAGAGATCCAGGGGAAACCAGCTAAAGCCCATTGCCTGGGATGGGTCAGACTGATGGCCTTTTCCACGAGCAGGATCTAATAATTACAGCAAAACCCACCAAACTAAACCATGGATTAAAGCTGAATGCACTTTGCGTTTAGTTACACTCGCGGCATGGGGGTTGGGTAGTTGCAGTGAGTTGGAGATTTCCAGATAAAACATCAGTTTGTGGGAAGATGCATATCTAAAATGAATTGTTAGCAGTTAGACTGTTCTGTCAAAATAAAACTCTTTTAATCTTTCAAAGAGAATCCTAGGCTATTTAATTGATTAACAGCTTTCTAATGAGAGGATTAAGTACACAGTAGATAGCTCAGATGATTGACAGCTCTACTGCACCAGCCTAAAACAAGATGCCTCCGTTTTCCCAGCACATGACAATTAAATGATTAAGTATTGTTTACTGGGACTGGGAGGATTACAAGACAGTAGGTGGATTTATTAGCAGAGAAAGGAAAAACACTCCTACACAAAAGAAAAAGATTATTTTGAATGACTAACAGCCATGCCCCTGCAAAGCATGACTAGAGCTGAGTTATTCACTGTAAGGTTACACTCCAGCCCTTCTCCCTTTTTCGGGCCATTTGTCAGTTTATCCAGGTATCTCCAATGTGCTCATCATTTCCAGGTGTCTTATGCAGACCATTTTCTGAGTTTATCATGTAGATAGTTATAAAACTACTTGATATTATCACTGGGGAAAAGGTTGGGAGCTTAGTTCACATTATAGCCAGAATCCCACTTCTCTGTTAAAAGATGTCTTCTAACAAGCAGGAGCTACTTCATTAGCAGCATTTTAGTACATGTAGGCACTGAATCAAATCACCTAAATACAAGTACCTGAACATGGCAACGACAATAACGTGGTTTAGCATCTTGCAGCAAGAACATCCAATTTTACATGAATTAACAATTTATGTGAGAAAGTTTGGAAGAAAAGGGTAGGAGGGAGATGCTCTTAAATTCAAGCTATCAAGCTCCATAGTTACCATGTCTGAACCAGCCACTCTGCTTCAACACAATATGTGCCATTTTTACCATGCTGGGGGGGAAAAAAATCAAGATGCTGAAAAGATTTCCGAATTTATGACCTCTTGACTGCCCATTAAATGACACTACTCCTAAATCTTACAATCCCTTTCTTTGCCTTTTAGGTAACCCTCTAACCATCTGATCTCTGCATGGAAAAAGTTACATGAGATGTTGTAGTTGAACCAGATGTCAAGGGCCGAAGTTTTGTTCAGATTTTCCCCTGCCCAAATTTTCACAGGGTTCCCGCACAGGTCTGTAAGAGTGGCTTTAGCACAGCTGAGGAAAGCAAGGATTGCCAGTTCTGGTAAAGCTGCCAGCACTCCCTGCCCTGGGAGCTCTCTCCCCAGTATGCCACCATCACACAGCACTGGATAATGATCCATCTCAGCTGGTTAATTAAAAGAGCAAAGCCCGTGCCAGACAGGAACCTCTGCAGGTGTGGAGACCATAGAAACATGTTAACAGAGTAAAATATTTTGGGAATCTGTGGACTTGTGTTTTTAGCAGTCTGTCCATGGCTCATGGCCCTACCCTGGGATTCTGACAAAAATGAAAAGTGTAAGATTTTTATTTTTCCTCAGAAGGCTGTGCACAGCACCTGCTGTGAGACATAAAAGCAGCAGGCTGATGCTTCCACTGTTCCTTGGAGCTGTAACAGGTAAAGCCATGAATAGGCTGAATTTCAACAAATCAATAAATAAAGTCCAGAAAGTCAAAGAGAAAATTGTGAAAAAGAGATCCCCAGGGATGTGAAATACAAAGATATTACCTCTGGCTCTGAAAACCTCTGAGCCCTAGTTTTCAGAGTGGCTGTACTAATGGAAATATTCTTGCACATATACTGCAGTAGCTGCTGTGAGCTGCAGGAGGCTGGAGAGGGGCTGTGGGGAGCTGCGATCCCAAAAGGCAGCAGAAAAACACACTGAGCTAATTATAACGAGTGGCAAACTCTGTAATCCAGAGCTCATCAAATATGAATGACTGGTGACACTGGTCACCATGGCTAGCAGGTGTTGCATCGATAAAAAAGCAGCATCTAAATAACTGTAAGGCGAACCATTGGAGGATGAACAATTCTTTGAGGATAAACAAATCCTTCAGAGGACAGCCCCAGGATCACAGCCAGCCCTGCTCCATGGCACTGGAGAGCAGAGATGCCCAGACTGACACGTGCTCCAGTGTGTCACCTTGCAGGAGCCAGCCTGGGGGGAGAGGTGCCCCTTAACTCCAGACTGCCTTTGCCAGCCTGTCCTCCAGGTTCCACAAAAAGGGAAGGGCAGCTTTAGTCCTGTAGACAGCACCCTTTGTGCTGCCCAAACACTGCAGCTGTAGGAACCTTGCACTGCAAGCCACAAGAGTGGAAGCAGAGATGGAGATAGCTCCTTCATCAAAGAGCATCTGGCCTTCCTTAGGAGACCCAGCTATTCTCCCTGCAGTGCTCACTGAGGGTTAGGGGAGGCAGGACAGATCACCTTCTCTGCCTGTGCTCAGTGGCATTGGGCTCCTCATCCCCTGCAAGTGCAGCCCCTGCTCTCACCCTTGGCAGCTCCAGCACCTGCCCAGCACCATCTCTGAAATCAGTCTGGTGCCAAGAGCATCAACTCATTTTTCCTCTCCACTCTCCTTGCATCACACAACCGCTCATCTTTTCTAAGCAACAAACTTCAATATCTCATTACTCTATCAGTTGCCATAACCAAGTGCCCACAGTTACATGGCATTTACTGCTTATTTGTGAGCCAGCTGACAGCACCCTCCTTACCCAGGGACAGGGAGGACACACATCTATGGGCACCAGCAGAAATCAGGTATCTCCCTTTTAAAGCTGGAAGAGAACAACCAAACTCTCCCCTGTGCTCCTGCACAACCCTCCCACATGTCCCTCTGCAAACACACAGAGTTTTGATGCACTTTTAATTTTCTTCTTGTACAACAGGAAAATAATAGATACTAGTTCTTGGGATTTTATCTAGGAGCTAAAATAAAACTGCTTTTCAGGGTGTGGAAAGATCCTGGGATTGGGCCCACTGACTCTTTTTTCCTTAAGCTTGTTATCTTACCAGTTCTCTCTTTCCAAGTCATTTAATGAAGACTCATCCATGTTATTCCAAATGAAAGGACTTGGCTGGGCTCAGTTCAGGTGTTCAGCTTTCCACAGGCACAGATTAACAACACACATCAATGTGTGCTGCTCTTTGACATGTGTGTCCAGTCCCTCAGGAACCAAACTACTAATATTCACAAATTAGGTCTGTTTTGTAAAGATACTTCAAGATTACCCAGGATGGATCCTCCTTTATCACTTACCTGTGATTTATTTTTCTATTGTTTTTGTGAAATTGCTCTTAATCTGGTAGATTCTGCCTTGCCAGCTCCATGCCAGTATCACTTCTGCTCTAAGAATATATTTTCCAAAAAAAAAATAAAACAAAACCTTTTCTGATGTTTTGAGTGTATCAGTATCAGGCCCAGTAAACTGAATGACATTTAAACACTTGCATGTTACTATCAGGAAAAATGGTAATACTGACAATAGTCCAATCAAGAAATGTGAAGTATGAATGCATAGACTTACCATTTTTGTCAGCTCTTCTGAAAATCTAGAATCGAAAGAGAGAGAAAGAAATGTGTTTACTATGTTGTCCAACATGGGGGGTGAAGCCCTTTGCACAGGACCAGGTTCAGCCCCACACACAGGGCAGGTTCAAGTGCTCCAGCCCCCCAAGACCCAATTCAGGCACTTTAATGAGCTCACCCACCCCCAGACCCAGCTCATCTCCCCCAGAGAAACATAACTGGAATAACTGGTGGAAATGCTTTCGGCACTTCCAGCACCTCCCTCACTTAAGAAAGCTGAAACCATGAATCTAACACCAGAAAAATCCACACTAAAAAAAATTACAACAGCCATGCAGCCAGTCCAGACAATTTCTCCGGAGTCAATAAAATGTCTTAAACCAAGTTTCACAGCTTTGCACTTCTGAAAAAAAAAATATTTACAACTTTTTTTTTTAAAATCAAGTCTCCTGTGTGGGAAGTAGATTATATTTAGACTTAAAACTACAGTGTGGAGGAGCAGCCCACAGAGAGGAATCAAATAGCCATTTCAGAAGGGAAAAAATTGTAATAATGTGTAGTACTATAGAATTTGCCAGGGAGAAAGAGAGCAGAAACAACTGCTATTTTTCTCACCAGTCTCATTTAAGGAATAGTCCCCTAATACTGATACCAAAATCAACTGGTCACTTGGAGGGCCACTGCTCTAATTGAGTTTTTAACCATACACTCTGATTACACATTCATTAGCTATCCCCACTTACTTGATGCATATGTATTATTTTATTTTACATAGTCATCAGAAATCCTCTTATGGATCTTTGGGGTCCATCTTCAACATGTGGTGTCCTTTTTAGGGGGCTGTTAACCCCCACTTTTGAGTAGCCCCAATATCTTTATTTTCCATAACTTCTACTTTGTCACCCCTGCAGAGCTGAGCTGGCATCCTGCTTGTGTTTTGCATGACTTCTGCATCCCTAAGTTACATCCTTCATCTGCTTCTCCAGGGCTGTGCTGTTCTGCTCTACTGTCCTTGCCAACAAAATGCAATTAATAGCAAAAGGCTTGTGCAAAGGCAGGAAACTTGCAGGTTCCTTCTGAAAATGCCACTAGCCCAGGTTGGCCATAAACTACCAAGAAATGAACATGGGGAGAAAAGGTAAAATATTCTCATCTTCATTCTTCAGGCCTGACCCTATTAATTTGAGCAAAAGCAGAGATTTTAGTTGTACAAAGAAATTTCCCTGAGGATGGAATAAAAGCAGCAGCAAGACAGATCAGAGTCAGCTGTAAAATAGAATCTCATATTTTCTGGGTCACAAAACCATAAAAAAAATAAAATATCAGAAGAGAAACTGCTGCACAAAACAAGAGCCCCAAGAGAAAAATTGAATTGCAGAATATGCTATTTCACTGAATATGGCTTAATTAAGGAACATTAATCATTCTTTTGTCCAAAGTCCTTGTGAGGCTCTGCAGCTGGGGGCAGAGTCCAAGCAGGACTTTCTGGAGTATCTCAGCAGAGGCAAAACCCTGAGCCAAACCAAAGTGTTGGGAATCACAGAATCTGCCTACAAGGATTATGGCTCATGACAACATCAGAACTCCTCTTGTGCTGACCTCCATTTTTTAGAGCAATTATAAGCTTTGGGAAGGAAAATCCTACCTCTCTCCACACTTGCAGATTTCATTGAAGTCAAATATGGGTTTTGAAAGCCAGCCAGTCATGGCTTGTCTGTGGGAGGAAGGAATAAACCCCAACAGGACCCCAGCGAGCTGCATGGCTTCAGCTCACGTCCCTCACCTGTGCTCTGTGTGCCCTGCCCACTGTATGAAATATTCCTCTTTTCATGGCTTGGACACCCCAAATCCTCACTTCCCATGAGTGCCTCCAGATGAGGCACTTCTCTTCCTGGATGCTGATTATTTCTGGGCTTTTTGTTTCATCAATACATCCTCCTGTTGCTCTTCCTACTGCTTTGAAACCAAGGTATTACAGCCAGTCTAACACAGAAGGAGCAATGCCTGTCTTAAGGTCCCATGGGAGAATGGGAAGACAAAACCAACAGGTAAAATGTAGATTAAAATGGGAGAAAGGCTCAACCTGCAGTGCTCGGCTCCATGGAGCTGTTTACCTTGCAAGGAACATTTGGAGCAACAGGAAAAAAAAATTAAGAAATAGAAGAAATGTTTAGAAATTGAAGTATTTATATTCAGCTTCAGCAAGTGAATATTTTAGGGCTTTAAGACTCTCAGATACTCCCTAAAGTATGACTATTTGTAAATGAATGTGTTGATGAAAGATCACATCAGCTGTGTTACTTATCAAAGTTTATTCTACAGGACCAAGCTGCTTGGCTTTTTTATTGCTAATGAGCAGGATTTATTCTTTCAACTTAATTGAACCACTAAAATTTGCACATATTAAAAAAAAATTAAACTGGGACACCTGGAGGGAAAAAACAATTTAAGACAAAGTAATCTGTCAGCACAGGCAGGCACTGCATCAAGGTATGAACATTGGAGTGAGCACTGGGAGGCTGATAAAGATGTAATACAGTCTGTGATAGCTTGGCAGTGCTGCCAAAAATGCTGCTGCTGTGAAGACCCAGGATTTATGTTCTAGCTCAGCAGAGTGCCATCCCCCACACAGCCCAAAGACTTGGATTAGTTGTTCCACTGTGGGAAGGAGGTGGTGGGCTTTCCATAAGGGAAAGGTGCAAGATCTGGGGATGGAGGGGAAACCACAGCCCCTCACAGCTTCCCTGTGGACCAGAGAGCAAACCCATAATGGTACCAGGCTCCCAGGGAGCTGGGGGCAATGGCAGCTCCCACCAGCTCCAGGAGAAGGGAATACAAGTGAGGATGCTGTGTCATCTCCAAGGCAGAGGCTGCAAAGCCCATCCACCCTCAGCTGCTCTGAGGCTCCCAGCAGCTCCATCCTCACTCAGCAGCAAAGGCACTCAACGCAGCAGCCCTGGAGGTCAGCAAGAGAGGAGGCAATGAAATATGGATGGAGAAGTGTGCTGTCCTGCCAGGCCCTCAGCAGCAATTGGCTTCCTGTGCCTGCTCCCAGCCAAGCACCATCCCATGGGCTCCAGGAACTGCAGCCCTGCTCAGCCTGACCAGGGATGCTCTTTCCACTCCATCACCCCCTGTTCTCCAGCATCAGAGCAATGCATGGATCTCAGATGGTAAATGAGAAATTAGCCACTTCAAGTACAACAGCAGCCATCTCCCCCATCAGCTGGGCTTTGAAGCCATTAAGCAAAATTCCTGAAGCACAGGCTAAGTCACACAGCGAGCCCACAGGATGCTCGCAATATGGGCATTAACCCATTTTATAGGATTTATACAGGCAATGTATGCGGCTTGCTGTCTGTGGCATACTGAACCCATTTACCAGTGGTTTAGATGAATATAAACACTATTTTCTCTAGAGCAAAGAACTTTTGTCAAGATTTCCAATAGGTTTTCTCTAAATATATGTATTTGTTATACTCTCAGATGGCTACTACACATATTTGACTGCCAGAAGTAAGCAATTCAAAACCCTGGTGGTAATAACAAACTTGGAAAAAAATGATGGCTTCAAATTTAAACATTTAGTTCTGCCTTCTCAAAGCTCCTGGATGAGAACATGCCACACTGGGGGCTGCTTAATGAAGGTTTTCTCACGAATTTTATTAAATTCACAATAGTACTCCCCTAAGAAGCCTAAGAATTATTACAGGTTTGTGGAGTTTATAATCCCTTCACCAGGTTAATATGATGTTGATTTAAAACAGAATGCAGCTGAGCTGAAATTTTGTTTTCCATCATAATCTGGGTGCAGAATTGAGGACAACCATAATCATGTCCCATGCATGAGGAAAGCCTATGGATGAGAAGGCATCCAGAGACCCACATAGACCTAAAAAAATTATTAATCCTCATACTATGTTCCTGCATTCCTGTTCTGCCTTTCTGCTCTTCTCCCTACAAGTCTTGACCCTCCCTTTGGAGTTGAGACAAAGTTTCATATCAGGTATGGCCTTTAGTTCTCAAACCTGAGGCAGCAGTAGGAATCTCCTCTCCTACAGCCTCTCTCTGTTGCTCTTCCTGGTGAAAATGTGAGAAAATAATGACCTGAAGCTTTGTCACTTTGGACTATGTCTTTAGGCTAATGAGCATTCCCCATGCAAGGAAAGAGGTTTTATTTTGGTGTTTCAGTAAGGAATATGCCATCGGTGTAGAAATACTGTCCCATCTGCAGTGGTTCTCCACAAAACAAGGCTGCTGCAGAGCTCCAGATTTCTGGGCATTTTCCCACTTCAAAGCAGATCCTTTTTCTTTTTTCTCTTCCTCCCCAAGAGAAGAGCAGCTGACACCATGTCCCAACCTCTGCTTTCACTCTTACCTTCTCTTTACACTTTATCTAGCTGTCCTAAATTAAAGTTGCATGAGAAAGGTAAGAGTTGCATCTGATGTTCTGACCTGCTGACGTTCAGCACTAGAAGTTACTTTTCTGCTCAGCTTCATTTCAAGCACCCACTTCCAAAGCCCTGAAGATCAGAGGAGACCGGATGGACTCTCCTGTGTGACTGTGTACCTTGCAGTGAGCAATTCCTGAAAGAAGAGAGCCTGGCTGTCCTGGCCCTCCTCTCCAGCTGTGCCTGCAGGTACAGCTCAAGGGAATGATATCAAACCATGGATTTCACAAAGGGACGATTAAGGAGGAGGAAAATAGCGCTCCCAACTCACTCACAATGAGAAGGTAAACAAGGACAAAGGAAGGGGAATGCACCAACCTTGGAAAATGAAAACAAGGAAAAAGGTCAAAACAGAAGAGGAGTGAGAAGGGATTCCTGGGATTCTTGTGGCCAAAAGAGCCTTGCAATTAGGGAAATCATGTCATTGACAGAATGGTTGGAAAACTGGCAGTTCTGGATCTACATTTGAAAATTCACCATGGTCACAAACCAAATTCTCTGTATCTTCTATCCAGACACCTCACTCAATCCCATGGGGCTGAAGAAGTGCAGACCAGATTGGTCCATGTAAGAGAGGTCACAAGAGGAGCCACAAGAATGAGAGATGGATTTGAAATTATCTTTCTGTCAAAGAATAAAAAATCAGATAAGGGTTATCAAAATTAATTTTCAGCAAAAGACAGGGCAGATAAAAGAGAAAGCTTCATCTGACCTGAAATGAATGGAGCTGTGTTCTTCAGGAGTGTTTAAAATAAAGCCAGAATCAATGCATTTAGTCCCCATTGGCAAGAAAAGAGGTGGGGAGGCCGGTGCTGCTTGGGGCTTACAGTCCTGCCGTGGGGATGCTCATTCATAACCAAGGCTGATCTTTATTTTAGATGCCAAGCAGGAGATGAGCCATGAGCCAGATGGATTTTCTCCTGCAGCTGCTGTGACTGACCAGGTCTCACATGCTCTGGAGTTCACACCTCTGCTGCCAACACAGGCTTTTGGCAGTGACAGCAAGGCAGGAAGAGATAGCAAGGACAGGAGATCAGCCAGCTCTGAAGTACTCCCAGACAGAACAACACCTGCTTAGACATTTCCTAACCTCGAGAGCCATCCAGCTCAGCTCTGTGTTGCCTATACACTCATTCACAATCAGCAAACACAATCTCACATTGGCTTACCCACAGAGAATATACACCCACATAATATATCCTCCTTTCCATAAGCATTGTGGCATTGAGGATTTGTTCTTGACTGGAAATGCCACCATGTCCTCTTGCGGGTTGGAGCAGCACTGTGGCAGTTTTTAATAAAGGGGGTTTGTCCTTGTGGGTGCAGAAAGAATTAGATATCCTGTGTCCATCCACAGCTTGGTGTGAATGGGAATACCTGCTGCAGCTTGCACACTCTGCCAGCCCTGAGCCTTGGGCTCCTGCAGCTGGAGCAGACCCAGGAATGGCACCTGAGGGCAGGCACAGGGTGGGCACAGACCCCTTGCTCAACCTCAGCCCCTCGTGATGATTTGAGCAATATTGTAAGAGCAGACCATTCATTCATTCGAGCTGAAGTAGTAAATATTATTCAACCTTTTAAAATCCTTTACGTAGAAAGGTAAAGGATTAAAAAACAGGCAAAATAAAAGAAAAACACTGAAGCCAGCCCAAAGTTAAGATTCATCCTCCAAGGGGCAGTAGCCAGGTTGATGGCAGAAGACATCTTAGCCCCTTGCTGTGCTTTGCTCCTCTTCAGTGCTCACCTTTGTCCCACAAGAACACAGTTGTGTTGCTCTGGAAAGAGCACAGGGAAGTTTGTTCTGACACACCAGACACCCTCATGGAAGAGTCAGAACAAGAACACTGTGGAAGGATGAATTAAAAGAAAGCCAGAAGAGGAAGAAGAAGTGACTAAAGTACTATTAGTGTCAGAGCCATTTTATCTAATTCATAACCAGCCCAAGCTTTCCCTTCCTCCCCCAGCCCCCAAGAAACTGCCTACATAGCACACCAGCTCATGAAAACGTGTTAGCTAAACATAAAATCTTACAGGTCTTTTACTTCATCCTCCCCCATGGAGAAGCCGTGCTGCATGGCTGGGACTCACTGCTTCCCCAGCACATCCATCAGCAAAAATGTGAAGGAGTTAAATGGAAAGCAGGTTATCATCCCTGAGCATCCAGTGGGATGCTTGTTACTTTCATGCTAATGTGTGAAAATTAAGCTAAATACGTGTTCCCTGTTTAAACCCTTTGTATGAAAGGGGGGTCTCGCAGTGCACTTGAAGAGCCCATTACAGCGAAGCCACAGCTTCAATTGGCTTTGCTATTGTGCCTGGAGAAAAAGGAGAAAATCAAGTTCTAAGGAAGGAGGGAAAAAACCCCCTAAGCGCTCCAATCTTACATTTCCAGAATCCATTTCTACTTTCAGCAGGTGAGAAAGGGCTCCCAGTACCATTGTGAAAAGGAAAAATGATCAGGAGCTGCACACCCAGCTCTATTGTACTTCCCACTGAAATAATACAATGCTCTACTGTGCTACCCACTCTGAAAGTTCATGGCTCTTTTCCTAAGCTCAAACCTCAAAGTGGGAAAAAAAATCACTTAAAGATAGTAAAATTGAATGGATAAGATACCATTTTGGTGGCAAAACACTTCTGACTCAAGAAACTTCTTACATAAATTTAATGTTGCTTCCTGATTGCATTTGTGCTCTGAAACTCAGATCCCAAATTATTGTAAAATTTTTGCAATTTCAGGACAGATTAAAAAACAAAAAAATGCCAAACCCAAAACAATCAAGGAAAAATAGGGAAAAAAACCCAACAACCCAGGAATTCCCCCCCAAACAAGTTAACTTAAAAGACATAAAGATGAGTGGCACTTGTCCTTTCTGTTCCCCCCAGCCTGCAGCTGCCCACCTGCCGGCCCCTTCCACCGGGCAGTATCATCCATCAGCTCTGCTCTCTGAGCTGCTTTTGGCAACCCACTAGAGACAGCAGTTCCTCAGTGAACCAAAACGCCTTTCAGCTCAGGGTGCTCAGAGATATGGAATGAGTTTTGGACTCTCCAGCCCACGCCAAAACCCATGGGTTCAGCAAATTATTTACAAAATGTAAGTGCTTGAAGAGCTACTACTGCCTATCCTATCTCCAAGGAGAGCACGAGTTATCCTTTACTATACTACAGCCAATGCCTCAGTAGTTTATTTTTGCATTCACTACTTTTTTTTTTTTTTTTTTTTTGGGCTAGGAGATAGCAAAACAGAGGATCTATGTGTTTAATTACTGGATGCTGCAGAAAGACTGTAATTACACCATTTGCACTCGGGCTGATTCCGCCCCATTCTCCCAATTCATTTAAGTGCAAACAGCCTCGTTGTCTCCCTAATCAGAAAGTCTATAAATACAGCAATCGAGGCACACTGAGCACATCCCTACCAGCCCCTCCAAACCAGGATTAAGGACCTACAGTGCATCCTCATCCCAGCTGGTCGAGGGGATGCAGGACCTGGGAAACAGGCTGCAGAACCTGGGGTGCACACCCGTGCTCAGCCCGCCCAGAGGGTGCAGGAAACAGGGCACCCCAACGCCCAGCCAGCCCAGAGAGTTCAGAATCCTGGCAAGGAGAAGGATACAAGCTACATCTCCCGTCCATCCGGTAACAAAAAGGTGCAGGGCTCTGGAGAGGAGGTGCAGTATCCAGAGTGCGCCCCACGCCCAGCCCAGTTCAGAAGATGCAGAACCCAGTGAATCTTTCCCCAGCTGTCCCAAAGAGTGCAGGGCAAGGGGACAGGGGACCCAGGCCGCCCCGGCAATCAAAGAGGTGAAACGCGGGGACAAGTGGGGGCAAGACCCGGGCTGCAACTCCATTCCCCAGGCAGCCCAGGGGCACAGGATCTGGACAGGGGCTGTTAAATCTGGGCACCCTACACCCAACCAGCCCGGGCGATGCAGGACCTGGGCTGCATCCCATCCCCAGCCGGCGGGGGTGCAGGACCCAAGGAACACCCCTGACGCCAAGCCACTCGCAGGATGCAGGACCAGGGAATACCCCTGATGCCAAGCCACTCGCAGGATGCAGGACCCGAGGAACAGCCCTGATGCCGGGGTTCAGGGTCCGGGGTGCTCCCCGTGCTCGTGCAGCCTGTGCGTGCAGGATCCAGGCGAGCTGAGGAGCCGGGCTGCAGCCTCTTGCCCGGCTGGTCCAGCAGGTGCTGGACCCGGGAAATAACGGAGATCCCGAGGGGCTGGAGGGGGTGCGGGACACGAGCAAGAGGATGCGGGACACCCATTCCCGCCCAGCTGGGGATTGCAGACCCGGCTCCAGCCTCTCGCAGGACGAGAGGAGCATCCCCGCTCCGAGGCGGGAGCGGGGTGCGGGATGCGGGATGCGGGGAGCACTCACATCGAGGATGACGGAGGTGCCCTTCCTCTGTGCGGCAGCGGCTCCCGGGGCCAGCAGCTCCCTGTCGGCGAGGCCCTTGTCGCCCATCCTGCCGGCCGCCCAGCGCAGCAGCCCGTCCAGCCCGCGCAGCGCCGGCGCCGGCTTCCGCAGCAGCTTCTGCACCCCGGCCCGGCAGTACCGCGCTGCCTGCTCGCACATCGCTCAGCCCGGCCTCATCCCGCCGCCGGGATTCCCCCTCCTCCTCCTCCTCCTCCTTCTCCTCCTCCTCCTCCTCCCACAGCCGCTCGGCGGGCAGCGGGCGGGTCCGGGGGGGATGCTGCCCCAAGAGCAAGGGGGAGTTTTGGGGTGGGGTAGGTCAGCCCCCCGGGCTCCAACACAAAACACCCTTACAGGGATTTTATGTGTAAAAAGACTCTATCCTTGTTCTCTCCCCTTCATAGCCTCTCTGCACTCTCAGCACATTTTAGCAGCTCTTTGTGAGGGCAGAGGAGAACAAATTTGTTGCTAGTTAATAAAACTTGCCCCCGAACCCCTATTACTCCTGCATAAAGTCCCTATTCAATGAATAGTCAACGATTCTAGGTGGGGAATTGCAGCATCTGTGGCTACAGCGTTGACCACAGTGCTCAGCTGGAAAATATTCCTGACCATGTCATTCTGTATTGTGAAGTTATTTCTCTGAGATACTCCCGTGCTCAGCTTCATAGGTCAAGATTTAGACTTGCAGTAGAGGCAATGAGTCTTCTGGACAAAATGGCAATAAGTCTTCTGGACAAAATGGCACTAAATTTCACTTCCCACTCCACACCTCAGGAGGTGCTCCCCGTTTGAGTTCAGATGCAGAAAGGCACCAAAGCAGGAGAGCTCAGCCCCAGAAACTTGGAGGTTTCCCCAGAGTTCTGGAGTAGCCACAGGATCCAAATATCCTTTCCCACATGCAGCAGCAAGACCCTCTCAGAGGCAGCTCTAGAGGACTTCATGGCCCACCAGGGCCATGTCACCAGATTTGAACACCTCTGTCCCAGGAGCCAGCACCCCATGCAAGCATTGCACACTCACACACTGAGTCCTGTGTCTGACCAGCAGCATGATTACTCCAAAAGGCCTGGCCAACCTCTGTTTTAGGTGAAACAAACAGCAGTAAATTATTTCTTTCACATTGCGGTTCACCAGTACTCAGACCCTCCAAAAAGCCTACCTGGAAGAATTATTTAGCTGCTTCTTCTAATCACCCATCTTTATTCAGATAAATTAGGGTGAATTTTCTGTATTTGAGGTGACATGTGAGGATATATTTGACGGGAATATGCCTTTTCCTCTCAGCTGCTGCTCAAAGAAAAGCAAGTGGGAGCCCAATTCTTTCTGCTGGAGTACATGGAAAAAAGCTGGAAGCTCTTAAAAGCCTTTTAGACAAATGAGGCACAGAGAAGCCTAGCAGTAGGTCAGGACACCCAAGAGCTGAGCCCCTCTTTCACCAAGCTCTTGCCTTTCAGAGTTTCCTCCTCCAGCAATACAAAACTCATGGGGGAAAACAGAGGAACTTCAGGGGTTTATATGGCTTGTAGGAGCTGTGTGGAGCACTTCAATGGCTCTGTGCTCATTCACAGGTGTGCTCAGAGCAGGCTGGTGTACAAGCCAGCCACCACTCAATTCCCAATCATCTCACAGCAAAGTCAAGCCAAGCCACACCTTGTCCTCCTTACCACGAGCAGGTGCCAATCTCCTGTGCCCCTCACGGCCAGAGCTAGTCTGCTCTTTTGTATTTGTACAATGCTCATATTAATCACGTATTTCTTTCTCCTTTAGACATCCCTCCACTAAATGGCTGCTTCAGACTGTATTGATCACACCCAGGTTAGGATTACTATACACACTTGCTAATTAAAACTATTGACTGAATAAATTTAGAAATAAGGTTCTTTGAATTTTCCTTTCTATTCGCCATGAAGATTCATTACTTGGATTTGAGGTTTGGGGTTATTTCTCCGCTTTTGTCAAAAACAGTTCTTGTTAATGTCAAAACCAGCTCTGTGACATTTAAATACTCATTTTTCCTACTAAAAAGATCTAGATAGAAAAAAAAATTCTGCCATTCAGATATTAGGAAGAAGCCAACCATTTTTACCAGGCTGTGTTACTTGGGGCTATTCTCTAGTTCCTGTGAGGCTGAAGTCTCTCTTTGAGGAAAAAGTGGGAAGATTGTAACTACTTATCTGAGCCAGGTTAGGAAACCGAGGAGCTTGGAAGGAATGTCTGGTGCCAGCCCATGTCACACCACAGCCAAGGGTGGGGGCAGAGGCACAGACCCCACATTGAGCTCTGTGTCCCAAATTCATCCCCTGCTTCCCACCAAGGGAGGTGGGACACTGCTTGTCCTGTGCAAATAAACACAACTGCAGCCGAGGTGTCAGGGCTCTGCCAGCCTCTCCCACCATCCCGTGCTGCTGGTCATGGCACCAACCCCAGCAAGCAGCCATCCACCAGGGCCAGGAGAAGAAACCAAAAACCAAACTAGTGATGGACAAGTGGAGACAGCAGGGTTTGCTTGCCTCTTCAGCTGCAGCTCCTGGGCATCCAGCACACTTACTGCATTTCATTAAAGGTGGAGAGAGCAGGACCACCAGCAGCCGCTGAAAGCTTTATCCACAATGCAGGTGCTGAGTGCCATAGGAATAAATAGCAGAGAAGAGAGAGAATGCAACTAAAAAGCACAGTAAATGCAGGCAAAGTGCATCCCTGGGAAAGCAGCAAGCATTAATTACAGGTGCTGGTAGGCTCAGCGTGGTCAGGCCATGAAGTGCCCAAGGGCAGCAGAGCCCAGCGTGCAGCACAGCCACTGACCCACTGGCATTTTGCTTCCCACACTGTGCTGCAGGCACAGAGCTCCAGCCCTGCCCAGCAGAGGAAGGGAGAGCTGCAGGGAAAGGCAGCAGCAGCTGCTGCACCTTCTCCACCCTGACATTTAACACTGAGCCTCCCCACTGCTGCGCTGACTGGGCACACACATTGTTCCAGACCTCCACAGTGTTATAAATGATGGATCAGTTGGACAGGAAGGTTGTTGAAGGCTGTTAGAGATCAGACCTATTCTCTCTCACTCCCAGCTCCAAGTTCAGGAACTCTGAGATCTCAGAAGAGAGTATTTCCAGTACAGTTTCAAGTCTGATCTTGACCTGACAATGTTTTTTACCTGGTGCATTTGAAGCTCAGAGTGAAGCACAGGTTTACTTCTTCCACTGACCAGTTTGCTCTACCAGCTTTCATATGGGGCTTATTTAGGTGCTATATCCAGTATTTTCCAGAAAGACTTGGAGCAGGAGCACAAGCCATATGCTGTAATTTCACATGAGAGGACATCTGAAAAATACAAGGGCTTCTCTGAAGGAAAGGTCCAAGAGGAGCAGAAGTCCTGCCCACACCCCGGTGTGGCAGGCAGAGGCAGTGGCTTTCATCTCCCCTTTGAGTTCTGCCTTCTCCCCCCGCACATCTGCACACAGCAGGCAGCTTTATTTAATTAAAAACTTCCAACAGGCAGGACCTGCAGCCTTGCTTGGTGCAAAATGTCACATATGACTTACTAATATTTACTAATGACTGAGGGATTGAGGTTAATGCAACAGTTCAATGGCAGGTAGAGGAAATGGCAACCCTGTCACAGAGATGAGAATTCGGCAGAACAACCTTGCTTGCCCAGGCTGGATGCAGAAATGACACCTTAGTCCCTCTATTAACTTATGTTTATTATAATGCATCACCAAGTGAATCTATCAAAAAATGTATATTCCAGCTTGAAAATGCCACACTGCCAACAGCACCATGGTAACTCACCAGTCTGAACTGAAGAGGATGCAGGGAATCTGTGTCCATGTGCAGTGTAACTCCCAAAAACACAACAAACCCCCTCTCCTCTGCAAGCTGAAGGGAGCAGAGCTCATGGTTTGGTATCACAGCTTGCCCACACCACTAATGAAGTGTCAAGTCCACTTCAGTCACTGGGATCACAGGTTTCTGATCCAGGCCCTGCAGTCAGGGATAGTAAAACTTCAAATGCACCATTTTATGTCAGGTTGAACTTAAAGAGCTGAATTCTTGTTTAAGACAAGATGTAGATTTGCACTTTGAGCGTCCTGAGTGTCTTCCAACTGTAGTTACTCTAACGAGACAGAATCTTCTCTGTTCAAGTACTCCTGCATCCAAACAGCCCTCCTGCTCCAGGACCAGCACTGCAGCCAAGAGAGGAGCAGGCAGGTCCAGCACAAGGCAAGAGAGCCTGAGCTTTCTTGAGGAATTGCTCAGCCCTCCCCCAATGCATCCAATTGCTGCAAGCAGGGGCCAGGCACAGTTTGAGAGTTCTGGCTACTGTTGATCATTATCCTAAAGGCACAGATATCCAGGAAACCTGGCAAAGGGGAATTATAGGGACTAACCTCACCATTAAATAAAACCTATGCAGTATTAGGATATCATAGCTCTCAGAGGTCCAGACTTCCCCAAAGCTCCAAGATGGTTCTCCAGAGAAATATGGGAATTTGTCACTGTAAGAAAAGATTAATTTTTAAAAATAAAATAAAAATCAAAGCTCTTCATAAGAGACTCACCTTCCAAGACATACACAGGCTCATCCTGGAGAGGGTCTGGGAGCTGTGTGCCTTCTCCAAACCTCTCAAGAGCAGCACAGCTCCTGCCTGGGCAGCCTGTAAAGTTCACCTGGGCTGGGGCCTCCACATCAGCTCCAGACATGGCCCTCAGTCCCCAGGGATCCTGGCACCATTCAGTGGAAACCTCAAAACTCGAAGAATATTGCCTTTTAGTTATTCTGAGGTGCAGGATTGTAGGCAAACATTGGGTCAAGTCCTTCTGCTGATGGCTGCTAAACAAATTCAGAGGGTGATGGTTTTTGTTTAGGTGTTGGCTATTAAGGGACATTATCTAGCTCTGTTGTTTTGGGAATTGAGGAAATGAACATTTAACACCCAAACTAACATACCTTTAATCAAAGATCATTGACTTGATAGACCTGGTGATTGTGGATTTGTAGGGAAGAGCTACAGTAACGTTTTCCTTGCGTGTTTATTACTTATAATGATGTTCAGGTAAAGCAGGCAAAAATATTTTTCCCTTCGATATGCAACTGAGATCAGAACTATTAAGGACCCTGGAACAAGCTAATCCACTTCTGATGACCTTTCAAAATTACCTTTTGTATCTTGTGCCCAGTACACCTCATTTCAGATCACATATAACAGTATGAAAACCATGGAAATTGAGAATTACAGACTTTCAGCTCTCTAAGCCTGTGTATGAGCATGACCACCAATTTTAAAAAGTTTAAATTATTTCACCTAAATAAAATATTACCTCTTCATAACTGACCTCCTCAATTACAACATAAAACTGATAATTTGCACCGATTTAATAGTCAAAATGTGCCTGAGAATGTGTTGAGATCAGAGCTATCAAGCTTCTTCATAACAAGAGCGGGGAGGGAGGGACTGGCACTTTTCGCATTGCATGTACCCTTTGTAATTAATTTCTAAAGTAATTTCCTCCTTCGCTAGGCAGATATCATCTCTGACTGCATTTGTGGGAGGAAAGAAGATCTCCCCGGTTTATTTCTGACAATAAATACAGTTAATTAGTGCTCAGTAAGTAAAATCTGACATCTTTCAAAGAAAGCAGGGCTCTCTCTGGGGCTCCCAGTACAGGCACAGTGTCAAAGCCCAGGCAGGGGAAAGGCACAGGGGGCAGCCAGGGCATGGGCAGGACACCGGCCAAGAGGGACTTCAGAGAGATAAAATACAAGCATTTCTTATTCTTAACATGTTTAGCCTGTGGCTAAAGCTGTGAAAGCCTGGAGGCTGTTCAGAAGGGCACAGAGCTTGCCAGAGGATTCCTTTGCCTGAGGCACTGCTCTCGGTCCTCAAAGCGATGCTGAAACCGCAGGACAGGAGCGATTTTGGCACAAAACCCGTGCCCAGAGGGACTGGATTTACAAGCCAGGCTTGCTTGCCACAACCCAGCACCCACTGGAGCTGAGTGGGACCCCTGAACTGCCCTGCAGGTGAGAGGAGGATGAGTGTGAAGGCTGGGGTGTGAAAATGCTCTGCTGGCACTGGGGGGACATTCTGGAGTGCTCTGACCCTTGGGGAACACTCTGCTGACCCTCGGGCACCGTTTGAGTGGCTGTGATCTGCCCTCAGGGGACACCCAGTGCCAGGAGTTTCTCGTGGCTCCAGGGATTGCTGGTGGGTACCCATCCTGGTACCCCTGGATGGGATCTCCATGGCACAGGGTCACTGCCACAAGCACGAGTGGTGAGTGAGACTCAGGACAAGCACAGTGACAGCCAGGGGGAGAGATCTGTCCCCAAAGGACACTCACTGCAGCCCCAGCAGTGAGCTGGTCTTTCAGGTGCACACCTTCACTTTAGCAGCACACTCAGTGCTGCTCCACACTGCTCAAACACCAGGCACATTCATTTTCCCTCCAGCATTTTATTTGTCCTTATTTGATGTCCTCAAAGTGACAGACCTGGGGAAATTATTTATATCTTACACTGCTCCCATAACTATTCACCAAGAGTTTGGGAGAGTCACTGCTGGACACACACACACATACACACACACAAGATCACTTCATGAGCATGTTATCGGGTTTCCTGGCTGTGGAGCTATTTTAAAATGCTGCTGTGTTTGCCACTTTGGGATCAAACTCATGTAATTTAATGGGTTTCACTGAGACATCAGCAGGCCCTAAAGGCAGATATCGATTTCCCACAACAAAGGGCTGCTCTTGAAATAATTTAATGAGATCACCAAGAAGTGACTTTGAGCTGCAGGTGCTGGAGTGCTTATGGATGTGAGCTTGCTGGGATGTCATGGAAAATGATGCCCGAGAGCAAGGCAGCCCCTGATCCAGCATTCCCAGGGGAGCATGAAGATGGGCAGTGAGGCAAATGCCTTTCTTCCATAAATTCCCTTCTGTCCCATCAATCCAGAGCTGGAAAAGGGGCACCTTCATCCAGTGGAAATGTCCCACCTGCAGCCTGTGCAGCAGCAGAGGCTGCACATCCACAGCATGGCATGCAAGGACATCTAGTGCCTGATGCTGAGGCTGCAGGGAGGCTCTGGGCCACAGCAGGGTGTGCTTTTCTGGTGGCTTATCCCCCTCACAGCAACAAAAAGCCCCCATGGGGCCAGTACCAGCAGTGCTCTGGAGGATGGGATCCCAGCAGGAAGGTCACTGTGAGGCTCTGACATGAGTCTCAGCTGTCTGCAGCATCTGGGGCTTTGTCTCTGAGCTGGAGCTCCCCAGCAGCCCTGTCCCCATGCTGGGACAGCTCCTCTGACCTGTCCAGTCTGGGCAGCTTTGGGTGTTTTCCAGTCAGGTTTTGGCACACACAGCTCCCAGGGGAGCGCAGGGAACACAGCACAGCTGATGAGCATGGGACAGCTGCATCTTCATCTACTAACAGTGCCCACCCTCCTCTTCCTCTGCCAGTTCTGTGACCTTCTCTAAGTCTGGCACAGATCCAGCATCCTACCTGACTGCTGCACTTGGGGATGGAGCTGACCACACAGTGTGCAGTGTGAGAAACCAATCTTGTTTCCAAAGGGCATACTCCTGTCCAGAGCCATCCATAGACAAGCTGGAGGATTAAAGCTTGGGTGACACAGACAGGGCTTGTCAAGCCCTTGTACAAGCAGAAATACCAAACATCTGAGGATAATCTGAGCTGCTGACAGTTGAGGAAGATGGACAATCAAGATGTCAAAACAATCTCACGGGGACAAAAGGTCAGAGCACGGCAGGCTGACACACAGGTGTCACTGCTGCTGTCCCTGCAGAGCCCTGGGACACGGGATGGCAGCAGGGAGGGCAGGCACCCAGCTGAGCCCTACCACATGCTGTGGCCGAGGACAGAAACTCATCACACCGAGGTGCTGCCAGCAGATGCTCCTACCCACCATCCCCTCCTTTGGCAGCAGCCCTCACCGTGGAAAACAGACATTTCTTTAAATGAGAATTGGAGAAGACAGCTGGAGATAGGGAAGGTCCCACTGGGCCATGCACTTCAACAGAGAACCTGTAATAATTATGGATTTAAGATGTCTGAATCTAGCCCATCCCCACAGGCAGGGATGGATCCTTTTGTGCTTTAAATTACATTTACACTGCAGAAATGAACCCAGAGAGCACAGTAACCCCTCATCTTGGGGATGCGGAGCTCTGCAGTCAGGAGAGGGAGCTGTGCTGCTGTGGGACGGCCACAGAGTCACCTCAGGGAGGGCTGCAAGCCTGTTTCCAACCAGTCCTTGCAGCATGATATTCTTTAAATGTTGCTTTAAAGAGATCTTAATGCATCGCTTTCTTTCTTTTTTTTTTTTTTAGTAGTTGTCTTCCCCTCTCTCTTTGGAAGTTTACAAATCCATAGCGATTCACAAAATTGGTGTAAGTTTGTGGATAACTTCAGGCCCCCTGAAAATCATATTTTTAACTAGCTTGCTACCCCTGTCTCAGTGCTGCCCTGCTTGCACAAAGCCTCGGTGTGACATCCCAACGTCCCGGAGAACCCACTGGTCCTTCCCATCCCACCTGTCATCTTTTCACCAAAATGTAAGATCCCAGCTCTGACCTTCCCACTTCCAGCTTCATTTTGAATCACACACACACACGTTTTATCCTTTTATTTGGAGTTTAAAAGCACCTTCAGAAGCCTGAAACTTTTTCCCCAGCAAAGCCTATCCCAGCAGCTTTACTACCCTGTGCAAGCCCAGATCAGGGTTCTGGGATTGACGAGACAGCTAAATCCCTTCCCTGAAAACATGTCTGTACAGTCCATGGCCAGCTAACTACATAACACCAAGTCCAAGTTACCCTGATGGAGATGATCTCCACATCATTTCTGTGCAAATGCTCTGAGCATCGCTGGCAAAGCCTGGGCTGGCTGTCCCTGCTGCCACAGGAAAAAGACCCAAAGCAAATCTCAAATTTAAATGACCAAGAGCTATCGGGTCTTTTACCAATTTAGGTGTATCTGATAAACCGTATATTTTTGTAGGAGATGATGCTGTATAAGACATTTAGAAGAAATATGAAGCCAATTATTTATAACTTTTCCCCATGAAAATGTCGGAAATAGAGATATTAAATGAAACCATGCTAAACTTATAAGTGCCAAGGACTCATAGGTCACCCAGATTGTCCGAGTTCATTGCAGAAAGTTCAGTTTCAGAAGGAAAGATTTCTTCATGGGGTTCCTCTGCACCAGCTCTCACGTGGTGGAAGCCCATTTCTCCTGACAGACACCAGCAGTGTGGGCACTGGGCAGATGCCTGGCACCAGGACACAAGGCTCCCTGCTGAGAGATCTGCCAGCAGTCTTCTTCAGGGGTCACTTCAGATTTGTGAAGAGTGGCTTTATTAAATAGCAGCTTGCTTCCAGGGCTTCAGAAATAGAGAAACTTATATTGCAATGAGATTAACAATCTAAATCTCTCTCTGGTTTTCTTTGTGGCAGAGAAAACAGTGCTTATGGGTTGCATCCATAGGTTGTTTTGCCTGCTCATTTGGGTTCCCCTTTTTTTCTGAGAAATTTTAGAGGCAGAAATTCACAGCAGGCACCTCACCTGCTGTATCCAGGATAAGTCATGTAAACCAGTAATATTTCTGAAGGTTTCTCTGCCAGGTGCACACTCCGAGTCACAGCAGATTTACTGCTTCTCTTTTGCCTCTAGGATTATGGCAAGTGATTCCAGGAGCCTGTTCTTTATTTGAAAACCATTCCAGCAGGCAGACTACCAGTTCAGTGCTCCTGTCCTGCTGGATATCATTTATGGCTGTGGAACACTCCCAGCTGTTAGTACGAAACCTGTAAAAAAAAAAATCCAGAGCTGTTTGTTTTATAGCATTCCAGGGCACACTGTAATGGCCCACTGTAAACATCAAGGACATCAAGAATTTGATTGCAGCAGAGAGACAAGTCTCCCAACAACCACTCCTGAGAGCAGCAGGCATGTCTGGTCCCAAAGAACCAGCAGGCTGGAGGACTGTTGACTTGGGGAGAGGTAGAGTGGGACTGGGAGAGGCCACAAAGGCTGGAGAAAAGCACTCAGACACCTGTGGGGCCCCTGAGCCAGGCCAGCTGGGCTGGCCAGCAATGCTCTCCCTGTGTGTTGCTGGGACTAATCTCGTTGCTAGGAAATTCAGGGTTTGGGAAGATAAATTATCAATAGGTGCGGGAGATATTTGGTTGCAAAGTCCCTCCAGGCAGCCAGTGGGGCCCCCAGTCCATAAGGAGGATGTGGAGCTGCTGGAGCCAGTCCAGAGGAGACAGCAATGATCAGAGACTGGAGCACCTCTGCCATAGAGACAGACTGAGAGGGTTGGGGTTGTACAGCCTGGAGAAGGGAAGACTCCTGGGAGACCTTATAGCCCCTTCCAGTTTCTAAAGAGGGTCTAAGATAAGAGAGTTGGAGAAGGATTTTGGACAGGAGCCTGGAGTGACAAGATAAGGGGGAATGGCTTCAAACTGGCAGAGGGAAGGGTTAGGTTGGACACTCAAAAGAAACTCGCCCCTGTGAGGGTGGTGAGGGCCTGGCACAGGCTGCCAAGAGAAGCTGGGGATGTCTCATCCCTGGACGAGTTTAAGGCCAGGCTTGATAGGACTTTGAGTAAACTGGTCCAATGGAAGGTGCCACTGCCCAAGGATGTGCTTTGGTACTAGATGATCTTTAAGATCCCTTCCAATCAAAGCCATTCAAGGATTTTGTGGTGATTCTGTAGTTTTGTAAAATGGCTATATGGATGTTGTTGGGTTATTAACCCACCCCCTTCCTCAGTCCTACTTTAGAACATGTTCTGTTGTGCTGGCAAGATCTGTGCTGGCAATCACAGCCTGGCAGCAGAGCTGCCTCCGACACCCCACAAAGCAGACACCAATGCTCATCTCCCCTTGCAGGCTGCAAAAAAGCATTGGATGCTCCATTTTTGAGGTAAAATACCAAATCTTTGGCTAACAGAATAGTCTCATATGTTTCTGAGTGCGCCTACCAAGGGAGGTTTGCTCAAAGACTTTTGGGGATGGGCTTTTGACAATGTAATGCCATCATGTATCCGTCCTCCTCCTGAACTGCAAGCTGTCCATGCCCAATCTTGTGGTGCTTCACATGCCAACATCATAAACAGCCCTCACAATATCATCTGCTTGGATGACAGCCTTGCCCAGGATCAACCACAAAATGTTGAGCCCAGCTCTGACAGCAGATTAGGTACTGCCAGGAGGCTGGAACTGGGGCTGTTCCTTACACAAATAAACAGGGATTGCCTTTAATATTCACTGAAATGCAAGCACCAGCTTGCACCAGGGCACCTTCACATTTGCAGTCAGGTGAGGAGGTGAGCTGGCCAGGGGCTGGGGCTCAGCAGTCCCAGCCTGGGCAAGCAGGCTGCCATAAATACCATCCTGTGCTTCCTAACCCAGCACAAAGATGCTCGTCTGTGCCCTGCACTGAGGGGTTCCTGGTGCAGCTGAGGTTTACAATAGCTGAAAAGAGAGAGAAGATAAAGGCACCTGTGCCTTGCTCAAAGGCCTCTTTGAACCCACCACCTTCACATGCCAGTGAAGCACTGCTCTTCCAGCAGGTATTTCCCAAAATATCTGCCCTTCCCAGGCTAGCAACACAGCAGGGAGCAGCTTCATCCAAGGGCCATATGGCATTGGTGGAGGGCAGTGAACATCCCTAGAACATGTCCACCTTTAATTAAAAGCAACATAATTTCCCAGCTCTCTGTAATAATATCACTCCTCTGCCTCCATGTACGTGCTGCATTTCTCATCCAAAGAAGAGCCAGAAAAATGCAGTCCATGTCCAGCTGGCTTCTGCCTCAGCAGCAGCAGAGCTGTAAATGGAAGCAGCCTCCAAAGAGCCTTCAGCAGCTGCAGGGCTGCTCAGATGCTCCAGCCTAAACACAAGGAAATCTCCTCAAATAGTTCATTTTCTTCAGGCTTGTCCTCTTTTGGCCTCTTATATCTTTACTGCCCTGTTACAGATTTTCCTTCAGTTCTCTGCTCTGGACAACCCTCTTTGCTAAACCAGGCACTGCCCATCCCTAGGACACGTTGAGTCTTAGTTGGGGTGCCTGCCTTGGCCGCTGCAAGGATTTCTAAGTCAATCTTGGCTGTGAGTCAGGTTTCCTAAGATGGACTGTTAATTGAGAATATTGCTAATTGTTATTGTAAGAGCTGACAGAAAACAAAAAAATCCCCAACACATCCAGGTGAGTTTCAAGACATGACACAAATGGACTGAGCCTTCCCTCTGTGATATAAGCTTCAAACTAGGAGATAATTAGTAAAATATCATCCTGACAAATCTGAGTATTAGGGAATCAGAGGAATATGAAAATTATATTTCTGTATTGAAAATGCTTAGTATTAGTTCTTTCACCAAGCAGGGGCCATTGGGACCTTCCAGCCTCACTGAAATGTGGGGATCAGTCATAAAAATGAATATTTTTATCCCATCCATTTCTGCTTCCCTTCTCAGTGCAGCATTCAAAGGCTATTGGAACCACACACATGAGGGAATGGGAAAGGTGGTTCATCTGTGATGATATTTCACCAGAGCCAGACTTTATTGTTTTAGCTGTGGGATTGCTTTTTAATTCCTGCAGTTTTCCTGACCTGACACTGGGAAAGTGTCACAGGCTCCAGTTGCAAATGGGGATCTGCTCCAGCAGAGCTGCATCAATTCCTCTGCAATGAGCCTTTTCCCAGTGGGACAGAGGGATATCCACTACATTGTTTAAAGGAAGAGGAAATTTTTGGTGGAAATGGACGTAACAGAGCTCAAGGAAGGTCACAGGGAAGGCTGGGAATGGGAAATTCTACCTCCCTTTGATTTATTTTCCTTTGTTTCAGGATGAGAACAATTCACTTGGCCTGCTCTCATCCAGCTCCCCTGTTATGTCATATCCAGATTACTCAGTGGATGCGGTATTTGGAGTGTTACATCAGACAGAAAATATTTGTTTATATAACTCAATTTTTTTCTCAGACTCCTGCTTCTCTAACTCCCTGAAAAATATTTATATTAATATTTATGTTTTCAGGAATGAGAACTTATATCAACTTCAGGATGGCAGTTGTCTTCACTATAAATTAATACAAGTGGTTGCTGCAGAGCCCCACACATAGCCTGGGAACCTCTTTTGTTTCTTATAAACATCAGTTCACCAAACCTAGAATTATGCAGAGGAAAAAATCATTTCTGGTGTAAGATAATTCTGAAATTTCTTCCAGCCTTGAGATGGAGCACTAGCCCAAAAGGGGACCAGAAATCCACTATAAAATGCCAAAGATTACAGTGTTCCCTGCCATGTCTGAGGCTCTGCTATAAGTCCCTGATTGAATGCTGCTTTTGGACTCTGCTTTTAGTGAAACTTTTCCAAAGGTCTTACTTTCCTCTCCATGTAAAACAGAAGAAGGATTTTAAAGATTTTCTTTTCAGAGGAGAAAACTTTCTTACTATTACATGTTTTATCAGGCCAATATATTGCAGAGCTTGCATCCTGCATGCTTTAACGTGCTGCCCCAAGCCATCCTAGTTATACTCCAGCCAGCAAAAACAATGCCAGTTTTTTTCACCCTCCTGAGAAATCTCTTGCTCAAGCTTCATGAAGGTGTAATATGGGGCATGAAGGATGTTTTCATTTACATTTCACCCTTCCCTCTCACTGCTCATGTGTCTTTCTGTTTATTATCACCCTGATTTCCTGGGCAGAGATTCTGTGACCAGAGCAGCATTTACAGGAAAGCTGCTCCAGCAACTCCAAAGGGAGTTTGGCAAACAGGTGCTGGAAAGGACTCAGGGAAAATTTCAATTGCAACATGTGAGCTTGGAATCATGCTCCCATCACAGTGCCCAGGACTGGCTCTCCCTTCCTGGCCATGCTGACACCATCCTTCCCAACCAGCTGCAGGAAAACTGCTGAGGAGTGTGTACCCCGTATATCCAGCTTCCCTTTCCTTGGATTTTCTATTTCCAGAGCCAAACCCTGCCAAACCTCTCCTATCTGCACTGCTCCCAGTCCCAGGCAGGCACCCACACGTGCCCTGGTGAGGGCTGGCAGCTCCAGGCAGGACTGTCACCCCTGGTGGGAGTGAGTCCACAGCATGTGCCACCCTCAGAGCTGCTCAGCAGCATCAGCTGTGAAATCCCTGCAGCCCTGAGCCACGACACATCAGCATCTGCCAGCACTGCTGCTTTTCCCAGGCTGTGGTTTGATAAAACAGTCAATCCACCCCTGGCATCCCAGCAACCAGATTAGGAAAAAGAAAAAAAAAAAGAAAAGCAGGAAAAGAAAACTCAGCTGCACAGCATGAGGGATTCACATGGCATAAACTTTCCAGCAATTCAGATTTGCTTAGAAACAACACTGCTACATTAACCTTTGCAACTTGACTCATCCATCTCTTTTTGCAGCCACTATTGCAGCTTGGCAAGACAAAGATGTCATCCCTCTCTGTGTCACAACGTCCATCACACATACCCTGCTCCTCCCAGCTGGACAAGGCCTGGCAGGCCCTGTGTCCCTGTTGGTCCCCAAGCAGGATGTTTGGGGATGAGCCTGACACAGACCAGGGTGCTTCCAGGACACTGCAGCCACTGGGGCATCTGCATTCAATGTCCCACCACTTTGTCATTCACTTAGTTTTGATAGACCTTAATGTTTAAAATGAAAAGTCCATTTATTACCCCAGGAAAATACAAAATATTTTTTTTTTTCTGGCATACAAATTCTCTGGCTTTTTCAGTAGAAAGATCTATTGGTTGGTTTATTAGCTTTGAAAGCTCTCAATGCCTCTGAGACCTCTGCTGACTCCGAGTTACGGTAATGCTGGATAACTCGGTATTAATGCCAAGTTGCAAATGAGGTTTGCTCTACTGGGCTGGCTCTTGAGAAGAATGAATGTTTTAAGCCTAAAACTGCCTGTGGTCTCATAAAAAATCTCCACAGCTCTCCTGATTTTCTATTTATTTGCCATTATAGGAATGATTCCATCCTGCCCTTTGCTTGTCCTCTGGTTAAAGTTTGCCTCTCTGGCAAAAGGTTCAGTGGGTTACAAAAGCACAACTTGAATCTGGAAATTTACGCAATACAAAATCCCCAGATCCACACTTTGTCATCAGCAGTAACTTCCCACGCCCACAACCCCTGGTGAACTTCGTTCCAGGTTTGCATGAGCAGCTCTGTCACGGGGCAGAGCCCCTCTGAGCTGGCCCTGCTCCAGTGCTGTGCCCAGCCTGGCTCTACCCCTGGGCTGTGCTCCAAGCCCAGCCTGGCCAGGGCACCACAGCCCCTGCAGCTGCACCCCAGTCCCCAAAGGAGCTCCCTGCCCCTTCACTTCCAGTGAGACTGAGATATGGAAATTCACCTGCAGGGTAAATATCTTAAACAAATAGCCCTGTCACCTTCCAGAGCAGCTTTCCCAGCTGGCAGTGATGCTGGATGTGGAGCAGGACCACACTGCCTGTGCGTGGTTGCTGCCTGGCTCAGGATTCCCCTCCTTTTCCTTGTTCCCAGCCTGCTGTGGTGCAGATGTAAAACAAAACAGAACTGTTGACAGTGCTTCCAAGAAATGAATGCAACCAGAAAAAATTGGCCTGGAAAACAAAACCCAATCTGCTTCCTTTGCAAAAAGTTTATGAGGGCTGCCTGCTCTGCTCCTGTAAATTGATATACTTGTAAGTCCTTCCTAAGCCAAGCTGGGTAACGTGGGTGCCCATTTGGAGCAGAAGGGCACATTCATATAGTGGCAGAACACCTGTGAGATGTTTTCCTTCTCATGCCAGAGCAGAATCTCTCAGAATCTCTCTGATCTGCACATCAAACAGCCCAGGTTTTGTCCTGGCCCTCAGGGCTTGTCCCCAGCAATGTCAAAGGAAACTCTTCCTGGACAGAAGATCCTGCAAATTTCCAGGCTCTGGCAGAAGGCAGGAGCCAGCCAACAATAGTAACAGAATGTGTGCTTTTTTTTCCTCCTCCCCACTTAGCTGCTCTCTAGCCAGGAGCTTTCTTCCACCTTCATGGCTTGCATAAGAGCCCTGCAAGTCATATTTTTCCCTGGAGCCTCCAGGGTTGGTTCCACCTTGAAACCTCTTCTCCCACACCATCCACTCCCCAGGTGCCCCCAGTTACAAGCAGCTTAGCCTGACCCCAGGAGCTGTCAGTCAGCAGTGATGTGCTGGCTGCTGGCCTGCCCACAAGTATCTGTGTTTCACAAACAAAGCAGGTTAATTTAAACCACTATGTCTGCAGCAGCCTGACAGCTCCCTAAGGGCCCTTCTAAAGCTAAGACTTAGGCAATAATTGGACTTGCAATATGTCATACACTCTGTAGACCTTTTAAATAAAGTGGTCGGGCCAAGATGTGCCTGGATTTAGTCCTATGCTCAAAGACAGAAGTGCTGCCAAAAAAGCGAAGGATGAACAATCAAAGGAGCTCCCAAACTGTTTTACTGAAATTATTTCAATTCAGGTGATACATAAAAGATGGCTCCTTTTAAAAAGAGGCCACCCTTCCCTTCATTTAAGAAGCAAAAGCTCTCCATGAACATGCTCTGACATCTCACAAGACCTTCACCAAAGCAAAAAGCAGAAGCAGTAGGTTTGTATTTTAATTGCATAATAAATGTACCTGAGTTCAGACTTGTACACTCAGTTCTGCCACACCCACAGGTGAGTTTAAAATACGTCAGCCCTGACTGCAAGGACTCACAAACACAATAAAATCATAAAACCACAATTCTGTTTCTTGTCTTGTTAGTAAACTTCAAATATTCATTCGGGTTCTGAAGGCATAATTTTCCATTGTTCCTGGCAAGTACCAGCAGGTCCCAGGAGCCTGTTCTGCAAGGATACAACAGGGCACCAAAGGAGGCTGAGGAGCCCTGAAGAAGGGGAAATGAGTCCTGACATGGAGCCCTTGTTGTGGTGGGATGAGCATCGCTTCTTAGCTGCAGCCAGAGCCCTGTATGAGAAAACCAATCTCCTGTATCCAAACTGAGCTGAGCAGGGAGCTGCTTGAGGCTTCCCTGATGGAGCTGCTCTGGTCTCTGTGGTGTGGAGGTTTCCCAGTGGGCAGCAGGGAGAGGACACCAAATGCCTTGCAGGGGACAGAAGAGAGGCAGCGTGGTCTCTGGTGTTATTTACCCAGCTGGCTCACCTGGGTGACTCCAGGCTGGCCTGGCCAGCAGCAGTGGAGATGGGGCTGAAGCATTTACAGTGTCACCTGATGGAGCTGTGTCACCACTGCAGGCAGAGCATGGCTGTGCAGAGGGCCAGGAGCAGACTGGTTTTATTCCTGGTCCTGTCACATGCTGCAGGTCAAGGTTATAATGCTTGGGTGAATTCCACTCATAACAAAGCCGGTATCTGTTGACTCTCACAGCTGATTGTTTTGGAACAATAATTCATGGTTGCCTCCCTGGATACAGAGAACCGAATGGCAACTTGGATTAGAAGTGCATGGCCTTGCCCTGAGGACCTGCAGTTGATGACTAAACCATCAATTCTGCTATTGAGGTCCTCTACTTTGACATCCCTTGGAGGCAGAACGTAGGATATTTTCTAAGCATCAATTGTGGGAAAACACTTCCCTTTCCTGTCCTGCACGGGGTAGGCAATTAGCTGGTCCCTCTCGGGCAGGAAAGGAGGTTATTTAAAACAGACACACGAGCTCCCCTGATGGAGGCTCAGGCTGCTGACCTAGTTAGGAGCTCTCCCGTGCAGGGCAAATTAGCTCAGCATAATGCAATACGGGATGCAGGAATGATCAGCATGAACACTGTGACTTTGATCTCGGTGATATGAAGAGCAGCATTTCACTTGACACCAATCTTATGACCTTATTCCCAGCACACTCCAATGCCCCTTGTTTCTTAAACTCTCTTTGGCTCTTGTTCTCATTTGCTTTTGAGACAGGAAGATGTAGCCAAAACCAGCATTTTCAGAGAGGTGAGCATTGATCACTGAACTTTTTTCTAGTAAAGGTTAGCTGCAGAAGATCACAGAACCACATTATCCCTTCTTTGGAATGCCCACATTGCCAGGATCACAGAATCAGAGGAAAGTACCAGCTCATGTAGAGTAATGCTGCCAAAGAGAGCCCTGGGGGCATTGCCACCCCTCTGGCCAGTGAGCAACCCATCCCCTCCATTCTTCTGTGTTCACAAAATACAGTCTCAGTCTGCAGAGAGCAGTGAGTATTGATATATTAACACAAACCAGATTCCTCTCAGCGCTGTGCAGTGAAAAAAGACCAAATCACCAAACCTAGAGGCAGTAGATAAGCTGCAATAGGAACAATTCAACTCTTAAGAAAATACCCTAAAACTCTCAACAACAAAGGTGGTAAAATATTGAATGGGGCAATCAAATGTCAACAGTGCAGTCTCTATCCTGGAAATATTCAAAGCTTTATCCAACGAGGCATTGAGCAACCAGGTCCAAACGAGCAACTTCTAATTTTAGTGGTGTTGGATCAGAGACCTTCAAATGTCCCTTCTGATCTAAACTGTCTTAACTGACTTACTGGTCTAGGCTGTAATCTGGGGTTATTTTGCAGACAGGAGGAGACAGCAGGTGAACAGGAGAGAGATGTAAGATCCACCAGGCAAGAACAAGCTTGGCAAAGAGCCTGGTTTGGCTTTGCCTGAGTGTCACAAGAAACAGGCATGGCACTTCACAAGGTTCTTCATCCTACTGGAGAGCCAAAGATACTGGAGAGCAAATTCACAGTAGGGTCCTCCTAGGGAACAGAGGGATGAAGGATTTAGCAGGCCTGGTACCATGCCCTGGTACTCACCAGGAAGATGATGGTGATGAACAGTTCATTAGGTCTTCTCTGGTTCAGAGATTCAGAGTTAAAACAAACACAAGATAAGTCTGAAATCACTTTATTTGAAAGTTTCATACAAGAATAATCAGTCAGAAAAATCATTCAAGTGTGATACAGTAACATCACAGACGAGCCCCTCCCACATCACAACTTGAGGCAAATTCATTTACAGATGTCTCATCCCACTCAGTTTTTCAGAGACTTGTGATGTCAGTGAGTTTCAGTGCAGGACAGGGAGCAGAATCTGTCTTTACATCAAATTAAATTAGCTATGACTGCAATTTTTCCTGTGAGAGGTTTGAAAGCCCCTGTAGGTCTGTTGAAAATGCTGCTTACAACATAAGGCATCATTGCCATCCACCCCAGCTCATTCAGAACAGACTGAAAGACTGTTACAAAATACTCTGCCAATAAAAATCTTTTAGAAAAACAGTATAAAAAGTTGATATATATAGATATAGCATAAAGCTACCAAAAAAGTGACTGTGCCATTTTCCCTCTTATACAAATAATATTATTTTTAGAAAAAACATAATACATTAGTAATTCACCCAGCATATAACATATTGCACCTTTCAGAATACTCCACGCAGCAGAAGCCCCATACAGCATGTGGGCAGTTCCAAGACAGACCTGCAGCTCCCCTTTAGTTCTGCTTGACTTTACAGCAGCTGCCAAGAGTTTGGCAGTCACAGGTTTAGGATTTAGAAAGCAGGAAGCGACAAGATGGCAAACCAAGTATTTGCAAATCAGTACCATTTCTTCTCAGGAAGGAGAAGAACCCACCACAGAAATCCCTTGAATTTTTTAAAATAAATCATATGTTACTCGTTGCTGGTGTCAGTGAGACAAAACAGTTTTGAATGCTTGTATGTCAGCTTTTACTTGCAGAGTACCCCTCCATGTGCCAAAGAGGTACCTGCAGCACCTGGCAGTGACTTCTGGCCTAACAAGAACATACAGCCAAACCACAGGAGTGAATAAAACCAGGTCAGTTTACTTTGTTTCACAACAAAACACTGTAAGACACCAACAGATACAGTGTTGTGGGCCTGTTATCTGAAAATAATTAATATTGATTCCTCAATCCAATTTTCGGTCACCTGGAGGGTTTCAGATAGAAGAGCAATTCCTATCTTGCCCCTTGCTTTCCCAGACACAAGCTTCAGTCCCAGCAACTGTGCACAGCTATGCAGAAGAGGAGTTGGATTCTCAGGAATTGAAGATACTGCTGTGTGTGGGACTCACCCTGCATTAATCTTCTCAAATAACTCAGCGAGAACTTACTGACTCTCCATAAAACCTTGAAGAATACCAGGAATGGCCTTTAGATTTGAGGATATACAAATCAGATGATTTGCTGCTTCATGGAAAGATCACCAACCCATCCAGGTAGTACAGGGATGGGGGTTTTTGTTAGGGGGGATTTTTGTTGGCTTTCTTTAACAGAGAGCTGGCAACAGCCAGAGCCCCTCCCTGCACAAAGCGTACAAAGTTATCTCCTGCCAGAGGTCCCAGAGCATAGAGCCCTTTCTCCTGAGTGCATTCATAGGTGAATGGATCTACATCTATGGGATTCCTCTTTGGATTGACTGGCTGCTCACTGTCCACTGCCAAGTCAATGCCATCATTTGGCAAAAAGGAGAGGTTGGGGTTGGAGCCAGTTAGAACAAGAGCCATGGAAATTTTATAAGCTTTCTGATAGCCATTCTTGTCTTGAAAGATGCATTTCTTGTCTTTGCCAAAGGAGAGCACGTGATGTTCAGGGAGGCTGATGTAGTGCTCATAGGGCCCAGCACAGGCAGCTGTCTGCTCTTTCATCATCTGATGCACTTTGTGGTATTCAGGGTACATCATTTTGGGGAGCTGGTTAAAAATAAGGCCCGGATCAGTGACTCGTCTCCGAAAAACATGGATTACTGGAATATTGCAATGGTGAGCAAAGAGAATTGCATCAGCAGCTGTCAGACCAGCACCTACAATCAAGACTGGATCTGACATGATGCCAACACTGTTGTTCTTCACTGCTTCTTCTAGGGCAGACAGCTGGTGGTGGACATAGGAAAGGTTTTCTCCCTTGACCCCAAGCCAGGTAGGATTGTCGTATGTTCCTGTAGCCAAAACCACATTCTCTGCATAGATGGAGAAGGGTTCTTTATCACCTTCCACAGTTTTGAAAAATCCATCCACCTGAAAGACCTCTGCACTTTTTTCATTAGAGTTCCAGAGTGAGCCACTATCCTCCTGCAGATCTTCCTGGGTGTGGTTGGAGATGCTCTCTGCACTCACTTTCCTCACAGAGGTCACAACAGTGCCACATCTGAAATTCTTCTGCAGTCCTTTCTTCATCACATAGTGTTGGTAATATTGAGCAATGTCCTCTGCTGTGGCTCTATTGTTTCTGAGGCCTCTGTAATAAAGTACAAACAAAGGTCAAGCAGCAGTTAAGTAAGAGACTGGAATTTGTCCCCTCTTGCACTGAATGTATCCTAGAGCCATCTATCCTGGCAGTACCAGAGAAGACTGATCTAGTTTCTCCAACTTCAGCAAAGTTATTCCTGACATATCGAGCTAACAGAAGCTGTTGGACAGAGGCAGCTTTCTCTAGCATTAATCCCGACCCCAAGAACATGGTTGGTCATTAAAGCCTTCCTCTAATATCTTGCTTCCATTCCATTTTTAACTCCTGGACTTCTTAGGATTAATTGTGACACATGTCAAGAGAAGCAGCACCACAGAGAATGCACAGCAGCTGAACTGATTGTCCTTGTCATCCGGGGCAGCAGCAGTAGAAGCCAGGTGACCAGGCTTTCAAGCTTTACTCAGAACTCATGGTCACGGATTCATCTCCCCAGTGGGTGTGGAGAAGGACACATTCCAAGCAGCACTGCAACTTCATCTGAATCACTCAATGTAGAATGGACTGGTTTTGGGGTGTAGGAGGGTGTCCTTTCTCTCACTAAAATCATCCATAACAGATGGGTAGCTACATTCAAGAAGTCCATTCCAGGTTCTCTAAAAACCTCCAGATGTTTGCAAATGACCCCACATGGATATCTCACCTTCTCTTTTGCTTTAACCATTCCTTGAAAGGGAGATCTGGGAGTCCCATCCATTCTCCTCTACTCAGGGTAATCATAGAGCCCTCTATAGACTGAAACAAGAAGCAGAGTAAAATGACTTTTTAAATGTAAAAAGCGAAAGTCAACTTTTCCATGTTTCAATATGACACAGATGAGGAAATTGGTAATTTCCTCTGATCTGCTGTCATGGATTAAACCATCCATGTTCTCCAAAAAGAAAAAGAGATGGGGAATATAAAGGCCTCTCATGCTTGCTTTCCTTTCAAACTTTCACTAGACTATACACATAAAATGTAACACGGCTGACTGGCATTTTAAAGGAGCTTTTCTCTCTCCAGTCAACACATTTGGCTATCACACAACACCCAAACCCCAGCTAACTCCAATTCACTTACGTGCCAGGCACCTCCAGGAGCATTTCTGCCAAGGACCAGGTGGGGGATGGCTCTGTCAGGCTCATGCCACCAAGTGAGCACAGATTCTGCTGTCCCACCAAAGTCTGTGTCTGGACGCTGCAGAGTATCAAACAGAAGAGCCACAGGGTTCTGGGATCGTCCCTCCAAGCCTTCAGACAGATACTCCAAATCCTAGAGAGAGAAAGACCAGATTCTCAAAGTGCATGTACTGCCAGGCAGCAGACTGCTTGCTACTCCAGCATCTCTGATCAGTGGGTTTGGTGTGCTTGGGAAGATCATCTACAGGCACACAGAGCTGTTCTTGCCCAAGGGCTGCCTCAAGGATCTTAGCAGCAATGCTGGCATTTCATACAAGGGACATCTGGATTACAAAGCAAAATTTGCTTAAGGCTCATTCTGTCTGTGTACTTTGAAAATCCAAACAAGGTAATCACTTATGATACACCCCTAGGATGCTTTATGGGATGTCATACTGTTTATCTTTACACAAACCTGATCCAAAACAGAGACTTCTGGTGCCTCTTCCAGTTTTCTCTGAAGAATAGGATGAGGATGAAGAGAGTGTCTTTTGAAGTAGGGGGTGTAACCTGACAGCAAATATGAGAGACAGATTCCTGAAGGTCCATTCCCTGAAAAAACAACGGAGAAGAATTTATAATTCTGGAGGAAGAGCAGTTTTTGAGAAGTATTTTTAATATGCAGACCAATTCAAAAGATATGCCACTGCTATGGATACAGGGGATTTCCTGTTCCAGCATGGACCTATTGGATGGACTTGGGGAACTAATTTTACCCCTCATCTCACTTGCTCCTATTTGCATTGCAAGGTCCTTAGAACTTGCTGAAAAGACACAGGGTTAAGTCAGGGTAACCTTGCCCTCACCTGAAGCTTGAAGTCTCTAGCATGGTGATGAATGGAGTTATTTGTCTAAAATTAGAGATTTAGAAGCTGATCACTGATTTCACATCAGTGCAGAGAAATTCCCTATGCACAGGATACAAGATCCAGAAAAGAGAGTGACTATTGAAGTGAAGGGGAACCAGTTCTTCTCAGCAAGAAATTCCATCTTTTAAGGGATATTTGGCAATAGCAGCTTTGACTAATGGATCTTGAGGACACTTTCAAATGGGAACCAGCCCTACTCTGGTACTGCAGGGTGTTAAGGAAAAAGTCTCTCTGCCATGCCAAGAGAAACCCTCAGAATACAGCACTTTGAACAGGCTGCTGGATGGCTGAACTCCTTTGCTGACCACCCAACAGCCAGTGGAAAAACTAGACAGACGTGACTCCAAAGCCCAGTGAGAGTAGCCTGTGGAAAGTTTGCACATGGCTGTTCTCCAGCATGTTTAATATTTACAGTGAATATATTTATAATTGTCAGCCTGTCTGGCTGCCCAGGCTTTGCTGCTGTGTGGCCAGCAACCACGACAGTGCAGTGACGAAGAGGGGAGGAGAGCCCAAGTGACAGCAGCCCGTTGACACAGTGCCAATGCTGCAAGGGTGACTGGAGGTGACTGGAGCAAAGGCTAATCCTTGAGGACTCCAGAAAGAGGGAGGTCTGGTCTGTAAAGCCAGCAGTGAGCTATGTGGAGGGCAGTACATGTCACAGCTGGGGACAAAGGCTGCTGTGCTGAGCACAGACCAGCAGCTGCAGGTCAGTGTTTGGAATATTCCACTTGCAGGAAAGTTAGCCAAAACCAACAGCAACAGACACTAAAAACAAACTAAACTGCAGCTATAGTAAAATATAACTAATTCCAGGTTACTCCTTTCCTCTAGGAAGTATGAGGAGGTACCCAAGCCAAACTTCACCACCTGAGTGCACAACACTCAGTGGCTACACACAGAGGATTTATTCTGAGCCATGTCTAAGTTTGATATGGATGGTCACAAGAACATCTGGGGCTCAAGCTATTTTACAATGCAACTGCTTCCATGAGGCTGCCAGCACAGCTGAGGGAGCACACAGCCTCCCTGGAGCAGGGCCTGGGGGAATAGCTGGAGCCTTCATGCAGTGCTGTCCATGCAGTGAAACAGCTGGGCTGCTTCAGTCCAACAGCCTCCTCAGTGCATATCTTCACACTGCTTCTGCTGAGGTTTAGTGGCATCTCCACCCTGAGTCCCTGCACAGGTGCACTAGGGAGGTACCAAAATATCCCCCTTCCCACCCAGAGACTTGTACACCTGAGCAGCACAAAGTCATTCTCAGACAAGAACTTGCTGGTAGGAGTATCCTTGTCAAACTTGCTGTTAGCCAGGATTAGGGGTGATTTATGCAGTTCTCTAACTTTGGAGCAGCTCCTTCAGGTGCTTTGAATTTGATGCCAGGTAAGGAGGGAACCCAGCTCTGCAAGGCATGAAACAGGCTCAGATGAACAAAGTCCAACACCTGCACAGCTCATGGCTGGTCAGAGGGGAAGGCACTGACATCATTCCTTTGCTCCAAGAATCACCTCCCACTGCAAAGCTCCCTCTTGCAAGGGAGGCAAGACAGTTACTATATAACCTGGGTTTTTTAACTGGTAGAAAACTGCATTTTATAAGTCTACTAAATCTGTACAAAACCAGTGTAGCTCACTCATGTTTTAAAAGAAATTGGTGAAAAATTTCAAGAAATCTTAACAGCATCTGGAGTACTTTCTAAACAGACATAATGGTGAAAAAACTCACACAAATCTACCTTCAATTCAAGCACTACAGATAATCACAGCAAGCTGATTAATTATCTGTACTGAAAAGGTTTCAAATCTTTCCAAATATCCAACAGAGGAAAAGCAGGCTCAGATGAACTCATGCTCAAAAGGTTACCAATTTTACCATTAAAAATAGGTCTGTGTTTTAATTTGTCAAATATCTTGTTCCTTACTTCTCATAACTCTTAGAGGTCTCTCCCTTAGTACTATAGGAAGTTTGGCTGTCTGGGAAATGATGCAGAAACAGTAGCCAGGCTTTTCTGGTTTGAGTGAGAACATGTGGAACTGGAACAGAAGTTTAAGATGGCAAGTCCAAAGCAACAACAGCCCGAGAGAACACAGCAGTGCTGGCAGGAGAAGGCTTACCTATGATCACAACAGGCAGTGTCTTGAGCCCACTCTTATTTGAGTGTCTGGTCATTAATGGATACATCTTCCCATCTGGAAGCATTTATGCTCTGGTATCTACCTGCTGAAACAAATATGTTTTGAATTATTTGTATTTTTTGACAAAAAACCACAAGCAAGCAAACCAGAAAAACCCCACAAGATTTTCTCTAGGCCACAAACTCAGGCTAATCTAAAATATTACCCTTGCATTGCAGACTGTCATATTGCACTTGCACACTCAGGACAGACCTCCTTATCTTTTTCTCCTCCTGACCCCAAAATCAAAGGATGATTCCCTGATTATGCACCACAAAAGGCGGAGAGAACAGTTATCTTTCTTTTTCAGGTATGAATTCCAGTTATGCCAGGACAGTTGGCAATTTTAGTAACCCTCTGACTACATTAAATGAAGTGTTGCAGCTTGTTAATAAAAACTTCACTTCTGACCATACTCTGTTAAAAAACATATCATCATCACAAACACTTTTTAAAGTAACTTGTGCATTTACTGATAAGTAAAGTAAACCTGACTCAAGACTTCTGCCCAAAGGCTGAAAATCTCCTGGCTGCATTTTCAAATAGGTACCATTCTATCACTACAGGGTTTTTTGAGAAGTGCTAGTTTAGTTCTGAAATTTTCTTTCTTAATTTTCCAGAAAATGGAGAGTTCTAGGTCTGAACAAGTAAGTCACAAGTCTTTGAACAAAATATACATCATAGTTATCTTGGACATAAGGTGTCATTAGAGTGGAATCTACAAAATTAATTTAATCATGATTCAGGCATCCAATGAACAGTGAATGTTTTTGCCATTCCTGCAGGAATCCCACCATGTCAAACAATGACTTCTTTAGTTTTCCATGGAATTCAACTCTACTGTCACTAACCTAGAGAAGCTATTTTTACCACAATAAACATGAGATTTCTGAAATTCATCAAAAGCTTTTAAGTTATTCTACAGAAAATACTCTCTTTTATAAAAACCTTATTCTTGTTTTGGAAAGCTAATCAAAAATCCATGGAATGGCATGACTTTGACCAGTAGGGCATGCTCTCCACACCCTTTCCAAGTGCACTACACACTTCCATAAGGCCTGGCACATCACTGCTTTGACACAGGTATTGCAGCAGATGTCTTCCTACAAGTGTGATGCCCCTCTCAAAGCCTGACATCCACATCACAGCAACTCCAGAGAAGCATAGGACCCTGGTGACTGAATGGGCAGCCAGGAAACCACCAGTGAGTTTACAATTTGTAAATTCCAGGCTTGAGCAGGAGTGTTCTGAGTACATTTGCTTGCTGGGATGTGACAGCTCTCACACACACCAATGTACAGCCATGGCTGGGCTCGACAGCTCTATTCCAGGGCTTCATCACATAAAGCTTACAAGATGAATTCAAAACTAGCAGCCTTGTCCAAATTTTTGGATTACAGTTTAGTAACACTTACTGGGTGCCTGTTACCACTTAACTAAGCATTTAGTCCAAGACTCTCATGCCTGACAGGGCATGAACCCTTAAAATACATTATAGTTGTGCTTTCTAATTTAAGTAATTTGAAGCATTTAGCTTTGAAGAGAGTTGGATCTCAATGAAGCCTATGTTCCCAATTTAATTGAGACTCAAAGGCAGTTGCATTCACTGCAGAAGATGAACTCCCCTTAAGGCATCCCCACAGCCCTGGAAGCTGTGGGAGCACAGCCCAACCACCCAAGGATCTCCCCAGCCTCTTGGGTAGGTTCTGCCACATTAACCAAAACCTGCACCACCTTCAGTAGACTGTGGTGTAAGTTTACCCTCAAATAATTCCTTCCCACAAAGCTCCAGAGCTGCACTGGTAGAATTCAGCACTAGCACCTGGGATTGCCCAAGGAGCAGGACACTGGTGTGGCTGGTCAGGTATTCCCCTCAAACCAATAAACTACAGTATCCAGCTGCAGCTTAGCAGAAGTTTCTTCTCCATGTTAACAAATAAACCCCTCTCCATGACTGTATTACACAAGAAGAGAAGTTCTCATCAATTTTTTCTAACACAGAGTATACATCTTATTTCTGTAAAACTACTGGGATCCTGCAAGAGGAAAGCAAGATCTCTGGAAGCAATCTTCCAGGTTTCTGCTCCACAGCTCCCTGCAGCAGCATGCATGGAAAAACTGCATGCACATGTATGGGATTTTTGCTGGAAGCAAGGAGTGCTGAACCAGCCCAAGAGAGCACATGGCAGCAGTTCAAGGGCAGCAGCAGAGCCAGCACAGAAATGAGGAGCCTGCAAGCACGTTTGTCAGGCACGAGCACAAAGTCATGCCACTACGTGCCAGCATTTATCTGGGGGAGCCTGAAGGGGACAAAAAAGGCACAAGCCAGGAGAAGACAGCCTGGCAGTCCTGTTTGCTTTAGAGGAAGGTTGCCTTGGCTCCTGGCCATTGCACACTGCCACCCTTCCCCACCCTGATAAGGCACAGAGGCAGCAGCCACGAGCTCACCGATAACTCCCTGCTGTTCTCACCCTCCCCCTCCATTCTGTACCTTTTGACACATCAAAGAGGAGCATTTTCTGGAATTAAACTAAACTTTAATAGCTAGAGGAGCACAATTGTTAGTCTGATGAAACTGGATCTGTGCACATATGTGACCATTTCTAACCATGGATTTATTCAGCACCTGGGTTCACAAAACCCCTAATGACAATTTAGTGCTACGCACTTTGTTTCCTGAAGATTTGACACTGACAATTCTATCAACACAAGTTTAACCATCCTAGCATCTCTACAAATGGAAGAAGTCCCTTTCACATCCTATAGCTGCCATCTCTATAATTTGTAGTTATTAATTCTTCTTTTTAAGCAGAAAGTGAATCAGGTGCAGAAACTGTTTATAGCTATTCCCATCCCGTAGGCTAAAGGTTTGACTTCTGGTGGGAAAACTGAGCTCAGAGCATCTCAGACATTTTAGTTTCAGGCCAAACATTCACCTTTCCTGTCATTAGAAAGCAACAGAACACTGAAGTTCATTGTAAATCTACACCGAACTAGTTAGCACCAGGAAAAAGCCTGAGACAGCAAGAAACTTAAGACTGCTCTTCTCACCCTCCTTTTATGTAGTGTAGGCTGCTGGGCACTCACACTTAGTCAGCTTAAGTGACACTGAGTTTGGCTCCAGCTTTGAGCTTCCTACTTTAAAGAGATATCCCTTTCCTTCTCTTCATTTGGGAGAATGCAGCAAGTTTCACAACTTGGCTTCTTGCTGCTTCCAAAGCATTCCAGTGTCTGTGTGATGTTACATAATTGTTTCTGGCTGAAAAGCACCCAGCTCATTCTGGGCCAAGCTCTGCATACCTTCCTGCCACAACCTCATGTCTAGAGGGACTATAACTCATAAACTCAGCCAGTGTGGTTCTTACTAGTTCCAGGCTGCAAGCCTGAAGCAGGTTTTAAGTGAGAAAATGAAAAAGCAAAGATACACTTAGCAAGACAAGGACACTCTGTGATCCTTGGAGAAATAAAAAAGCCAGGTTACATCAGCCATGTGCAGACAGCTCTCCCTGTAAGAGCCATGAGATATTGCTGAAGTAAGAATCACCACGTGTGGCCTGAACAGCACACGGGGAGAGTTCAAAAGAGCAATGCAGTTGGGGCATAAACTCTGGGGGACATTAAACGAGGTACCACAACTTTCTTTCAGTTTTAAAGAACAATTCTAACACAGACGCAACAATAGTTTTCTTCAGCTTAATTTCCTCATCAATTCACTTGTTTCACCAGTTTAATATTTAATTAATTAGTACTTTTCTTAAAAAAGCAGAGACCTTGACAGTTTTTACATTTTATACTTCCCTTCAAGTTTCAGAAGTTGTTCTCTCCTTGTATCATCACTCTCACATGTCAGGCCAGTTACCCCCCAGACACAATTAAACTATGTGGAAAAAACTCAACTTTGTGGTACGTAATAACACCTCTCTAAAAAGACCCCAGGGATACTCAGAAGCTGATGTTAGGGTACACCAGACAGAGCTCTCTGTGCTTATTTGGAGCCTTCTTACCTTTAGCAGCAGGTCTGATGAGAGGTGGGATCTTTGTGAAAGTGACTGTACAGTCAGGACAGCAAACCAAACTACAAGCCTGGAATCCTCTCTCTGCTCTAAGACAGCTGTTTAAATATAGTAGGCAACCAGCAGCAAGAGAGGAGAGGAGGAGCCAAAATGCCTGGAGGTGGAGCAAGGAAAATAACAATAAGCGTGAGTCAGCAGGAATATTTCCCTTCCCAGCTCCTGAATGAGTGATGAAGAGAAAGGTCCTTAGTAATGTTCAGCTGACTGTGTGACTACAGCACAAGCAGGCTTACAGACCCATACCAGTCAGAAGTCCTGCACTGAACAAATACTTCTCTTTTTTAACCCTCAGGACATCACCGGTATATAGTGGGTCTGAAAATATTGATTTCAGTTGATATTTCTTTTTCTTCTGTGAGACAAAGCGTTATAAGCCTTTTGCACAGTAGAAGTAAAATGAGTCAAACTGCTTCCATAAAATTTAGAACCCATCGGGGTTTCATCCAAGGTATCTTACTCAATTCAGGGAATCATCGATCTGGCTTGCTAAATTTAAAGTGCCCTTCACAAATGAAATAGCTTTATGCCAAAGTGCTCAGTTCAAGTAGTAAATGCAGCACATGTTTATCTCTGAGGCCATCTGTTTGGAAACCACAATTTCCAGGAAATCAGGACTGCTGATACACAGTTTAGATGCATACTTTCATTCATGTGATCTAGAAGATAAAAGCAGCTCATGAGAAGGATTTTTCTACTCTCAAGACCTGATCAGAGCAGAATACTTAATATAATACTCTATTTTAATTCCACCAGAACAAGTTGTTTTAATAAATGTGAAGATACTGTTTCACTCAAAGTTTAGTTACCAGTCAATCCTTTGAAAAAATCTGACTCAGTAAATGCTGTCAGACTGAAGTGGGGGGGGAGAGAGGGGTAAGGACTCTCAGGTTTCCTGGGCCTTTATCCAAGTATTTGGACAGGGCTCTTAAATAACTCATAGTGATTTTTTGACAGCAAAGGCTTTTACATGCATTATTCAGATATTTATTGGCATGTAACCAACGTGTCCATGTCACCCATGGAAAAATTAAGCTTTCAGAGAAAATATGGCATTTGTTTGCTTAGGTGATTTAAGACTGCCCTGTTACTAGGTTTTTCAAATCTGTCTTCAATATATTGCAGTGTTGCGTGTCAAACATTGTAGAACAAAGATGTTCAAGTCCATACTTGCTGGTACCATAGATACAAGACAAAACCATATATGATGCTTTGGCGGGCTTTGTAATAAGGAAAATAAGGAATACTTCATATGTGTGCAAATCTGCAAAAATAAAGTTGCCCCCTCTGTAAAAAATAGAAGATCCTCTCCATTTCCTACTAGAATTTATAAAACTAGAATCTCTATTACCTTTGCAAATAAAACCAGGATGTCTTTCCAGAACCACAAGCTCTATCACAGTTCTGTGCACAGTACAATTCTTTATAGGAAAATGTTCATGTACAATAACCCACTGTTCTTTATTTGCCTGTACAATAAGACCACTGAACATAGCAATCTGGGGACTTCTTTTTTTATTGCTATCCCAAGAAACACATCACACGGAATAGTCATAAAGTAACTGTTTCTCCTTGTGTACCTTGACTGCAAACAAATTATTCAGCCCAACACTTTGGATAAACTTTCTACAAGGAGTAATTAAGCAATCTGTAGTTGGCCTTGAAGCCAGCCCTTGACCTACAAACTTATGCAATTCACTTCTAGTTTTTTCTTGAACTGACAAAGCCATTTTGTTGATGCACACATTTATGGACAAAGCCATAACACTGTACTGGAGAATACTTTGCACCTGAACCAACGCCTACTTCCTTAGAAAGAAATTTCCTTGTTACTTATTGACTTTTCATTTCAGGTTATGTAAGTTCTACATTTCTGTCTCATGAAATCTGTCAGATAGCCCTGAATCTGCTGCCTCCTGATTTGGGGGAGCTTAAGCTCTGGTGTCAGAATCCATTGCTTTCCTAAGCACCTCTCCAGCACCCACCCTTCCCTCTAGCCACCTTAAGGTGTACCAGACTCTGTGCTAAATTATCCTGACAAACCACATTGTTTCACTCAAGAGAACTTCATGTTCTGTTGGTTTTTCATAATGAGAGGAACACTCCCAGTGCAATCCCCCATGGGCCACAGTAGTGCTTTGATGCTTCAGTGTTTCTCTCAATAATGGTAAAGCAGAAATCTAAAATTCTGCATGTTTTCTGCTTAAGAGAATATAAAGTGTTCCATTCACTCACTCACTCACTCACTCACTCACTCACTCACTCACTCACTCACAGAATGCACATCATTTAATCTAAGACAAAATACAAAATCAAGTGTTGGAAAATCTGACCAAATATTTTAGTTCCATATGGTCTCTGTGCAGAACCTAAAACCCAGCTTCATTTTGTTGCTGCCTAGAGCATCTCCACCTTTATCACCCAGAAAAGCTTACACTTAGAGCTATATGTTAGTTTACCAAAACTAGGACCCACATATGTAATGAAAATGGTTTGACATCACTACTGTGACAGTTTACCTGGTTTCTTTTTGCTTCAACTAAGAAAACCCACATTTGTCACCAACACCACAACCCAGACCACATCAGCAAGATGTTCCTTGTAAGTGTTGTGGCTCACCCATTGAGAAGCAGCAAGTTGTGGCCATACCACCTCTGAGAGCAGTTGGATGTCTGAGATACATGACTTGCTCTGCTAAATGGCAGAGGTAAGAAAGCCTGGGAAATCCCAGGCAATTGCTAGGTCTGACAGAAAAAGCAGCTTAGGCAACTCTGCAAGTATGAGACTCGGTTCTGCTCTCAGTTAAACTTGTGACTTCCTACATGTGTTTGTGCTTTCACATGGCTTCCTCTAAAGAAAGATTTGGACCAGACCACATGTCCCAACTTTCCCATGTCCCTGCCAAGGCCATATCTGTTAAGTATTCATACCCCTTTTTGCACTGTTTAGGCATTTGGGTCCAAGGGAAGAGAAGTAAAGGTTCACTGCACCCTTTTGTTCACAGGAACATTGACTTCCTAGTCAAATAAAGGAATGATTGGAACGGTTTTGTCTTAGTAACTGGCAAAATTGTTTGAGAAAAGTAAAATGCAAAACCTTACAATTTGCTGCAACTATTTTAAGATGGTGATTTTTGATTTTCCCTGCTTTCAATTCATTACCTTGAAATCGTTCCCCATCTGTTTGAAGAGGGTTGTCTTCCTACAGGAATGAGATGAAACCAAAGATTTTCATTAGCCTTCACTGGCCAGGGGCATCAGCCAGTCCACAGCCTTGTCTTATAAACAGCTGTTAAGAGATAAACTTGGGGAGGTGACAATGAGTCACATTGCCCAGAAGGGCTCTGAAGCTCTCCTGTCTGCATTCACAGTCACACCCTTGGCTACTCTGCAGCAAGTGCCTGTGCCCAGCTCACAATGTGTACTCCAGTGCCTGCTGCCAGTGCCTTACTGGGACATTCCACTGTCCTCCTGTATGTCCAGGCTCAGGGAGCAATAGCAGAGAGTGCTGGCAGTGCTCAAGAGAGTCCCTACAAGCACACCCTGGAAGAGACATTCCCAGTACAGTACTGGGAGGCAACAGTGGATATTTTGCAAGAATAGTTTACATGAGAAGGTATCTGTGTAGAGAAGTAGCAGAGTGCCAAGTGGCTGTGCAGGCATTTCCTTAGCAAACGGGCCAGGATCACCATTTCCCTCCTCAGATGGCTGGATGATAGCCAAATCTGGGTGCTTTCTACTTCCCAGCACACATGCTTCCTTTCAAAAACTAGTAGGATGCAAAGAGGTGCAGTCCTTAGGCTCCAGGGACTACAGCCATGCATGTTTCCCAGGACTGGATCTTTGCAGATTCTTCCTTCCCCAAACGCCACAGGCAGAGGAAGGCTCAGCTCATGAGCTCTGCCCCCAGACCTCCATCATGAGCTCAACACTGATGTTTTGGGGAAAAAGTAAACACATGCACTTTTATGTCAAACAGACTGCAGCCATGACCTAGTCAAAGATTAAACTACACATGAAGCTGGTTGGGAATTTTCCTTTTATCTAAATGTCAATATATTCAAAATATTTACATGAGTTCTGGAGAGCTGCATCAATTGAAGATACAGCCTTTAGCTTCTGTAGTCATTGTTTAGTTGTGTTCTTTTAGTCTACATGGGCATTTTGCAACTGATTAATTTAATAAACTCCTGTTGAGTACTATGGTGTGTGCATATGTCCCAAAGCACAAAATATCCAACAGAAGTTAATGTTCATTGTTTCTTGAGTGGAATAACTAACAGAGAAGAAAACTGGGAGTAGTAGGTACAGCTGAACTATGAGCACTGAGCATCTTCTCTGTACATACTTGCCCTTAGGGCAAAACTGTCGTTTCCAAATACAAGTGAGTAATTCAAAGATGGAAAAGGAGCATGTGATGCTATGAGCTCGTTTAACTCATTAACACAAACTTTCATAAGCAGGGTTGCAGCAAGTCTTTGGAGTTTCTTGCATTCATTTTTTTGCCACAGCTTAAGGCATTCGGCAGCTCTTTAACCCAACTTCAGTTTTCTCTACTTTACCAAGAACCACTTAATCGAGATAAAGGATTTTGTGGCAATCCTGAAAGGCTTTGAAACATGTACATCTAAGGGCACCCAGAACTACACAGCCAGCATATTCAATTTTGTCAAAGAAAAATAAGATTTTCTGCAGCAGAGCACAACAGTATTTAGCTGTGAAGGTTTAGAAAAGGACTGGACTAGAGTTATCCTGCAGCTTCCTACCATCAGGGTTTATTTTCATCTTCCTCTTAAGCACCTGGTTCTATCAGAGGTAACAACTGCTTGGATCCAGGTTAGCCAATCTGATATTCTCGACTTGCAACATTTCCTTTCTGCCATAACTTTAAAAGTCTAAGTTCTAAGTGCTTTTTTGCATGCAAGTTCTTTCCTCTTAAGAGTCATTTCATGCACACTAAAAGGTCAATTGAAGTGACATTTCCTTAGACCCCAATTTCCCTTCACAGTAGCTCCAACACTGACTGCCAGGAGTAAAATTTAAAGTCCCGTGGGACTGTTCTGCATAAAACTAGGTGAACCAGTATCTTTTACAAAGATAGTTTTATGACTTAGTCACAATATAACAGTAACAACAACAGCAATAATAACAATAACACTATAATAATGCATTGAAGTGTAACAAAATTATTTCAAAGGTCAGGGTTTCTCACCTGTAATTGACAGCTGTTTCTAGGCTAGCTTAAGGTGGCTGGAAAATGAAATGAGCTGTTACTTCCTGTAAAACAGCACGTCCTATTTTGAAACACATATATTCTGGGGTCATTTCTCTGTCTTAGGAACATAAAAAATATTAACTGTGAGGTCTGAAAAGATTTTGCACAGTGGATTTACAGGTAAGAAAGAGGCAGGATTTCTTCAGAAGAATAAAGCCATTCAGTAACTAATTCCCCAAAGCATTTGGTTTAGAAATACATCACAATTTGTGTAAGTCCACACTTAACTGACAGCCACTCATTTTTGCACATGTCAAAGCTTCAAGCTGAACATAGGTCAGTGAAACAAGTGTGCAGTGCTGAATTATCTGTCAATATACATACTTACCTTCTACCAGATTAAAATCCAATTTCCCCAAGATCTTGTTCAAGTTTTTTTTCTGCTTTTGGAGAAATTTCACTAGAAATATCGTCCTTGTTTCTCTTCCCTCGCAACTCTAAAAAAACTTATGATTTCTGTTTCAGGTGTATTTTTGCTTGAATTACTTTAGTTCATGTTCTATTGTTACTGTTCTGCTGGGTTTTTGGTTGGTTGGTTGGGTTGGGTTTTTTTGTGGTGGCTGTTTTGTTGGGTTTTTTTAGTGTGCTTTATTTTTTGTCTATCAAGCAGCTATTTTTAGAGTAGAGATAAAAGACTCTAGGTTAGTCTTATACCCTTTTCAATAATTATTCTATCAAGAGAAATAATATTTTATAATAAATATTTTATCAAAATAAATACTTTATCAAGAGAGATTATTTTTAATCCACTCACATTTTTGGCAGCTGTCAGGCCAGCTGAAGTTTTTATTTTTTCCACAGAGGAGTCATCCCAAGCACAGATGAAAAGGAGGAGGTGTTTCTCATTGCCTGGTCAATATTTATCTTGATTGCGAAAATGTTAAGTTTGAATCATCTCTGCCAAAGAGCCTGGGGACTGGAATATGAAGTGACCCTTTACCTCAAGGCTGAAGCCACGAAGCAGTGCTGTGACACACAAGGACCTGAGTGGTTCTGCTTATCAGCCCAGCCTGACATGTGCTTGGCAGGGCAGAATGATGTGGCACCAAGGTGACACAAGTGTGGGCTATCTTTGCTATCTGTCCCTGGGAGCTCTGACCAGGGAATTATCTGAAACCCTTTTTTTCACTCCTGTCACCCTGGAGGGTAACATTCAGGGCTGTCAGCAACAACTGCAGATCAGAGCTGCTCTGCCATGTCGCAGAAACTTGTGACCTTGTCTTGCTGCTGCAGCTCCCTGTGCCTGAGCCCAGCGTGCCTGGGCTGCCACACTGGGAAACCAGAGCCCCCTGTGCCTGCTCTGCCTCTTGGGACACGCACAGCTCAGGCCAGAAGGACCCTGAAGGTCCATCCAACCTCGTGTCCCACTCTCAGCAGTGGCCATGAGCAGCCACCCACAGGAGAGAACAGGACAAGTATGTAATGCTTGTCTTTTGTTTCCCCTGCCTCCAGGTACTTGCAGCTGATCCAGCTGGCTGAAGTCTGATGAGGTTTTTTTCTCTTGCTAGTTCCTTCCATCTATTTTCCTCTAGTTCCCACTAATTTCACATGTGGCCTCTAGTACTTGTATTAAAGGGAGATTACACAACTGATCCACAGCATCATATTTATACATTTCTATTATATTTCTCTGTCTCCTTATTCCCAATACAGAAATTGTTCCATACCTGTTTTACCTTCTCCAGCTGCTTATCTCATATGCTGAGATGAGAAAAACAGCATATAATCCAGCAGTCTAAGCACCAGAGTTTTATGCCTCAGCCATCTGGTTTGGCCTCCACCCTTTCCTAGCACTTAATTTGCTTCACCACCAGATAGCATGGAGCTGATAGTTCCACAGGACTATTTTTCTTGACCTTAGATGCAAGTTCAGGCTTGTCCCTACTCTGACTGAGCTTCCTTGCCTGGAGCTGTGCCAGAGCATGAGAAAACACATAGGAATCGTGCAAAAGTGTGAAGTAATGGGACAGTACAGAAGCGTTGCATACATTTTTCTTCAAACCAATGCAGTCAGCCACATGCCTGATAAAAAGCAAAGTGGCAAACCTTGGAGACTTTCTGGATACTCCTTGTTACAAGGAAACCTCAACAAAATAACAGAAGGGCATGTATGTGGGAAAAAGCATGTTCTCACCTGGTACCTGATGAGGGGTGGCCTTAGGTAAACACAGCAGAAAAGCTCAAAGAGCTTTATTGTACTCCATCCCCTGGCCTGATCTTGATCTGCTCTTGTCCTCTCACCTGAATAAAGCATGCATGAGGTGCTTATGCAAAGTCTCTTCTAGGTTTGCCTCAGGAGGGGAGATTATTCACACACATCTGAAAGAGACAAAGTACAGGAACCATAGTGCCTGTGTGTAATGAACCCTTCCCTCACTTGGAATGGACACAATGGGTATAAAGCAGCACAAAGGTAATGCCCAGGACTTCTAGAAGACTCCCTATGCTTATTGTACCTGGGAAATATCGACAAGACTCTTGGGCCTGGGAGAGCAAACCTTCTCTCTCTGCTACCCACACAGCAGTGCTAGCCCCTCTTGATCCTCTACCATTGTGTACCCGAGTACACCTGACATTCAACTCATCAGTTCAGCCTGTGAATAAAAATATCAACCATAAGGTCAATCATCATGCTAGTCATTGCTCTCGAGATAGAATGAGAAAAGAGTAACTTTAGAAAATAATTTTAGTTGTACTTATTTATAGAATTATGCAAGCTGGCCATACCTACCTCCATTTTTTTCTGAAATTTTACACCTTTGAATCTGTCATTAATACAAACTATTACAATGGAACACAATTTTAGAAAATGGCTTTATTTTTTTTTCGTTTCCCGTAAAACCTTGCTAGAGGACTTTGAGTCCCACTCAGCTTTGAAGTGCTTTCATATTTTGCAAATGACGTGCATTCACTATAAAGCCTTGATGGCTTTCTCCTTGTTCTGACATTTGGGAAAGCATAAACAAACTTGCCCAGCTGTCACCATACTGCTGTTAGTCTTGGAACACAATAAAAGCTGGAGTGTCATTACTGAGCTGCATCCTGAGAGTGCACTCAGCTTGTACCATTCACTTCAAATACACAAAAGTGTAGCAAAAAAGAAAAACATCCAATCAAATAACCAAGTGGCACACAAATGAACATATAATAGCAGAAATCCTCTTACAAAACAATAAGAGAATTAAATAATATAAGGAACAGTTCTAATCTTAACAGAGTGTCAATCTGTCCCATCTGACTCACATCTAGGTGTGACTGGTTATCAAATAAATACTTTTAATCATTTAAAGATACAGAAACAGTTCAGAGATTAAATGTCTGGTTATTTGTTGCCATAACAGAGGAGAGAAATGAACCCATATCTCCTGGCCTGTGCTTCAGCCACAGGGCTGCTCTAGGACAAAAATTATCCAGATTTCTTGCTGTGCTACAGGTGATCAACCTGTGTCGCCTGATCACAAGTACTGACCCCCTCATTAAAAGTGCTAATCTTTCTAAGTCAACAGACTGAGTGATTTACAGTAGTTATTTACAATACAGATTCATTTTTAGCTCCAGCACACGATCCCCCAGGGATGAATTCACATTTGCCAGCTCTCAGTGGGTTCATTTTGGGCCGAGACATCTGTCAGTCCCCTCAGCCATGTGGCAGCCTGGAACACACCCAAGCTCTGTCCAGGCATGTTCTGTGAAAGGGCATCTCTTCTGCTCAGTAGCCAAACCCTCCAGCATCTCTGGGCTAGAGTGCACCTCAGAGCACTCAGTCCTTCTTGCCAAAACCCCAACAACCCCTGTGCCTCTATAGGCACAGTCTGTGATACAGATATTCCTGCATCTGTATATCTACATGGTTTCTCAGTTCCACATCTCTCCAAGATGTTGCAATTTCCCACAGAATTGCAGTTTCTACAGAAAATTTGCACATTTTCCAATATACAAGCATTTATTTCCTATTATATATGTGAATAGCTAAAACAAGTAGTCTGTTCCTGCATATTTGTTGGACTTGGTGGTAAAACTCCTTGTATGCTGCATTCATTCTGGAGGCATGCTTCTCTCACAGCTTCTGATCTTATCTTCAGCCTGTACTGGGAAATTACTCCCATGAACTTTGGAAGGTCAACTTGTTAAACATCTATCCATTCTCCCCTACTTCTTCTAATCATCTAGAAATAATAATTAACTTAATTTTCTGAGATGGGGACGACTACTTTACTACCCATTTCATATTATGTGTTTCAGATGACTCACATACAGCAACTATGTTGCCTTCAAGGGTTTTTCCCTACAAAAATTCCTCACTGAAACTTGCCAATTTATTTTTTTTCTTGTTCCTTATTTCTTCATCTAAGAGGCAATGTTCCTTTCTAAAACTTGCAGAAGATGGCTTCATGCCATGGTACAGGTATAAGCTCGTCAAAATTAACATGGCATGAAGCAGAGAGCCTGGATTTGGGACTGTGCTGGGAAACTAAACAACTGAGTCAGGCAAAACCCCATGTCAAACCTTTCCTGCCTGATATCAACTCCAGTTTTCTATAGGTTCTGCCAAAGTCTTTGGAAATCAGTTGCCCAATACCTCTTTGGGAATAATACTGGCATATTCAGTGGTGCAGAGCAGATATTTCAGCAGCTTGCTGCAGGAATGTTTGGTGCATCATGAGAATGTGCCTGCACAGGAAGGCAGTTTCACTAGGTAGGACTAGCAGAGGGAGAAAAAGAGCCTGAAAGGAAACAAACCCCTCTCTCCAGCTGATGAGGTGCAATAATTCCTTGGAGGAAACTTGCTGGTTTCAGCAGCAACCAGCTCCCACCAGCAGACAGAGGTGCCACACAGAACATCCTGTTCCACAGGACACTGCTCACCATAGAGTCACTCTAAAACTGGGAAATACAGATCATGGTGTCTTGCATTTGAATGACAGCACCCCACACCTGCAGAGATGCCTTCCTGTCTGCTGAGGACATCACCTGCTGGGACAGCATGTCCCACTTCCCTGTAACTTGTACAAAACTTTGCTGGTTTATGTAACCTCACAAACATGAGGCTGTTTTGAAAGAACTCCAAACATACAAGAAGTGTCTGAGCCATACATGACATAATCTAGTGTCAGGTATCACACAGGAGTTCATTCTGGCTGAGTATCAGTGATGGATGTAAGGGAATTTGTTAGCTGAGATACCATGAGATAGTTGCCAGAATTGCATACAACCTTACCCAGTTACCTCCTTACATTTGTCACAAAAGCTAGGATCATTTTCTTACAGGTTTCATTCACTGTTGAGCAAGGCAGTTAGCCTTTAAGGGATAAAACAATAAAGTTTTTCAGCATTTAAAACAGCTTATACATGCTAATTACTCACTTCAATCTCCTCATCTGAAACATTAACACAAGGAAGGCTGTTAGTGGGTAAGGTGTCTGTCAACATCACCAAAACCTTTCTTTTGGAACATCTTGTGGTTTTTGCTTTTAGGAGGGGTTTGAGCCAAATCACACCACACTAAACAGAAAGGCCTGTCGAAGCAAAGGTAAACATTCCAGCTAGCTTCAAGGGCACTTGGATTAGCCTTCCTGTAGAATTGATATGTCATGATGTTTTTAGAATATAGGAAAAGGTACAATGTTTTTCCATGCACCAAGGCAGTAATCTCACAGTTTTAGGAAGAAACCTGGTAAAGTGAGGATTAATCAAACTGGGATCAGATTGCTGTTTTTATAGTAGGACTTTACATTTTCCTAAATAACATATTGAGTTTCTAAGCATGGAAAAAACTAAATTAATATTAAAAATGGGCATAAGTCTTTTCAAGAGCTTTAAGCTAGACTAGCTTCTCTCCATCCTACATCTATCAAAGGAATGCCCAGAAATGTTATAAGCTTATGTACAGAGGTAAAACACAGTAACACTAACCAGTTAAAAAAGTACAACTTACACCTCTGTGGACTGCCAGTCTCTCTCCATTTCTTATGGATGCACTCCTAGCCTGTCCCAAAATAACCTCTTCAGACTCCTCTCAGAAACCAAGAGAACTGAAACAAGGTACACAACTGCTCACACAGTAAATACAGCCCCACATGATGGAAGAGTATTAAACGTTTGTGCAAAACATTGAGTTAGTAAATGAAACCAAATAGATTATAGAAACCTCCATGTGCTCGTAGCTGTATCTATGGCAGCAGCTTCTTTAAGTTATAGCTGCAAGTCTTTTTTTCCTCTGGCTCACAGCAGCAGCCTGCACAAATAATTTGGAGTTGATCTCAACAGTCTGCTTCAGTCCACCACATGCTGTGTCCATTTTTGTGCAAACACACATTCAGAGATCCCTTTTTTGCTTTTGAAACATCTTCAGCTGCTCTTTAAATTCCCTAACTGCTACTGAGAGCAGCACAGATGGACTCTAATTTCTCCACCCAAGCATCTGCACATTTTTAGCCCCTTACAGAAGAAGGGCAGACAACTTCTGACATGCCAGTTTAAGCCTGGCAGGTACATTTTTAACCTTTCAGCTCCAGTGTTCTATTCATGCTGATAAAGCTGGGATGCTGCCCTCACCCATGCTGATAAGACCATACTGAACAGTTGTGTTCTGTCTGACTTCCTCCTCCCTGACTCATTAAATGTCTGCCAGCAAGCTCCATTTACTTTTACTCTCATTCTAATTGCCCCATAGAGAGTGTTTTATCAGCTAGGAAAAAAAGAGTGTGCAGAAAGATCTGGAAAAAGCTTATGTAAGGCAACTCAGATATGAAGCTGAGCTGCAAGTAGTGCTGAACTCAATAAAGACAACAGTAATAAAGACAACAGTATCCACAGTTTTACAATCACATTCCCCCCATTTCCAAGTTCACTTTCACTACATAACCAAAGATGAAAATCTCCTATCCAAGAATTCAAGAATGGAACAGATCTGTTACTTTGCAAAGGTATCCAGCTTTCCAGGACAGTGAACAGTGTTAGAGCAGAAACATGGGCACACTTGGTGTGGCAGTGTGGACTGATGGCTCAGGGCACCTGCTCTGCCCAGGCCATGGTCTCCTACTGACCTGTGCATCCTCAGTGAGATCAGCACTAAGCAATAAGAGGGATAAAAAAGTTTTTGTCCTTATCAGGGGTTAGCTCAGTTAAACAGCTTGTTATAACTCCCTGAATATTTTCTACTCACTGTCCAGCACTCAAACACTACCACAGCCACCTTACAGCAGCAGAAGCAGCTTTGCTTCTGTCTGTCCTGGCCTCCAGAGCACTTTTCAGCTATACCTAGATAATAAAAGTGTTAATTTAAACTCTGAATGTGATTTTAAAAGCAATGGGCAGAAAGATTTAGAAGTCCTATGTCTTGACAAAATCACTCTATCATAAAGAGTTACTTCCTGATCTCTTTCTACCAGTGGAAAGATGCAGAGAAGTAACAGAAGACTATTGAATCTGTGTGAAAGGAAGAGTTTACATTGATAGTTAACAAAAGCATTACCTGATAGATAAAAACAACCTAGATGGTTATTTCCAGACTTGAATGACATTTTATAAGTCACTTGAATTCTCTGAATTTCCTGTCCTCTGATTGCAGCTCTGTTGCATAGGCAGGGAATATTTCTCAAAGCGTGCTTGTACAGCTCTGAGAAAAATGAGATCACAATCCCTTTTACAGCTTCAAGAGCTAACACAAACAGTTTAAAGAGATCATTTCTACAGACATATAATGAAGAACATCTGATTTTTTTTACCACATAATTAGAGGTCTTTTTCAAAAATTACTCATGCCTCTGGATGAATAACCTGAAAATCTCAGCACTTGGTATATTAACACCACAAAAGAAACTGAGCATATTCCAGAATTATATATTCATGGTTTCTTGAGGGCTTTTAAAGTTATATACAGTTTCATTAGTATTGCATCAATAAGGTACATTACCCTCCATAAAAATAATGCCTCTCTTCCAGTGGTATTTCATTGCCATTCCTCTAAACCCAGCATGGTCCTTGTGAACTCCAGCTGACACACTCAGAAGACTGATGTGCGTGTTGAGTGGCCTGCAGCCATACCTCCTGGAGCTCTCACCTCATACAGATTCACAACAGGACTGATCAAGCCTTATCTAGATGCAATTTCCAAGAAAAACAGTGTCACAAGCACAGAAGCTGAGCAGGATGAGATTACACAGTGTGACTGCATTTGGGTCAGTACCTGGGCATGCAGATGTCCATCCTGATTCCAGACTTTAAGACACTGAAATATTACAAACTGAGCTGCATAATGCATCTGGTGTTAAGTAGTGAAGGGATTCCATGAGGATACTTGAAGTGGAAGGTCACCTTGTGGAAGGTCAGTCTGAGCTACTGGGAGACATTGGCAGCTGAAAGAACCAGTGAAGGCATTTTAATCCAGTTACAAGAGAAACTCAGATATAATGTCATGGTCCAATTCAGATTTTATCATTACAGCCTGAGGAATTAGCAAAATACAGCAACATTCAACAAGCTGCTGGCTCTCACTCCAGAGTTGTTTGCATTACAGATACATAAATATTGTGAAGATAGTTTACTGAGCCCAGCTTAACCAGAAACCATTCCATTGCAGGCAAAAGAGCTAACCCTCCCCCCCTTTCCCTCCCCAAACAACAGATGGTGTGACAAGAGAGTTCTAGACTGCTATGGGGTACTTTCTGGATGACAGGTACTATGTAGGAGAATTTGCATTTGAAATAATATAAATAATATAGCATCAGCTACAGCAGACAGAACAAATCCTGTGCCCGCACTACACCACAATATTCCCAAGAAAGCATAAATGCAGGACCTGGCTCCATAACTACAGCATGAATAATACACTCAACTCCAGTCCATACAGCATAAGTGCAAGCAAGAAAAGCAATTAAGTTTACAATTTAAAAAATATACAGAGATAACAGTAATGTTCCAGAAAAAAATTTTTTACCACGTCTGCATTTGTGTACTACAGGACTTTGTAACATTGCAGTCCAATATCAGGAGTGCTCATTTCTAGGTGATATCACTGTTACTCATGCACTGTAGTAATGTTGTTATGATTCCCAAACATCAATATACACACACCACTCCAAAGATAACTAGCTAGTTTACCTCAGACATGTGGCAATACTAGAAAGATCAGCATGTTTTACACAACAGCATCTTTGTATTATCTTACATTTCACTTCTCAACTACTAGAAATCCTCTGCTTTTTGTCATTACTAAGTGCATAAAGACTTTACTAAAGATGTGATTTCAAGTCACCTAACTGGGAAAATCCTCAGCTAGTTTCAGAGATTACACATTGGCAGATGTTATGGATCCCAATATAATCAGTACTTTGAGAATCACTGAATAAATTGTTTTTAAAAATAGCCCAAAAGCAAACTCGAGGGCTGTCATAAGGCATTCTCATTCAAAAATGCAGGTAAGAGTTTCAAGGTGCTAACACTTCATACTTCCAGCTTTCTGGCAGAATGATACAACTAGAAAATAGAAACTTTGTTCACAACAGCTGCCTAACATTGCTTTAAAGCTTAACTGGAGTGTTCACATAGAAAAGAAGGGTTTGTCTCACCTATGTTATTAGTACCACACTTGGTGCCACTGACAGCAGGATGTTATTGCAACACTAACTAACAGTGCTATCTAAGGCTTGATTTCAGCTCCTGTGATTTGGAATAAAAACTTATTTATAGAGAAGATCACTCAGCAGAAGATTCAGATCCAATTATGCTGTCACAGATTATGCCACTCCTATACAATTCCAGATGAGTTTCAAGAGCTATTTGACCTGTATTTATTTGATCTTGTACTATAATGCTATAAAAAAACCCTTTAATTTGCTTGTAATTAATGTTTATATTTAAAAATCAAGTCAGCATTGCAGTTAAAATGAAGAAGCCTTGGCACTGAGAGGAAGCAACAACTTCCTTGTGCTCCTGCAGTGAATTTAATCTCATTGTATATGTCCATACCCACTGTCAACCACCTTAAAATCTCAACCCAGAAATCATTTCTATAAACTGTGTTCCACTGTTACTCCCAAATGCTGAATTGTCAGAACATGATTTAACAATGCAAAACATCAGCAAAAGAAAAAGCTAAGACATTCTATTTGTTCACCTTTCCTGTCAGTTGTTTCACATCTTACCCACTCTCTGCCTTCAGTTGTACCAACACACTGTTTCTTGTCACAGTCAATTAGAATCAGGAGAAAACACCTTTTTAAAAAGGAAATCTTGTTTGCATCTTCTCTAAGGCAGTGAACAGCAAATAACTTTGTTCTCTGGCTCCAATGACAATAGCAGTCATCATAGCACAAGCTGGGGTTTTACTTTGCTTTATATCTCATGATTAATACTTCATTGACTCCAACCTGAGTGAGAACAGTAAAATATTAAGGATGTTCATGAAAATCACTAGTTAGTTGTAAAAATGGTCCTGACACTTTGCCTGAAGGCAGCTCTGAGCAGGTGAAGGGAGGACAGGCAGGGCCATCTGAGAGCCCAGATCATGAGAAAGGCTCATGGTAACCAGGTGAGTCAGAGGTCAAACCCTGAATTCAATGTTCAGCTCGGCTCCAGTGAGGATAACCGAGGTCAGGTGCAGGTCAGTGACTGATAAACAGGACCACAGTGACAAGGTCAGGGGAAAAAAAAAATCATTCCCCAGGTCAGGAGCAGCAAGCACCAGTGGCACAGAAAATAACAAATCTACCAGAGATCAGGACTGAGCTGAAATGGGCTCCTGGGCACATGGAGATCCCAGGTAAGGCTGCCCAGGGCCATTAAAGCCTATACTCAGATTCTCACAGTTACAAAAGTAAGAGACCCCATCAAGATTCCCATCAGTCTGCCCAGGAAGGCAAAGAAATAAATCACTTTAGTAAGATCATCCTAATACTCTAAAACTCATTCTTGCACACCAAAAATAAGCACATTCAGGAGAATGTGGCTAACTTTTCCTCATTTTGCTGTGTGCTGTATGGATAAACAGATGATTTCCATCTCCATGGTTATTTATGTATGCCAAAAGCTTTTGGTTTTATAAATGCACACACATCTATACATATATGTGTTTTGGAAAGACTGGCATCTAACTCAGGTTCTCAGGCCCTACCTGAACAAAATCAGCAAAAATTCATTTATTCACTTCAGTCTGAATCAAGCCTCAGAACTCTAAATGAAGCTAAAAGGAAGAACGAAAGAAAGGGAAGACATACTGTAAAAAATTTTCTTGAGTAATAGTCCCTAAAAATTTTGTAGTGTGACATAAATTAAAAATTTGGGGTTTAGCACTGTGGAATTGAGTATTGATTGCTGTCTCTTGAAAGCAGCACAGACAACATGGTTTTCAGGAGCAACAGAAGTTGTTGAAGGAATAATTGTGGCAGAAACTAGAGCATGCTGCAGGTAGATTCAGGAGCAACTTAGTATTTTTACTATTTCTTTCAGCTCAAATAGATTTAACTGTCTCCAGAACAGTTCTAAACATAAAGTCAATTTTCTTCTGCTGACTCTAGTCAGTGCTTTCTGCTGTCCTGTCAGTGCTCTGAACAATGTAATAGCTGTAATTTTGGGTTTAAAAAACTTGAAACATGAACTTGACACTGAAGTTCTGAAGTCTGGATTCTGGGGCAGGTAAGACAGGTCCCTGAATTGCAGGAGCAGGTTAGCATTCATTACCTCATCACAGCACTCTCCTAAAGCAGACAACAGAAAAGCAGAAAACTGGGCTGCTTGGCACAGCATGGTATCATTCTCTGGGCAAGAGGAGACTGAATTTGGCTGCATAGCTTCCTGAAATAAAACATACAGAATTCAGTTCCCATGGGTTTTCCACTGACACGTCCTCTGGGCAAAGCAGAGAGCACGTGACAAAGCTACCAAACACTGAGAAGATCTCAGTTATTCTCAAGAGACAGAAAATGCCTCAAGCCTCATGTGAAGATGAGCTGTTCCCTATCACCTTAACTGACCCTCTAAACCTCTTCTGGCACTATGAATTCCTAAAACTCCTTCACTGGCACCTCCAATAATTTCCTTTCTTCCAGCTGCTATACACAGAAGGCATAAATCAGGGGTAGCAGCAGCAGCAGCAGTGCCCAGGTGCCAAGGGAAGCTCTCTGTGGACAGCAACTTCCATAGCCTGGAGTTCCAGGCAAGTCTCACAGGCATTGACTGTCAAAATCAAATATTTCAAGGTGCCCCAGATGATTTTCTGTTCCTTCTGAGAATTTTTCTGCCCGTTTAAACCATCTTTTGCTCTTCTGAAGCCTTAAGTAGGTTGTATATCCATTGTTAAGAAATACTTCCTACTTTGATTTGCCATGAAGGTTTCTCTTTCCAACCTCATGATTTGCTTCCATTCATAACAGCAAGATATATGCAATTTCTTACTGTATTATTTGCATTTAACTTTACTGACATGGAAGAAAAAAAGCAAAACCTTTCTGACTGAAAGATCATTCAGCATGCTGGAACTTTACCCAACCTTACCTACCTTCATCTTTGTTAATGGGTTTGTACCTGTGTCTATCAGCTGCCAGAGTAAAAATTTGGACTCTTTGTGAAGACACACAGTGTAACAGGGGTTTGCAATTCTCTGCTCTCATGTGCTCAATGTACCCACAAGGAGAACATTCCTCCAGGCCCACCAGAACATCCTCAGAGAGCTTAGATTGCTGCTCACCTTCAGAGAGGAAATGGAAGACCATATTCCTAGAAATCCCAAAGAATAGTAATAAAAAAATCTGTTAGTCAAGATTTGCACATTCACCTTATCTTACTAGAGAAGGAAAAGAAGTTTCACTCTATCATTTATATCTCAATGCCAGTGTTACAGGCAGAAGGGGCTGCAAGTAGATAACTTCTTTCTGCTGGATTTTTTAACCATGATTCATAGAACAGTGTGCTGCCAGGCACATGTTTTAATAGAAATTGAAAACAAATTAGTTTGAGAATGGCTGTGTTGCTCTGCGTTCAAGTAAGTTTAACTGGCTTTTCTTCACAGAGTAGTTTTGAAATTATTGCTGACTTTGTTTTGGGGAAATTGACTGACAGCTTCTTTAACTTCTATCTGCTAACATGAGCACAGTACAACAAGGAGATGTGTTTGTATCCTCCAGTAACTAGTGAAGCCATGGATTGTTTTCTATTGAAGAAGTTTCATATTCATTCTAAACGAGACAAGAGTATGCACAGGTATTTTGAGAAATAAAATTTGTTAGATCAAGGAAGAGTTTTCCCAGAACACACAAACATTTAAATAACTGATGTTCCTGGCTCAGCTCATATTGGATCCTTATCCTTCTACATCCTCCTCATTGCAAGGATTTGTTTAGCTAGGAATCTTACTTACTATCCATTAAATACTTACTGTAGTGGAAGATAAAAAACACCCAGATTAGTGTACTGTGCTAAATAACAGTCAGTATCCTTTTTGTTTTCAAAGACCACTGTCCAAGTAAAAGTATTGAGGAGTTAAGCTGAAGACATATTTATAATAATGTAGATATGTAGGAAAAAGGGAAAAAGTAGATGAAAAAAATCTTCCTGCAGGAATTAAACAGTGAAAAAGGTAATTTAAGATCACCCCCCCAAGATAGTGTTAGGTAACTGGAGGGAAAGAAAGAAACCCTGCAAAACACAAAACCACCACACAGAAAAATAACTTCTTTTTCTTGTTCCAAAGCATTCCAAAACCATGTGTCCTTGGAACATTCCAAATTACAAATCCCCCTTGTACAAAACTTTTCTGGCACCATGGACTGGATTTGGTTCTGCTCTCTCAGCTAATGATTCTTTTAGGCCATTGCTAAACACATGACTTCTATTTACAAAAGCAAAACCTTTTTTTGTGCAAGTCTTTTCTACTTGCTGGAATGGGTCGTGATCCTGAGAGCATCAACAGGTCCTAATTTCCCTCATCAACATCATCTGGGGAGTCCATCCAGGTGCTGTCTGTCCACTGGCCCAGGAACTGCATTTAAGCTCCAGACCTTGCTGTCAGCCCTTGCCTGAGCTGTGCACAGCCTAGTCCTCACTGCCCTGCTCTCTCCACCTTTCTGCTTGGGACTTTGGCCCAGAAACAGATTAGGGATATGTACTCTAGATGCCATAGATTCACTACTTGGGTTTAAAAAGTCCTTTTAGTCACTTAAGTATGTAGCACTTTGTAGACAACAGGAAAACCAACATTAAACCTGTCCAGAGAAACTTAAATAAATCTGCCCATGTATGTACTTTGTTATTAGTGCTTAAAGCTCATGACATTAATTTGGCATTTAAATACACAAATGATCTCACTCACATGCCAGTGCAAGCTTTTTCCACCCAGTATGATATGCACAGGATACCACAAAGACTTAACTATATGCTGGTTTCAAAGTAAAACACCACAGACTTCCAGCAGGAATGAAAAGGTCAGTTCTGCTCTAGATATCATCAGTGATAATCTAGAATAGTTGATGTGCTTAGTGCAGAACAAAGAATAATGAAATGGTCTCCCAATCTTCACCCTAAGAACTTCCATTTTATAATTTCTTATGGTTTCTTAAAGTTGCCTTCAGATCCTGTTCAATCTGCCCAGAAAACATGAGACAAATCAGTGATTATTCCCACTTTCAAGAACCAAGCCACATGCTGTTTATACATAATAAAGATACAGAAAATAAAGTATATTCCATGGAGAAGGAAACTGAGAATAGTGTGACATTGGCAATGACTGAAAGAATCAGGATTGCTCATTCCAGAGAGGAAGGGGCTGAGGCATGATAATGAGCGTTAAACCACTGAAAGCTGTTGCAGAGCTCTGTGGAGACCAAATAGGACAATGCTATAAAATCAGTTTCTTGATTTGGCTCTTTATTCTGCACTTTGCACTTTTACTGAAGCAGACATGGATTGGGAACTGACAGAAAGGAGTAAGACTGAGCCAGCCTAGCAGGCTGGGAAGACTTTAAAAGAAACACATTTCCGTAAACATTTTTGGATTGCCCAGCCTACTTTTATCAGGGAAAAGGATGAAAATATCTCAGTCTAAGAATTCAGTTGAAGAATGAGTCTTGGTGAAGACTTAGCTATTCTATTTGTCCTGCAGCAAGAATGAGTGAGAACCTAGAGACCAAGTCTAAACCCAAAGTGAGCTCTTTGACATGCAGGATAATGACCTCCACAGGGACCTGAATAAAATTACCTGCAGAAGGTGGGAGAAAGTGGAGACCTGCTTTTATGGTAAAGGTGGCTGAACACTGGAATAGGTTTCTGTAGACTATTCTTGCCTACATTTAAAGCCTAACTGCTCATGGCCCTGTGTAACCTGCTCTAGCTGACCCTGCTTTAAGCAGGGGGTTGGACTAGATGGTCTCCAGAGGACCCTTGCAACCTCAACTATTCTGGTCAGGCATGCTGAATTTCAGACATGGTTAAATTATTCACAAGAATAACTTTTAGCTAAGGCTGTCTTCTGGATAGAAGACAGAATTTAAAAGGTAGTTTTCTTAGTCCTCAACAGGTGATGGTGGATAATTTTGTATATGAATCATAGCAAAAAAATAGAGCAGAAAAGCATTTGGGCCTCCCACATACAGAAAACTGGAGAAAGGATTTGCAAGAACTACTAAAGATACGCCAAGGGGAATGATCAGAAGGAAGGTGAACAAGCAGGAAAACACCACAGGCAAGGGAGCAGGAGAATTTAAAACTATTTCAGCATGGTCAGGGATCATGAGGATGAAGTACCACTCTTGACTGAGTGTTGATCGTAGCCTTTGGCAAGAACAACTATTGACTCAGGAAATATCTCACATTTTTTGCTTTACTTAAGAACTAACTGAAATATTAAAGCAANGGTTGGTTGGGTTGGGTTTTTTTGTGGTGGCTGTTTTGTTGGGTTTTTTTAGTGTGCTTTATTTTTTGTCTATCAAGCAGCTATTTTTAGAGTAGAGATAAAAGACTCTAGGTTAGTCTTATACCCTTTTCAATAATTATTCTATCAAGAGAAATAATATTTTATAATAAATATTTTATCAAAATAAATACNTTTTGGTTTGTTTGTTTGTTTTTATATCACTAATCATCTTTTACAGCTCAAGTGTTTCCTACACACAGAAGTTTCTGGGTAAGGTTTCGGAGAGCACACGAGTCCCTTCTAGATGCTTCTAAAAAGCTCATCTCTGTTGCTTTGCAGAGTCAGTGCTGCAGACAGCTGAACACTCCATCTGCCCCAGACATTCCTGGCTAACTGGAACGTGATTGCAGCACATATCTAGTGCAACTCACTTGAATCACCAACACATTTTTCAACTTATTCCCATTCTTGATTAAAACTCTCACTCTGCTCTCCAGCCTCTGCTGCTAATCTTGGCTGTCTTTCACAGCTGAAGGACTGTTATGTAAAGGTCTCCACAGCCCTTGCCCAATAGCATCAGGTGAGAATTTATCCAAGGTGCTTCATTTCTTTAATAATTAGGAACAGAACAGACTATAATGGAACAGTATAAAGGACTTTTAAGGCCAGGGAGAATTGCCAAAATCACTCTGGAACAGTGCTTATGTTATGATTTCCTGGGACATTTTGAGTTTATTTATTAACTGTAGGAATTTTTATCTCATGCCAACGCTTATGTGTCATCATAGTATGCAAAAATCTACTTACTTTCTAAAATCTGGTGAAGTTCCAGGAAAGAATTATACAAGCTCCGTGTATAAACTGATGATGGAATCCATATTCAATCCTGCCTTAACAATTCAGTTCAACTAGAACTGAATCCAGCAAGATCCATAATGACTGGAGGTCTATCCTCTGTATCCACTGCAGAACTACCAGTGGTATGGGCAGTTCCACATTTGTTAGAGGTTTATGGCTATACTTTTCTCTGTTTGTGCTGGTAGCTCATTTGATAAGTAGCTTGGATTGGCTTTTCAGGGAGCCTGAGGACACACAGTACCAAACAGAGCTGCAAACTGTTAACTCAAAGAGAAGAGAAAGCTTGTGACTTGTATTGAAGGGCTAAGGATCCAATAATCCAGAACTTTCTGCTGAAAAATACATCTCAAAGGTGTGATTCTATTAACCAGGAGGTTAAGTAGGTTTAAGTAGGTAAATAGAATCAGTCACATGAAGAAAGTCTTGCTTGGATTACTGAGCATGGGATGCAGGAAGGCTGACAGTAGATTTGGTCTTGCCTCTCTTGAGAGCTCAAGTCTTGATCTCACAATGCACCTCCTGAATTCCACAACTCTCCTCAGGGAGATTAAGGACACACTGAAATAACCTCCCAGATTGGAGCCAGAATGTAGAGATCTGTGTAATGAAACCCAGAAATTTACTTTAACCTGGCTCAGCAGTGATTGGAAATAATCTCAGTGCAATTATTATTGCTCAGAAAGAGTTTGGGCCCTGGTGCTGCCAGCTCTTGGTCAGAGCTGAAACCCTTCAATCTACACAACCCCTTTCATTTCAGTGAGGCTTTGTCACTCAGGTTTGCCACAACCCAAATTCTGGAGGTAAATCTATTTTGCATTGCTCTCTGGGAACAAAGGAGTTTAACAAAATTCTCTTTCCTCCTACCCGTGCTATGTTTTTAAAGGATTATGTTTGGGAACAGAGAGATCTGGTGCTGTGCTTAGTTATTGTTCCTTTTAATGGAAAAAGGCCATTCATTCAACTTCTCTATTGAGGAAGTTCATCACATTTCCAAATCCCCTCTAAATCCATGATTAAATTGATAAATAAACCCTGATACCCTGATAAGTAAGAAAAACTATTAAAGTGCAACAGGCTCCCTGTTTTTAGGATTGCCTCAAAATGTTTATTTACATGCTTGAATTTAAAGTTACAAATAATTATTTCTGCTTAAATAAGGAAAATTAAAGTACTGGAATAATACAAGATTCTTTATCTTTCTTCCAGGTTCTTTAGTCTGTGCAGGGTAAAATATTGGGTGGAATTAATTCTCATCAAGACAAGCATCCTGAAAAAAATGTAACTATTGAGTTAACGTCACAGCTGACACCACAGGTTAAGACTCTTCTATCCTACCTCAATTCAGAATGGTGCTGAAGTGTTGCAGAGATCTATAAGGTGATTAGTGAATAAGTAAACTTTAACTACTATTAAGGTACAATGCATAAGGAGTAAATGAACTGCAGATTTTTGGCACATGAGCAGTTTTTTATTAATTTGCTATTTGACAGTGTGTACATTGAGAAAAAGATCACAGAATGGTTTGGGTTGGAAGAGACCTTAAAGACCATCTAGTTCCAGTCCCCTTTTCCACTAGAGCAGGTTGCTCAGAGCCCCATCCACCCTGGCCTTGAACACTTCCAGGGATGGGGTCTTTTCACATTATCTATAATAATATTTATAATATTTTCCACATTAAGAATTTTTTAATTTGAAAGGAAAAATATTGTGAGGGTACTTTTCTGGTTGCTTGGTGTTTTTTTGTTTGTTTGTTTTTTTTTAATTGCTCAAAAGAATATCACTCATCTGTCCCTTTTCCATTCTTTTCCTTCCCAGCTTCTCACTTCTTTGGTAGACTCCTAAATGTGCTCCAAATTATTGTCTCCAGAACAGACACAGACACAGACACAAACCTGGGGTGACTTCTCTAAAGCTGATTCATGTCAATTCTCTCTGTGTTAACAATGAAAGACACGATGTGAAAATATCTGCCTGTGTTATATCTGTCTGTGAGAATTCCTTATATGTCTATGAACTCTCCAGGGATTTTCAAATAGATGCAGAATCCTGGGAGTACAAGTTCTGTGTATATAGCTCACCTGGTGCTCATTCTCCGTTTTAAAGAAATAAAAATTTCAGGGAAATATTAATTTCACTGAAATCCAAATATTTCTTGTGAACTAGAAATGCTTTTGATCAGGCCTATCAGGGACATGGTAGAATTTATTCAAACGATGCAGCAGTGACCTCTGCTGTGCAGCTGATGCTATTTCATAGCTAAATTACACCTGCTGTTAGTACTTTCAGGTAAGTTAAAACTATTTTTTTTTTCAAAAACAAGCATAAAAACAAGCATACTTGCCTCAAGTTAAGAACATTCCTCTTATTCCTCTTTTTCCTGATAAAGAGGAGGGCTTCAAACCCTAGAAGAATGTTTTTGAAGCTACTGGCATGAAGATACCACAGCTTAACTGGAATTATTTCACTGGTTATTGAGGATAGTATTAGCATTAAGTGATCCCTGAACTACTCTCATAAAAACATTTCTGTTAATTTTACTGGGAAGGAACTTGAGGCACAAACCATTGGGTGCTGTGCCCACAGTCACACGCAAAGTCAATGGCAGAGGCATCAGTTTCAGGGGACATAATGACTTCAAGCCCCATTCCTTAACCACAGGATGACACTTTCCCTTTCCAGTGTCATGTCAGAAGTATAGCAACCAACTGCATAAAGCAGAATGCTTTATATTTTGCTTTTACATTATACTCCACACCACCCATGCGGCAAGGAAAAGCAATACAAACTGGCAAAACAGGATGCTTGTTTTCAGCTGGTGACTCTGCTGGATCATGTAAGAATACAAATGTCCTAAAGCATCTCTGTGACGTCCTGGGCAACCACAAATTCTGCTAAGGCAGCAGAGACAACATGGCAAATGCTCCTTCTCCTTCCCTCCCGTGACTGAATCTTCTCTTTCCACTCAGTCCTCCAAGGGACCCTGTATTTCATGATGAGGAATTTGAGTCTGGCCCCTGCACTGGCCCAGCATTACTGCACTGCCCTCTGTTCAAAAACTCAGAGCTGGCACAGAGCAGCGCTGTGTGATCTCACACTGACCCTGTGTGGTGAAACCAGGCTGCAGCAAGCAGCCAGCTTTCACTCAAACCCTCCAACCTTCCTATAATCAATCACAGTGTGTTAAAATGGTGTGTATCTATTTCACAGTGTTTCTGTCTCAGGCATTTGTTCATTACCATGTTCTTACTTTTTCTGTAAAAGTCACATTTTCCTTTCTCGTTTAAAGCCCCTAAACAGGCTACTTCTTGTTCTCTTTTTGATAAACGAAACATAACCGTCTCCAGCTTCTTGTTGTGAAGTGTTTTTGCTGAACCTAACATTTCTGGCAAACCATTCTTTATTCGGTTTTTTGACATTTTTTCATAGATGTGCTGGAGGTGTGTATGGACTTCCACCTTGCTGGTGCTCTCTACACAAACATCACCACCCTGTTCCTATCTCCCTTGCCTTCATTTTGTTTTGGAGGTACTGACTTCCAAGATAAGACTTATTGTCCAGGCAAGCTCACTTTTTTTTTTCCTACATGATGGAGTAGCTTCAGCCCTACACCTATGACAAATGTCTTTTCCTAGAATGAGCCTGGCAAGCAAACAACCTAGTTCTCTTCTGTATCACTTTTTAATATTTCACCACTTTTTTGCATCAGTCACAAAATTTATCAGCTTTCACACTCACTCTCAGGTTAGAGGACAGGGATATTAAGTCTTCTACAAACTGCTGTGAAGTCCTACTAGTGACAAATCCAATAAATGGCAGTTCTCCCCAACACCTGCTTTCTAAGGTTTTCCTGCAAGGCAGCTCATCCTCCACTTCATGTCTGCCTAATGTTTGTAAAGGGCCACTTTACTTTTGTAAAACCTTTTATTTGAAATGTCACGGCATAGTAAAACTTTTAACAATGTATATCTATGCAGCTACTCTGTGGATATATGTTCTGATTGCTTCTCAGCTGAATCCTTTTCCTCACTTTCCCATGATTTTTTTCAAAACATACATCAACCAAACTCCTTTGTAATTGCATTTTCTCTTTGAATCCTGGCAGCCAGGATTCACTTTTTGTGAATCTTGATAGCAACACTCTTCTTGTTTCACAAAATTCTGGAAGTTTTACAAAACATTTCATGCTTGCAACATATTTTATGGTCAAACCAAATAATAATCTGGATTTATAAGTTTAGAATGCTTTGTACTTCTGCCATGCTGGCACTGGGTTTGTAACACTGCTTAGGGCTAAGTGTAAATATAACCCAGAAATCTGGGATAAATATATTATTTTAAGAATACCAAGCATATACTCTGTACCAGTAAGTATATTCACCTAGCATTCCTGAATGCTGTCCTCTAAATGAGTTTCAAATGTGCCTGCTAAGCTTGCTAGATCCATGGAATTGTCTCCTCCATGCCTGGTGTCAGTGTAGTGTTCATAGCAGCAACTGTAATATCATCCTTCTTCCAGGAGTAATAGGTAAATTGGTGGCTTTTCTGCTTATATCTTTCATCTAGGAACTCAGTGAATAGCTGCTTGACTTTTAGAAACAACAAAAAAATATACTAAATCTTTCTTAGTCAACAAATGCATTATCACCAGTACTCTAAGATTTGGCAAAATGAAATATCTGGAGATTAAAGATCTCCTCAGCAGCATTTTCGAGAACTTTTGGTTGCAAAGGATTCATAGTCAAATGAAAAATGTTACTTTACAGCTGATGTTTAATAGTCTCTATATGGTTACTTCAGGATTAATGTGTTTTTTCAGCCTCAGCTTATACAGGCAATCAGATTCCTGCTTTTACCATCAATACACAATAATTGATTTGTACAGAGGTTTTAGTACCAATTTCTGGATTGCAAATAATTTTATCACATCTAAGAATAAGCCGTTGCTGTGACTAAAATGAGACATGGCTGCCCTTTTCCTCCTCATATTTTTTTTTTTTTAGTTTTACAGTGGATCACACAAAATAATGCACCCTTTTCGTCCTCGGAGGTTGAAGCTGCCCATTCCAGCAGTCCTATCCAACCCTGCAGCACACGGAGAGGATTTTAAGCAGCCTGAATGCAGGACCCAATGCAGTGCACAGCAGAGTCCTCAGGACAACCAGCACCTCTTGTTGTGGGCACAGGGGATGATTTCCATCCTTACCCTGGGAAGTCACTTCCCTTGTGAGCTGTGTGCGCCACACGGGCAGAGGCTGTGTCTGACAAACCTGGAGAGACACTGGGAGCCTGTTCTGACATCCAGACAAGGGAGGGACACATTCTCATCATGATCCTTCACACCTACGTTGATCTCACAGTTTGCAGTCCCTTAAGGCTCCTGCTGTTGTGCAGCCCTTTGCCCACACCCAGCACCCTCTCAGATGCTGCTGGAGCCCTCCAATCCTTCTCTCTCCTACAGCCTTAAAAAAATGACCTTAGAAGTGATGATTTCTGCTCCCTTCCTTACCAACCAACTCTGCCGTGAGCTCAAAATCCAGTTCACATATTCTTGAAATCCAGTTCACATGTACCTTCCTGCTTAAATATCTCCTTAGACAATGTCAGAAAATACCATATTCTTGTTCTCCATGTCACTCCCACTCCCCTACGAATCTCACTGTTGTTACCATTATTGGTAGTGCCTTCCACTTTGTGAATCTCTGTCATTTCATTTTAACCTGCTTGTTCAGCACTGCTACAGTGACTCTGATCTCCGATCAGAACCTTTCTGTGCTAAGCACTGTAAATGCAGAGCAGCCTTGCTTCAGCTACAGTTTATAATCTTCCCAAGGAATGAGGTAAAACCAGGGAAGAGGAAGCAAATTCGTGGAAAGCAAGAGAAAACAGCAGCTACAAAATACAGCCCAGAAAGGGAGACACTGCTCTCAACACGTGAACTGCTCCAGGCCCTAAAACAAACCAACAGGTTTCCAACCTGTTTTTTTAAACTGCAAGAGTCCTTGTTTTCCACCTTACATGTGCAACACTGCTAAGTATCTTGAGATTCAACTTGTAAGTGGAACTGGTAAAAAGGAAAAGCAATTATGTTCCTCTGTGGTGAAAGGGAGAGCTTTCCCTCTAAAGTGAAACTAAAATTAGCTCCCTCATGCTCAGAACTGAAAGTGGATGTTTTGCAAGTTGGGCTACAAAAATTCACCCAAAACCCCCACTCATGAAATAGCAGGAAAGAAACACTACCACATTTTTCCCAGTACTCAAAGGATGAGAGAGAAGTAGTAGTAACGTGGCAGCTGGACAAATTATATCAAGTTGTAAGGAGATAAAATCAATTCAATTTAACACCTTTTATTCTTGTGGAATACACCATTGTGAACTCGGTGGCCTGAAAAATAAGCAAAGTTTTTTAATTCTCAAACTGACACATGTGACCTCATGAAACTAAAGCACTGTTGTCTTCGAGACCCAGCATCTACACTGATTTTTCAAAGTATGCACAGTATTTTCTCAAAGAAAAAAAGAGAACAGCAAATGGGATATAATGTATCTTAATCTCAATATAGTATATTCACACGACAAGGTTACTTTATTTTTTAGCATCTTTATTCACCTTTAGGTATTTATTTTCATTTCATTATACTCATCCTGTACAGGGAGTATGTAACTTCTAGCACCACAGGCCAGCGGTGGCCAGGAGGCTCTAGTGAGTGGCCACTGTGTGCCTGCACAGAAAGGTTCCTGAACACTGGAATCCTTCAATCCTTCTCCATCTGCCAAGCAGCCCTGAAGTCTGAAGACAGTTTTGGTAAACAGTCACAGGAAGAGTTTTCTAGACACCATTCTCACTCCAAACCTGATCCTTAGTGTGGCTCTTGTGATTTTACACACCGACCAGAACTTCTGTTGTGCACAACAACAAAAACTTCATCTCCTGGTCTCCAGGAGACTTAACTCCCCCTTTGGGAAGAAGCTAGCTCATACAAAGCCTATTAGAAATTATTTCAAGAAACTTGTTTTCTCTGTTACTTTCCTCATGGTTTTCTACCAGCTGATGAAGTTCCTCTAAATAAATCATAACTGTTCTCTCTAGAAGGAAATTAGAGACATGAACCTTCCAATGTCTTGAGGCACTCCCTGTGCTAAAAGGAACAAAACTTATTCACTAGTGTGTCAAAATATGCATTTTTAAGCTTCTCACCAAAAAGAGAAGGGAGAAGACAGAGCACTAAAATTAGAGGCTTTTTCAGAAGAGATAACAGTATTCAATTCTGTACCTTTGGCCAACATCTAACGACTGCAAGAAAGCAGCATTATGGTTTAAAATGCTATACAATTATTCTTTTCAAGATTAGTGTTAGACATTCAGAAACAGGTCCAACCAAAGCCTACTGAACAATTACAGATTAAAAATTCCTTAAGTCTAGTAAATCTACATTAAACCTTTCGATACAAACAGTACTTTCAAAGAGCCTACCTTAAGGGAAGATAAGCTATGGCTACTGGGATTTATCTCCTGTTAGGGCCCTGAGAGCACCAAGAAACCCCCAGTGTTCTCATCAGCCTCATCTGGGACCTTCACCCATGTGCTCTGCCACTGGCTCAGGAACTGCATTTAAGCTCAAACTCTCAGCTGTGTTTCTTCTCTAAGCTGCTTCGTTGGTGTGTCAGGACTTAATAGTCTTACCATCACCACTTCTGATTGCTTTATTCCCTTTTATTTCACTGCAGAGAAAATCTACTGCACATGTTGAAAGTGTCAGTAACTGAGTTTTTACAGTTACAGTAGCATAGCAAAGTCACCAGTTCCATTGCTAAGCAAGACCAGATACAGCACAAGTCAAATAATTTTTGACCCTATTAGAGATACAGGACAGGAGAATTAAGCAATTATTTTCTGCAGACAAGCAAAAAAAAGTTGTGATGAAACCCATGAGCCTCTGACCCCAATTTCCTCATAATGTCATGGAGCAGGAAAAAATATTTTTAGAGCTGTTAGATAAGCTTATTTTGGTTATCTGATGGAGTCGTATGTAAGAACTCAAGTCAAATGGGGTTAACAGGTCCAGTGCAGGTTTTTCCTTATTGTTCAATGCTAAAAACAATGTTGAACAATTGAAAATATTCTATGTCACATCCTTTTTTTGAGCAACATTTCACAGTTATTTTGCAGAAAGTTGTTTTTTAAAAAAAACAATGAAGAATTCAATCAATCTGTGCTTATAGGATCATGTCCAGCTATGTTTTAAGCACCTCTAAAGATGGAGACTTCCACCTCTCTGGACAACCTGTTTAACTGTGCAATCACCTTTATGGTGTTTTCCTATGTTTAAAGAGTTTCCTGTACTTCAGTTTCTTCTTACTGTTTTTTATGCATTCACTGGGCAACATCAAGTCTTGCTCCATCTTTGCTTCCTCCCAGGTGTTTATGTACATCAGAAAGATCCCTCTGAACTTTATCATGAAGCTAAGCAATCTTTATTCTCTCAGCCTCTCCTCCCATGCTAGATAATCCAATTATCTGATCAATTTCCTGACCCTCTGCTAGACTTACTCCATGCCTATCATGCACAGGCAAGCCCAGAGCAGGGGATGTCACTCCAGATGTGGTCTCACCAGTGCTGAGCAAGATCTCTGTACTTACTGGCAGTGTTTTTCTGATCACAGCCCGGGATTCTTGTCCTCATCTGCCACAAAGGCTCTTGCTGCCCACATTCAGCTGCTTACTTACTAAGAACCCCAAAGTTCTCTCCTGCAGAGCTGCCTTCCAGCTGGTTGTTGCCAGCATGTATTGGTGCCTGGGGTTATTCCCACACACTCTGGGCTGTGGCACTGGACATTCCCCTCTGACCTTCATTTGTGACTCTTGTTTGTGCCTCCCTTTGTCCTCTTGAGCTGCTTCTGAGGGGCAGCACAACCACTATTAATCCAGAGAGTCTGATTTTGGTGTACACACTGTCAAATGTCTGAGGCTGTATTTTGCTTTAAGAGGAAAACATGTCCTGGAGATTTGCAAACACACTTAATGCCAGCTGCTTCTCACAATCATGGACCTGAGCCTGCAGCTGGCATTGCACAAGCTGGGAAAACCACGGCTTTCCCCCAGGCTTGCCAGTGCTAGAGGTTATCAGCTTTTGCACGAATTCTAAATGTTTCCTTTTCAATGTCTGCCATAGAGCTGTCTGTTTTGATACCTGCTTTCCTGTATCACTGAAGCTGAGTGGAAATGGGAGTATATGTCACTTGAGGACATGGAAAAGCCTCGGGGTTTTTTTGTGTTTTGCAGTACAATCAGAGAATTTGCAACAGGTCATTTATTTTTGTTGCCACTTCCTGGAAAGAATAGAACAAACTCCACCCAGTAGAGGTTATTCTCACTCATGCCACACTGCTATTTTCAGCTTTAAAATGAAAAAAAATACTGGAAGCAAGTGCCAAGCAGAAGTCAAAGAACTGCAATGTTCACCCTCCTCTGAGGAGCTTGTTTGCAATGTTACCAACCCAAATACTCAAAAACTCTGCCATTCAAACTAATATGCATTTGATGGGACTATGTGTAATAAAAAACGTCTTGTGTTCTTTTCACTGTCTTCCAAGGTTTTGGGTCTGTAATGAATAGAGTTTCAGATGGTTTTGATTAGGCAACCTCCAAATGAAAGCTGAAACTTAGCCCCCTGATTACTGCAAGATCTGTTAAAACTATTAATAATTTTTGAACTAGATTGAAGTTCCATGAGCAGAATTCTTTTTTTTGCATACAAATAGCTTTGACTTTTTTAGGTGTTGTGTATTCACATGACTCATGCTGGATTCCAGCCCAGCTAAAATTTTTAAGATTGACAAAGGCTCTTTTGGTCTGCAAAGGGTTATATGACTGGTGTGGGAAAACTGTTGGGAAATCAAGGTAAATTCTCCACTTTTTGCGTCCTCTGTGTTAGTTGGCTGCTTTCCACAGAAGAGAAGGAAGTTCTCATCTCTGGCAGTGTTGGATTTAATTCCAGTTCAGTATGCTAATGACCAAATTCAAGGAATATATTTCACCATAAGCAGAGTGTTTTGCTAGATGACTGAAAGCCCACTGATGTTTACTGCTGCAATTCAGAAGTCTTTCTTCCATAGCACTACATCCAAGGGGCCTCCAAGCAGGCTTGACTATACCAACACTTACAGGAAATCAGTAGCAATCTGTATGTTTCAGATGCTTTCAATCTAGGCGTTGTTGCAACTTTAAAAAAAAACCAACCAAACAAAAAAATCTCCAAATGAACCCAAATCAGCCCTGCAAGTGAAAAACAGCATTTGGTCAAGATTAGACTTTTAAAAAATTGTTGTTGACAATTTGTGCCCAGATGCATATTTTCACAGTCCAGAATTGCCAGGTAGAGAAAAGGCAACACTTAGAATCAAGCTAATTAAAATGATGCCCACTTTCTGGTGGTAAAAGCCAGGAGACAGGCATGGCATTGGAAAATATATTTCTGTGATGTTGTACTAGAGGAAAGACTGCTTTTGGGGATTGGTGAATATGGCTGCACTATTCCTCACCCTGGGATAGGTATCCTTAGGGGAGCAAGCAGGGAGTGTTCACTATGTCTTTGCCTACAAGAGCTTGGGTTTTGTTTGATATGTGAGAAGGCTTTGAAAGCTGCTTATAAAGCTTCACCTCTGCCACACATTCACAGCAAGGTCACACAATGCAGGCCTCCGACATTTCACCATTAGCTTACTAGAACTACTTATCTGCAGGAACATAATTGACAGACCTGGAGGTTTAGCATTCCTCCACCCTGTCTAAATATGGTTTAGGACATTGTTTTCCAAAACAGATCACAGTTGCTTGGGATGAGGACTAGGGCACTTGTAACAAGTATGATCCTCTAAGCTCTCTGCAGCCTGAGAGTTCTCCATCTGTTCCAATTTACATGAATTATTGTGTCATTACCTGTTTTAGATTTCACTGTATAAATAATTGGGTAAAGAATAAATACATTTCTTTGGTAGAATTTAATGAGCAGACGTGCTTGACACTACCCACTTTATGGAAATTGCCTAAGGCCAGAAGCTGTGATAACCTTTGTTTAGTCATCTCATTAATGGCAAAATGAATGTTGTGAATATTTCCCAAAATACCATGGTATGAGCATTTGAAGAAACAATTTTTTTAACAAAACAAAACAAAATAGAAAAGGAAGGCTTAGTTCAGCTGCAAACCCATGAAATGGAAAAGGGACACCATAATTTTTTGTATCTTAAAGTATCCCATTACAGTGAGTGAGTATTGTGTCTGTTTGGAGTCCTGTCTTCCAGAGCAAGATTATTAAATCACTGGCTGCACTTATGCACCACAGCCCAGCTTTTATAAAGCTGAACTACACAGCATTTGAATCCTGGAAATCTAAAACCTACAGAATTTTAACATTATCTTCTTGTAAGTCTTCCTGAAATAGACAAAATGCCAAAGAAAATGGCAACTTAGAACCTTTTGCCAAAAGTTATCCTGCCCAGATGCTCAACTGGAATAGCCAGATTGAGAAGTGATGCTGGGAACTCCTCTGGAATATCCAAGTGTAGTATTTACTGAATATGCATCAGAGGCTTTGGTATTTGGGTCATCTCAATGCTTCTGTCTTCTGGTCCTGTGTCATTCTTTCATTGTACACACTTGCTCTATTCATGCTTTGTCTTATACTGTGGCCCTTTAATGCTGCTGCTTGTAAAACCCCGATTTTGCTCTAAATTTGATAGTAATTTGGTCCACTCTTCGACTGTTATGAGGGGAAGACTTATAAACCACTTGCGTATCAAACTGTTCCTCTTTAGGTATCATTATTATTCCTGCTTTGAGAATGTTAAGGTGTTGTTAAGAACACATTTATGTTCCCTATGAACTGTCTTAGCTTGTAAGTGAGTCACAAAAATAAGTTTGGATTAAAAAAGCAAAAATTCTAGTTCTGCTTGCATTGTTATGGTTAGCCTTTAAAAGACCTTACTTGGATATTCTTAAAATTAAATAAATAAATATGATGGTTTTTAACTGCTCGTTCTTTGACAATATGAGGGTGAGTTTTGTTTGTCTTCTGAATGGAATAAAAATTGGTCTCTGTGTTTTTTCGATCCATGACTCTGCTGAAAGACTTGTGCTGTCATTTAGCATGGGTGTACATGTGAGAAATAACCTACTGTCTCAGGATTCTTCCTGCAGTTATAGTCAGATGCTCTTTGCCAAACCTTTTGTGATGGCTGGATTCACCCACTAGAAGGAATCCTGCAGGCACTCACATAATGATGATTTTAAGTGCTGCTCTTCATATTACCTTTCTGTGCGTTGTTGTTTCCCCTTCCATATGGCTGGAAGTGCACTCAGTGGTATTTCCAATGGATCTCAGTCTGTCCCTGTCCTGGAGAACAGCACACAGCCTCTGGGCACCAAGCAGCTGCTGCTTCTGGCAGGGATGTCCATCCTTCTCTAGCATCTGTGTGTTTAGCTGCCTGTATGGCAATGAATGAATGCTATGCACAGGAGATGAGAATGAATCAATGTCTGTCTTACCCATTATCCTTTGTTGCAAGGTCTTATTCCAAGTATTTTACATTATTACAAGGAACACCAAAATCCAAACAAACTCAACAATTTACAGTCAAACTAAACTTTTGTTTTCTTAACTGTCTGATTTCTGCACAAGACAGGCCTTGTGGGAGCCTATAGAAGATTTCCCTGTGCATTGTTTATAAGCATTCATATTATGTGGGAAGCTTTAAATTTCTCTGGATAAATTATATTTAGGTAAAATACCGTTTTTTTTAAATTAACATGTTCAGTTAATAATGATGTTTAATTAGCTCAGACCTGCAGTGCAAATTGACCTGTAAATTTCTGCTTTCTTCACATATGCATTAAAATTAAGCTTTCTTGTTTATACTAAGGGTTTTTTTTTAGCTGAAAATAATAGTCAAAAGAGTAAACAAATGTGGGATTGTTCTAGTACTCTGTTTCCCCATCACATGATATTCTAAAAATATAGAAGTACCTACAACTACGGTAAAATTAAGTCCTTCAAATTTATCTACAAAGCTCCTCTGACGAACTTTCTTTAATTGGCTTTCTAGTATAGATTTTGAAGAGTTTGTGATTCTCATGCAGCACAGTCTGAGCCAGACAGGCCAACACCTTTTAAAGAAGAAAATATTTTTAATGTACTTTCTACAGAAGGATAGAATATGGAAAAAAATTAATGTGGTGTCGATAAATCAAAGCCAAGGGGAGGAGCATCCCGTGGTGCCAGCAACAGAACCTGACATGCTTCCAGCATGGATTTGCTCAGCCCACTTTTCTCACCTTTGCTGCTTCTGCTCTTTCATACTAAATTTCCTTTTAGGACGGGTGTGCTGGCAGAGAAAGCTGGTGCTGGTCAGAGTTACAGCTGTCAGCAAAAGCACACTGTGAACTTCCCACTCGTAGTGTGCTTCCTCTCAGGCCACACACCCTGGCCACATGATTTAATGATATCAGGGACTTTCCTGTGATCACAGGAGGATTAGCTCACTGCCTCAGTGCTCCTTCCCTCCCTTTGAGAGGGGGAGGTTAGGACTGGATCCAAAACCAACAGAAGTCTGTGGACAGAATCTCATTGACTGACACTGGTTTTAAGTCAGACTCTATAAATAGAGAAATTTGCATAAAATGTGATCATCTGAAACAACTACTCTGTCTTTAAGTTTCTGCCTTGCATCCAGCAGTCTGATCAAGCTTCAGCGGCAATGTGTATGCTGGGGACCTAGCAGGAACACAATTAGACCCTGTAAGGTTTTCACAAAATTAAAGGTACACAGAACTTTTGTCATTTTCTGGCCCAGCCTCCTGCTAAAGGCAGGACTGCTGGCAGTGCAGTCTAGAGGACCTTTAAAGGATGGAGGCTCTGAAATCTTAGTGGCCCATAAAGAACTGCATTACTCACCTGGTGAATTTCTTTTCTAGCATCTGGCTTGAACCTCTGAGGCTGAGACACTGGCCTATGCCACTGGTGGTTAACTGCCACTATGGAAAAGAATCTGTCTCTCTCTTCATAAGTGACTGCAAACAGCTGTAGGATCGTAGCTGATACCTCCTCAGTTGCTGCAGCTACCAAAACAAGACTGGCTCTCTCAGCCTCTCGTTTAAGGTACATGCCCCAGGGCCCCATCCTGGTGGCTGTGTGTTGTGTCCTCTCCAGTTTGTCAATGCTCTCTTTGAACTGAGGGCCCTAAAGCTGATTCCAGTATTTCAGCAGCAGCCTCACCATTTCTGGGCACTGAGCACCATGACTTATCTCACTTTCCTGACTGCATTTCTGATGTAGCCCAGCATGTAATTTTCTCCTCTTTTGATGAGAGCACACTCCTGGCTTATGACCAGCTTGACTTTCACCCTAACCCCTACATCCTCTTCAGCAGGGCTGTTTGACAGCTGATTGAACCTGACTTCTCTAACACAACATTACCCTACACCTGCCCACCCTCCTACCAGAAACCCAGCATTTATTTCCTGTTTTAAGATCAGCTTGGCTTAAAAAGTTTTCAGGGTTTTTAACTTGTGCAGAGATCAATATCAGCTGCACATTGTGAGCACAGCTCCACATAATTCCCTACCTGGGCTGTATCCAATATGGTATTTTACACTGTTATATTTATACACTTATATATACACTTTCCCTCTTGGTACTCCTTGATGTGGAAGAAGCAGTCGTCCAACCTCTCTTTCTGCAATCGCTCTCATCTGCAGTCACTAAAGAGTTACAGTTTGTGTTTCTGACCAGGAAATGTGAAATGTTTGCAGGCAGCCAATAAAAGGAGAGATCAACAGCCAGGCTGACTCACTCACCGGCAGGAAATCTGGAGCTGCGTTTGAATGTAGTTTAAAGCCGACTCATACTTGGTATCACAGCAGTTTCTCTCCATCGTTCCACAGTTTTATGTTTGTATTTCCAGAGGTAAGTTGATTTTTATATCCAGTTTCTTTCCCTGAGACATGTCTATTAACGTAGTTTCTCTCATAGTAAGGAAATATCTTCGCTATGAATTAATTTTAAAAAATTACCTTATAATTAGAAACTTGAAATAAATGGCTTTATAGCAGTCTTCTTCATGCCGCTGCCTGCACAGCTGGGCAAGGATGACAAAGTTATCCAAGAGATTTAGTGTTTTACTAAAAAATAATGCAAACTGTTTCCTTGCATAGGTCACCTCTGGAATATTGATTTTGGGGGCTGATAATGAGATTTTTAAAGATTATGGGAGAAAAAGCATTCAAAAGAGCAGAATTATTGAAAGAATGTCTTGGTGCCTTGCAATACAAAGATGTAGAAACTCAGACATAGGGAGAATGGTGCTTAGTATGTCATGACATGGTTTGTAACTTAATAATTAATTTGTTTGTAACTTAATAATTAATTTGTAAATTAATAAAAATTGAAGTAGTTTCTGTTTCAATTTTTAAAAATCTCCAATTTTATTAGCTTTTGCAAATCCAAATAGCAGCTGATGATTAGCTTTAACTTTTGTCTAAGTAACCAGTTAGCAAGAGTTTTTAAAATGCTTATATTATTACTTGATTCAATTTTAAATAAAAATAAATGCTTTCAGGAATAGTACAGGTGGTAAAACTATTATTTGATGTTCCTCGCACTATGGTTGGAGTTGAATAAATTTTTTTGGCTATTTAAATTATTATTTATTGCTGTATAGAATGAAAATGAGTCATAATTTTGCTTCTGCCAGCATTTTGATTACCTCCTTTACATTCAGGATTGCTAGATTTGTGTAGTCTGTCTTTGCAACTTTAAGGAATAAATTGCTCGTTTAGAAAATTATCTTCATTCAGAGGAGCCTTTTCAAATTTTATGAAATTGTTAACCTCTCAGCCTCATCTCTTCTTTAAGGAAACTTTAGAGAATCACCCAAGGCAGTTATTGCTTTCCAACTACAGTAATCTAACAAAAGACAAAAAGTTCAACTGTGCTTTCCTACCAGAATTAAATATGGTTAAAGCTCAACTGGTAAATCAGCTGCTGCTTTTTGCATTGTGATTGTGGTTAGAGGCAAAACTGAGTTTACATTGTGAATGTGCCTGTTTTTGTAGAGCACATCTAAAAGGACACAATTCTCACTCAACAGTCCTTCACAATCACTTCAGTTCCCTCATTGTTTCCTTTTCTAGCCCTGGTCTACTGGACCCCAAAGGGAGTATTCCAGCTTGAGGAGTTCTGACTCACTGACCACTGATCTTGCAGAAATCCTTACCAATGCTACCTGTTTTATGCCATCTGTTATCTTAGATTGCTTGTTTTCCTCCTTTATCACCCTTTTTGGCTACCTCTAGTCTAATGCAGCTTCACAGATGTTATTAGAAGTGTTACTCATGTAGTTGCGGGGTGATGCTTTGCAAAAGTTGTCTCTAATCTATGTGCGTTGCCATGCAAAGTGTCTGAGAAGTGCAGCTGGCCCTGGAGAGGTCCTGCATAAACACTGTACTGCCCCAATTACTGGCAGCTTCAAAGACACAACTCCATTTAGCAGAGTTCTGACAGTTCACAATAGCAGGAAATTTGCTTTTTTTCTTTGCTTTTGCATTTGCATATGATGTATTAAAGATGATATGCAAGAATGATGCAGAACATGCTGACACGAGTTACTGAATAATTACCTTTTTAATGAGAAGTGGAGAAATTATTTGCCTGACATGCTACTGTAAGATGCTAGTTTGTTGTCTACATAATTCAATATCACCTTAAAACCACATTTTATATTATAAATACTGGTCTACTATTTCAAAGGCATCAGATAGAAATAATGATGAGCAATTAATTAGCACCTAGCAGCTTCAGATGGCAAATTATGGTCCCGACACTCCTTTGCAATTAGTGCATTTTTCCTCTCTTTGTAAGCAAAGTCTGACACAGAGTGGTGAAAAGAAGGCTGTTGGATTTGTTATTTGAGAAGTAAGGGGTGGTGCAACTTCACTGTGCTTTGGTAATTGTGACCAAAAAAAACTCTTAAATTTTTTAATTTTCTGCCACATTTTTCCCCCAAGCCAGCCATCAAGAAATGGCCAATCCATTACCTGTGGTCACCCAGGAAGATTTGGAAAGCTTCACCTTGACCAGGACAGTCTCAGGCTTTGCACTCAAAGCCTTTCATATTTCCTGGAACACTCCTATCTCTGTGAAGCTGCTGACCAGCCAGGACACTACAGACAGGTATGGGTCTTACCTGCCCAGCTGACCACGCAGGTGGGCAGCACAGACCTGCAGTGCTGGCACCAGAACAAATTGTGGCATCTCCAGAGTCACCTGATCCCTAAGCACATCTCCATTCCTAGAAATCCTCACCAGCCAAGAGGCAACTTGGAGGCCATTTTACTGAGAAATGAGCTCTATGGCTTTTTGCAATTTTTTATAAAGTAGAACTTAATCTTGAAGTCAGTAATTAATCTACTGTAATAATGTCTACAAATCTGGATCAATAATACCAGTATGCTAAGGTGTTATTTTTCTAGAGGTCCCTGAAGAGATCTCAGCTGAATTTAATCCAAATCAGCATGCACAGATGAGAGCAGAGGAAATGGCATGAGGGAAGGTAATGGCCAGGATTATACAGCAGAGAGATGTGCATGGAAAGTGTGGAAACACATAATTTCCTTACAAATGTGGATGTCACTAATAGCAACAGAATACAAATTATTTGGAACAGTAAAGGCAAATCTTTGTTTTATTCTTAATATAGCATTTCATATATCCCAGCTTTTTCCCACCTTCGCACTTCAATCCTGCTTCAAACTGTGTTCTTATGTTCATATTAAAGCATCCAGAGGTCTTTCATTTTATATTAGAAAAAATAAATTTACTTTATATTAGAAAAATACACTACACTATGACTGCTTCATGTTCTTACAATTGTTTGGAAGATTATAGGATATTGGGTTTATTGGTAAAATAATATGAGCTTGTGCTCAACCATATGGTTCTCTACTCATCTCCTTCTGAAGTTCCCTTGTCTAATCTGCCTCTGACTTGTTTATTTTTTACAGGGAGTGGAAGTTGCTACTTCAGGACACAGCAAGTGTCAGACACTGTGAGTCTGAGCGTCTCTTGCCTTTCCTTGGGATTTATCAGTACCATGGACTTGTGGGGATAGTGACTGAATGGATGAACAATGGATCCCTCCACTCCCTCATCCACGAGGTAGATGAAAGATGCCATCTTTGAGGTGACAAAATTAATTACCAGATCAGAGAACAATCAGCATGTAAATTATGGACAGTAGTCACAATCTGTTCTTCAGTTTCTGCATTGTGCTTCCATATTGTAGTTCTGTTTGTTGTCAAGTGAAAATGGGAATAGTAACAACTTCATGGTACCAAAACCTGTATTTTGTGTTACTCAGCATCAACTGTACCCAGAACTTCCCTTTCCCTTACTCATAAGGATCCTGTTGGATGTGGCTGAAGGGCTGCATCATCTTCATAGCCTCGAACCTACTCTCTGCCACTGCAGCCTGAAACCTTCCAATGTGCTTTTGGATGTGCAGTACAGAGCCAAGGTACAAGCTTCTACTCTTAGTCCATCAACGTCAAATCCAATAATTGTCCTATTATTACAGATACTGATCTTAATAGTCGACATTTGATACCAACTTGTTACATTGTTAACAAAATTACTTTCACTCACATTTCCATAGATATCAGATTATGGCCTAACCAACTGGAGGAAACAGCAACTGAGGTCAGACCTGCAGAGCTGCCATCAGAGAAACTGCCAGGATTTAGTGTATCTTTCTCCTGAAATACTTGGAGGAGGCCTCCCTTCCCAGGAAGGTGATATTTACAGGTAAATGGACTTTCTAAGGGCACGTCATACCTAGTCTACAATGCTGCCAAAACTCTTATCTCCAGAGATATTACAGTAAAAATGCCAGACATACAAAATGCAGTAGGATAGTATGGCACATTAGGCCAATTGCAGCAGTGAATTAAATTTTAAATTCCCATATTTGGTGAATAAGATACCAAGGATAAGAACTGTTCTCAAAGTCAGTCATATAAATGTTTATAAAATGGACCTAAATGTTTTAGAAGTGTAACAGCTGCCAAAACTTTCAGATGTATTTAGAAGCCTCATAACTGTTTAGAAGTGTGAACTGTTGTTGGCTTTAGTTTCAGAAAGAATCGTTTATGCCTAGATCAGGTTCAGGTGAAAAAAAGACATTTCCCTCAATAGTGTCCCATTAAGATTCTATGGAATCTCTGCTGGGATAAGTTACTGAGCCATTGAAGCACCTGTACTTGTTAACAAAATGATTTATACAAAGGAGAGAGATTACTCACTGCCACATGTCCCTTTTGGGTATGTTATGTGCATTGTGGCTGCCTCAATAAATGAGAGGACCTCAAGGTGCCACTGGTCTGGATGGACACACATCATTGTGACCAGCACACAGAGCTGTGGAATAATATTTTAAATAACTTTCAAGGAGACCACTCTTCTGATTTCTGAGCTTTTGTGAAACCTGCAAATTTCAACTCCTGCTTTATTGTCATAGAGGCAGGCTCTAAGATGAGTGAATTAATGCATACACTTGAGGAGACCTATAAATGATGTGACTAAACTTGTGTTGTTCACAAACACAAGTTTTGCACAGGAAGAGTGGAGCCTTACTTTTGGGTAGCATAATTAATTTTCCAAAATTGCATTCATATATATGATTTAGTGTATACATTTATTATATAATAATATGCTGAGATGTGACTCAGGCGCTTGAGATATGTGTGCATCTAAACAATGGTGGAACAGAGAAAGCAAAAATTTGTGTCATACATGAAATACAAAGTACATTTGAGTTACATGTATGTCCACATTACATTAATACTTTCCAGATTTTTATGTGAAAGTAAGGCAGAAGAGGAGGCTCTTCTAACCACTGTAATCACTACAGCAAAATATATAAATTAGCAGATATCCTCGTTTATCCTAGAACTGCCCCTTCCCCTTTTGATTGCTTTGCTTCTGACTTATCTGTAGACTGTTTTTTCTCATCCAGAACCCTCTTCTTTTCTGCCTCTGATTTTGAAGATTGATATTTTTATTAAATCACTGTATTTTATAGCACCTGAGTTGTGGGTTATATGTATAGTTCTGTGATCCCACTGATTCCTATGATTCCTATATATTCCTATGATGTTGGAAAAGGCAAAAGGTATTTGGATCCCCATCAAAACTTGCTGAAGAAAATAGAAACCTAGTGCACCAGATTCAAGTTTTTGTAGATTATCTGATGTGCTTGTCTTGAAAAACTCCAATCTCTTAAAGAAATAAACTTGCTTTTGAAACTGAGAATGTAGATACAGATTGAAAACTAATGAATGATCTTTCACTGTTTTGCTGTTTTTTGGGTTTTTCCAGTTTTGGAATCCTGTGTTGGGAGAGCCTCAGCAGACGGAAACCTTTCGAAGGTATTTACTGTTCATGTCAGACTTTGTGCTGTCCACATCTTGTCCACAAATTCCCTTATTCTAGTGCAATTATGATACAAACACCATCTTTTCAGATGTCCCTTTGCCTTTTCTTCCTGTTACAGCACAAAGCCCCACATTAGAGGATGCAAATATTACAATTCCTCACCACATCCTAAATGTTTCCAAAGAAGCTGCTCTTTCTGAAGGGAAAAGGCAGAGCTGCTTCCCCCACTAGTATCATCAATCTGTGTTTGCTGAAGCACTGTCACTGAGTTGGGTTTTATGTACCCTTAGTGAGAAGGAATATCACTTCATATTTGTCAGCTGGAATTTTAAAATCAGTGACAAGTAGCTAATCAAATGAGCAGAATACTCATTTTTACGGTTGCTGTGAGTTTCAAATACCAATCCAGAAATGTCAGTTCACGATGAATTATCTTAAGGAAGCAGGGAATCTTACTTTCTTAGACGAAAGTGTGAGCAGTTTTAGAGAACTTAGTTTACAAAGCATTGTATAATAATTGTCACTGTCTAGCAACAATCCCTGTTTCATGTGGAAGTGGAGATCAGTAAGGGCTTCTTTGCTATGGGCTTCATTCTGCATGGCAAAACTGATTGAAGGACTCCTGTATTTTACAGACTCAGGACCTTCAAAAAATACTGCATGGAATAATATCTAAATGCCCATACAGCTTATGGCTGCCATCTTGAGGCTGCTCAGTAGATTTCTTTATTTTACAATTCTTTTGTTCTATTCTCGTAATTCAAGTGTAAGGCTTTATAAAGAACTCTGCTTAAAATAATAGCATGTAGGTATCTGTGCATGTAGTTCACAGTACAAGTTTACATAACCATTTGTGACTCAGTATTGGACAGAGTTCTTTATCTGAAAGGTCCTATTGCAATAAGCAGCTATAGCTATTGTTAAAGGCTAGCAAATCTACTTACAAGAGCATTAATATATTTTTCCTTTTAAAAAAGGAGTCTTTGTTTTAAAATGCACAATATGACTTACATTGGATGTAATTTCAAAAGGTCTTTAATATTTTTTAGCAGTGACATTTTCTTTTAAACCGTAGGTCAAACAACCCTGCTTGATGTTTTGAGAGGAATCTGCAACAGTTTGCGGCCAGGCATGTCAGAAAAGTTCATACCAAGCAATTTGCCTGAGAGGAATAGACTGTTGCACCTCATTGCTCTGTGCTGGCATCAAGAACCAGATTACAGACCACATACTGCAGGTAACATCCAGGATTTCTTTCTGTGCAAGATTTGTAACGTAGTCTTTACAGGAACATTGCTCTAGCACTCTGAACAACTGAAGTGGAAGTGGTCTTTTGATCACCTAAGACTACCTTTGATGTTTCCTCTAACTGAAACTTCCTACCAGAAACTGACTATTTGTCTCCAAAATTTTCTTAACTATAAAGTATGAGGTGGAAATTGGATTAAACTAATTTCCTCTATTTCACCCAATTTCTCAATATAATAGTAAAGTTAGTTGCAATATGATGATGCCCAAATGTATACGTGCTTTCATACACAATGTGGTATTTAAAATGCTTTATTACCCCTGCAGAATGTGTGCACCTTCTAAATGGAGTTTTGACTAGTATAAATAAGGAGGTAATTTCTGCAGCAATCTACAATTTGATGGATGCAAAGGTCAGTGCAAAATTTCTTGTTCTCCTACAACAACATTACTTGATTCGGTTAATTGCAATCTTTCTGACCCAAAACCAGTAAAGGTTTTGTCTTGATTGTTTTACTGGTCATGCCAGAGAGCTGGAGAGTACCCTTTGGCACTTCAGGTTCATTCAGAAATTGTAGAATATATATTGTGAAGTTCTCTAGAAAATTAGTCAATTGCTACCTGCTATTTAAAAAAATATGACAACTTCTTTCTAGTCAGCACCTGTAGTCAGACTGGCAAAACCCATGTGAGTGAGAACAAACATCAGCTCAAATAGTGCAGATTAGGGCTAGAACCAAGGACAGGTTTTTTGTACTGGTTAGAAACCATGTAGTTCAAAACCTGAACAGCATTTGTACCTGTGGTAGCAATAGCAGTAACAGCACTTCTCTGTACCCTTCACTGCTTCTAAATTTCCAGGTTTCAGGCAAAGACACTTCTCACCCCAGGGTCTCAGTGGCTCTCTAATACCACAGCAGGAGATGGGGAACAGCCAATGACTCAGGGGATAGAGTTAACTCCATATCTGCTTACACTGCCATGGGAAATCTGGCACAAATGTGACTGTCACAAACATAGCTACATCCCAGCTAGTTAACATGGGCACTGAGGGAAAACAGTGACACACGTGCTTTGGCCCTGGGACAAGGACTCTGACTCTAGCTGGAGTTACACAACCCACGCTGTGTTGTTGTTTTCATTACTGTTTGTTGTGTATGTTGATGCGTGCTGGACTATTTCTATACGTTACAATCACATTCTGGGCTCACAGAACAGCCTCAATCAATGTTTTAATAGGTAGCATAGTTAGAGTCAAAGTAAGTTTTACTACTGTTGAAGTTTATTTAAGATTGTACTGCCAAATATTCCATAATTTAATGCTTCGCTCTCCCTTGAGCAAGGTTTTATTTTTTAATTTGTTAGATTGTGAAGATTTATTTTATTAGTGAGCAATATTTTTTGTTCAAACAACTGAACTGATAAGTCCAGAGTTACTCTGAAAATGATACTGAAGTTTCTGAGAAATTGATTCACAACTGTCAAAGCATGAAATCTAAAAAATAGTTTAAGAAATCTGCTGTGGATGTACAAACTGGAAAAAAGTTACAAGTATTGACACATCTTTACTGCAGACAGTTTGGCACACTGAATATAGGATGGCCATGCTGTTTGGCTACTTAAAGGCAAACATGTTCTAGCTAGCCCAATCTCTCTCAATACAAGCTTATTTTCACCTTCCTCTGCATGATTCAACATTTGGTTTTAAAATAAATTTGAAACACTGGAAAGAGTAACAGGGAAGGATTTTGTCAGATTCTATGCCCATTTGCTCTGTGCATTTCACTGTTATTATATAGGAGTGTACCTTACAGCATAATATATATTGCCAGTATAAGTTAATGTTACTATAAATTGTTGCTCCTGACAGCTGTGAATGGAACAAACCATGTCTCCACTTACTGCAGTTACTGTGGTTTCCTTCTTCTAGGAGAGGGCGCTTAATGCATGCAAAGGCTCAGAGACGTACACACTGCAGAGAGGCACTTGCAATACAGAGGTGAGTCTGTGGCACAGGAGTCTTCAGAGTTCTTCATCAGCTGCTTATTTCTCCCGACAGCCCTGACACTGTATAATGCAAACACTTGGGCAAAATGTTCCTAACCAGGATAACTGCATCCAACAAAACCCACTGTTTTACCTTGTTCCAACCAGCTCACTCTGACGTTGCTCTTGCAAAAACAACCTCCTTCTCTCAAGGGTTGTTTTGAACCTCAGCTGCTTAGAAAATGTTTTGGAACAGAAGTTTCCAAGAAGATAACTCTTCTCTATTTTGATCTCTTTCAGATCATCTGTCCACAAAAAGACAACTGCTTAATCAGCAAGAAAATTCCTCTTGTAGTGCCAAGCTTGTCAACTGTTCTATTTGATAGCCGTGCAAACATAGCAGGAAGAGATAATATTGAGATGGATGTGTCAAATACTACCCCACAGAATGCAACAGCAACAAAAGGTCGCTGTCTTGAATTATATTCAGCTCCAGCTGTTACAAGGAAAGGACAAATATTACTAGTTGCTCTATACAGAAATGTAATTTTTCATGTAAAATTGTCACTTCTCAGACTAAAGCCGTGCTCTCTACTGGTGTCATCTGAAGCATGAGTTCACTGCAGGAAACCAGAGACACTACAAAGCTTTCCACTTTGATGTATAGATCAAAAAAAATTTAACTAATATTTTTTTAGAATACTGAGCTGTAAATGTAGAGCTGCCTTTCTCTCACACATCAAATATTGCCTGTTCCTTTTGAGAGAACAAGTCTCTCCAGGGAATCACGCTGCTTTGTGCCACCAGGAATAACTGCTTTTTTTGTAATCTGCTAAGAAAGGGAGATATGTTTTAAAAAGGCAATGTTGCCAGGAATGTATGAATAATTCCTGATAATCACTGTTCCTATATAGATAACTTTCTTTACCTTTCCAATGTGGGTTTGTCCTACGTGTTTAAATTTGTGTCAAGAAAAGATTGCCTGTATTACTCATGCCTTCAGGTACAAAAGTTGAGACATCAGAAGTCAATTCACCTGTAACAACATCTGCATCTCCAAGCACTTTAGTTCTGGTCAATAGCCACCAGACTTATAGACAGAATAAAATGTTCCATATCTTTAGTAACAAATCCTACAGACAGCTTGGAAAAGTCAGATGTGTGTAGTAATATATGCCAAAGTTTTCCTAGGAATAATGATGTATTAACAAGAGCCAAAGTAATCTCAAGTCAGTTTTCAGTTCCTGTCTCCTATAGTGGCTGATATGTGTGTAATGTTTTCTTGTTGTTCAATTCAAAGATCTAATCTTGCTCATCTTAAACTTCTTCTAGATCACCCAGGCTCTGAGAGAAGAAAATCAAGCTCCTTTTGCACAACTCCTTCATCTGGTAAAACTGCAGGCAAAGAGAGCAGTCAGCATAACTCCCCACCACTGGTTCTTAAGCACAGACCACAACCAGTGCACCTTGGACAAGCAGTGACAGGTAAGGCACCATTGCCACTCTGAGCTGGCAATATTCACCTTGGCCAGATCTTAGTGATTAAATTGTTTAAAATTTGGAGAAAACAGATATTTCTAAATTTTGTGCACGTTTTCAGGTATTTAGAGTAATAACTGATTCTAACTTGATACAAAATGTCTCTCTATTTGTGTATAGCTGCTCCTCTGTTCTCAGAAGTTCAGGCACTGACCAGTAAGAACATTGGCTTAGTTTTCTTCCAGGGCCACAGTGAGGTTGAGAACAGTTCTGAAAAGACAGTAATAAAAATACAAAAACCATAGCACACATTGAATGTGAAATACATTAGTTGTTTAGGTCTGCAAAATCCTATGATTTTGCAATCATAAGCTGTGTATTGCTTACCTCTGCAAAAGTAGCTATTGACTAGAGAAACAGGTGACAGGGGACCCTTCATCCCCTCACATCATCTCAGGTCATTCTGCAGAACAGAGGCAGAAAGGGTCAGCTTTTGATTTGTTAAGACTCTTTGACTGTGGGTGAAGCTTTGTGAGGTTTTTATGCTAACTTTTTGCAAACTGGCCTATAACAATTCTCAACCTAGCTGGTTGTCCTTCTCCATGGCAATTTACTTGAGTGATGACATAATTTCTGGATAAATCAACAGACTAGACCACGCAGGAAAAGTTAATCACAGAACTCTCCTGGCAACAATCAGAAATCAGAATGACAGAAGCATGTTCTCCAAAGCAACATGGCTTTTGGTTATTAATTTTCTCTTGCTGTATGGTATCTACTCTACACTAAGAACCCTAATGTCAGTGCCAGGTATTGTAATCACCTCCTGAAAAGAGGCAGAACCCGAAGCTCTCAACCATTTTATCAAGTATTACTTTTATTTTTAGTTTGGCTTAGACACATATTCATTTTCCCAGTTTCACACTACATTTTTCAAACACTCCTGCTACCCTGAAGTACCTGTTATCTGTCCTTTCACCTTTATAGGAGACAGTTTTCTCATCTGTGTCCAGCCAAGGTGCACTGCATAAAGTTGAAGATGAATTGGGCAACTTGTCCCCTCACGCAATATGAGCACTCAGTGGTTTAGAAACACCTATTTGCTGTAGTCCGATCTTCGTGAGTTTCAAGCATGAGATGAAAATACTTTCAGACTAGTTTCAAACATAGAATGCAAACAAACTAACTCCTCTTCCTTCCTTTCTCTACGGAGTTTATATTTCTGGTGTTGATGCTATCACTTCCTAACAATTTCTGGATGAAAAAACACTTGGCTTATCTCATTTTGTTTTCCTTTCACTCAAGGTCCTTGCAGCAAAGGAAACTGCTGTCAAATCCTTGCCTGCCAGAGACAGACCATACTGAGCTTCATGACAGAAGGGCGCCTCAACCACATCCTGGACGTGCTCCGCTCGCAGCAAACGCTGTCCCGAATGGATTATGAAAGCATCACCTCGTACCCCACAGTGACCGGCCGTGCGCGGGCACTGCTGGACACTTGCCTGTGCCTCGGTGAGAGGGCAGCACAAGCTGTAGTGACTGCACTTTCAGTGAGCAAATGTAGTCCTCTGGGACAAGTCATTCACTGCCCAGACTGTCCTTCTAAGGTAAACAGGCTGTTGTGACTGATTTTTTCACAGTCTGTTGTATGCATCTGAGCTCTAGTAATTTGTGATGGCAAAGATTCACTTTAGTGTCTCACAACCATTGACTGAAGGCAATTCTTCCTACAGCATTATTTGAGTACTGTAGTGGAAAAAGCTAACTGGATTAAAAGGTCAAGTCAACTGCTGCCAACAGAAATTGCCAAGACTGGTATAACAAATTCCGATTTGGAACTCAGAGATGGGACAAGTGCCATATGTGCCAGAGCAAACAATGTTCAAGTGAGATGACACCTTATTTCCTTGATTTTTCTTTAGAAGGAAGAAAAATAAATCATGACTTTTTGAGGTCTCAGTTTGGAAGAATGGCTGTTTATAAATACTTCCAAATAAGAATAATGAACAACAGAATACTGGATGAGGAGAAACAATTTACTGCCTTTCACTGTGCTCCTATCTGAGCCAGTTGTTAGAATGAAAGGCTTCAGAGAATCAAGAAATATTTCTTCAGTAGGGTCTTAAATAAGGAAGATTTATATTATGCATATAAATTACTTCATTTTCCTCACAAATGGTCATATGAAAATGTAGCAGTACTCCCATCAGTACTTCAGGGATGTGGTACTTGGAGTACTCATTAAATGGAAAAATGTTCATATTTTATGTCCATGTATCTCTCTAAACATGTCTGCAGTTCAAATGTAAAATTAAACCAGGCAGAAGAGGTGCCAAGCTGATCATTTTGAAATGGTGGTTCTGCTGAACTGTTGTCATGGTTGTACTCTAATGGGAAACAGCCTGGCAATACTGGGAGGTTTTCTTGCTCTGGGCTGGACTCACCCACTGTCACAGATGCTTTGGAGCGTCCTGCTGCTGCTTGAACTCGGACCCCTTGACTTGAGTTCACATGGAGTTCCAGTCTGTCCAGTACAGCAAGCAGTGAAAGCAACAAACCAGCCACTAATGAGCACCAGACACTTGTGTACAGAAGGCAAAGAAGTCCCATGGCAAGCACAAGAGTCTGTCAACAGATAAACAGCAACAGCAGATATAAATGTGATCCAGCACATTCCAGTCAAATCTATTGTTACCTTGAACCCTTCAAGTCTCACATTGAATGCTGAAAACATTTGTGGTTTAACCCCAGTGGACAACTACAGTCCACAACAGTAAAGTGAGAAAAGTTGTTGATTGAAATCCAGACAATTTAACAGGTAAAGCAAAAGCTGCATACAAGCAAAGGAAAATGTGGAATTAATTCAGCACTTGCCATGGGCAGGCAGGTGTTCAGCCATCTCCAGGAAAGCAGGGCTCCATCCCACGTAATGGTTACTTAAGAAGACAAATGCCATCACTCCAAACATCCTCCCCTTCCTCCTTCTTCCCTCCTTCTTCCTATGAGCTTGATGCCACATGGTCTGCAGTATCCCTTTGGCCAGCTGTGGTCAGCTTTCCCAGCTCCTTGTGCACCCTCAGCTCCCTGCCTGGTGGGTGAGGGGCAGAAGTGCCTTGGCTCTGTGTGAGCTCTGCCCAGCAATAACAAAACAATGCTGTTTTCCGTACAAATTCAAAATACAGCCCCATACTAGCTCCTATGGAGAAAATAAACTCTACACCAGCCAAACCAGCATAATTTGAAAGAGAAATAATNCTAACTCCTCTTCCTTCCTTTCTCTACGGAGTTTATATTTCTGGTGTTGATGCTATCACTTCCTAACAATTTCTGGATGAAAAAACACTTGGCTTATCTCATTTTGTTTTCCTTTCACTCAAGGTCCTTGCAGCAAAGGAAACTGCTGTCAAATCCTTGCCTGCCAGAGACAGACCATACTGAGCTGCATGACAGAAGGGCGCCTCAACCACATCCTGGACGTGCTCCGCTCGCAGCAAACGCTGTCCCGAATGGATTATGAAAGCATCACCTCGTACCCCACAGTGACCGGCCGTGCGCGGGCACTGCTGGACACTTGCCTGTGCCTCGGTGAGAGGGCAGCACAAGCTGTAGTGACTGCACTTTCAGTGAGCAAATGTAGTCCTCTGGGACAAGTCATTCACTGCCCAGACTGTCCTTCTAAGGTAAACAGGCTGTTGTGACTGATTTTTTCACAGTCTGTTGTATGCATCTGAGCTCTAGTAATTTGTGATGGCAAAGATTCACTTTAGTGTCTCACAACCATTGACTGAAGGCAATTCTTCCTACAGCATTATTTGAGTACTGTAGTGGAAAAAGCTAACTGGATTAAAAGGTCAAGTCAACTGCTGCCAACAGAAATTGCCAAGACTGGTATAACAAATTCCGATTTGGAACTCAGAGATGGGACAAGTGCCATATGTGCCAGAGCAAACAATGTTCAAGTGAGATGACACCTTATTTCCTTGATTTTTCTTTAGAAGGAAGAAAAATAAATCATGACTTTTTGAGGTCTCAGTTTGGAAGAATGGCTGTTTATAAATACTTCCAAATAAGAATAATGAACAACAGAATACTGGATGAGGAGAAACAATTTACTGCCTTTCACTGTGCTCCTATCTGAGCCAGTTGTTAGAATGAAAGGCTTCAGAGAATCAAGAAATATTTCTTCAGTAGGGTCTTAAATAAGGAAGATTTATATTATGCATATAAATTACTTCATTTTCCTCACAAATGGTCATATGAAAATGTAGCAGTACTCCCATCAGTACTTCAGGGATGTGGTACTTGGAGTACTCATTAAATGGAAAAATGTTCATATTTTATGTCCATGTATCTCTCTAAACATGTCTGCAGTTCAAATGTAAAATTAAACCAGGCAGAAGAGGTGCCAAGCTGATCATTTTGAAATGGTGGTTCTGCTGAACTGTTGTCATGGTTGTACTCTAATGGGAAACAGCCTGGCAATACTGGGAGGTTTTCTTGCTCTGGGCTGGACTCACCCACTGTCACAGATGCTTTGGAGCGTCCTGCTGCTGCTTGAACTCGGACCCCTTGACTTGAGTTCACATGGAGTTCCAGTCTGTCCAGTACAGCAAGCAGTGAAAGCAACAAACCAGCCACTAATGAGCACCAGACACTTGTGTACAGAAGGCAAAGAAGTCCCATGGCAAGCACAAGAGTCTGTCAACAGATAAACAGCAACAGCAGATATAAATGTGATCCAGCACATTCCAGTCAAATCTATTGTTACCTTGAACCCTTCAAGTCTCACATTGAATGCTGAAAACATTTGTGGTTTAACCCCAGTGGACAACTACAGTCCACAACAGTAAAGTGAGAAAAGTTGTTGATTGAAATCCAGACAATTTAACAGGTAAAGCAAAAGCTGCATACAAGCAAAGGAAAATGTGGAATTAATTCAGCACTTGCCATGGGCAGGCAGGTGTTCAGCCATCTCCAGGAAAGCAGGGCTCCATCCCACGTAATGGTTACTTAAGAAGACAAATGACATCACTCCAAACATCCTCCCCTTCCTCCTTCTTCCCTCCTTCTTCCTATGAGCTTGATGCCACATGGTCTGCAGTATCCCTTTGGCCAGCTGTGGTCAGCTTTCCCAGCTCCTTGTGCACCCTCAGCTCCCTGCCTGGTGGGTGAGGGGCAGAAGGGCCTTGGCTCTGTGTGAGCTCTGCCCAGCAATAACAAAACAATGCTGTTTTCCGTACAAATTCAAAATACAGCCCCATACTAGCTCCTATGGAGAAAATAAACTCTACACCAGCCAAACCAGCATAATTTGAAAGAGAAATAATAAGATTACTTTCTTTATAATGAAAATAATGATATAAGCTGCTGGATTTTTAAAGGCCCAGTGGGGTTTCTTCCAGCTTCATGGCACCAGATTAACATGAGAACTTGTTATACCATCTACAGGTGTTTCAAATGCAAAACCATGTTATTTCTTTCCCTATGTTGGTTTTGTTCTCTCTGCAGTTTCAAAGTTCTCATTGAATTCAATTGTTTAGCTGATTGCAAATGCAGTAATGATGGGTTGACTAGGCACACTCAAGAAATAAGAAACGTGTTACATCAAAATTTCCAGCTACAATGCTGCTGGAACCATAAACATTTTTTTACATAACTTCATTGAACTTTGAGACTGCCTTGAATTAAAATATTGATACAATTAAAAGCAATGCCTATCCAAACATGTTGAAAATAATTTTGCTTATGAAAGGAGCTAAATATCTATTTCACAGTTGAATTTTTTTTCACTTCAAAATCTGCACTTTAAATGGGAAATTTCAACAGTCGCTGCTAAGAAAGGATGTCTTGCTTGTGAGGAAAGGAACTGCTGTCATGGTGTTTTGCCTCTTTAGAAGGCATAAGAGACTTGGTAAAACAGATAAACATTCACCTGTGGGAAATAGTTACAGATGTTTAAAAGAGAAACTAGCAAAACTGTTGAAACTTCATACCAACTTTCAAAATCATCCCATTTAGTTGTTCTGCTGGACACTTTATACTCCTGTGAAAGATGTGCTGGCTGGCAGGCTATGCTGATTTTTGTCATTGTGGTTTTGACACAGAAACAGTTTTGGCTCTTTTCTAGAAGCAGCTGCCTACTTAAGAATATGACCTGATACCAAACCTAAACCCAGTCTTAACTGTTAATAGAAGAACTGGCATCAAAACAGTGGCAGCACAAGCTGTGTGCCTTTCCAGTGTGGTCTTTTTGAAGGGGTGATACACATTTCTTGAAATTAAACTGTTGTTTACATAAAAAGTTTTGCTACCAAACTTAAATACAGTGACCTGGAAGTAGCATCATTTTTTCTTGTCAAAAATCTGTACTCTCATAAGGCCTGTAGTGTGAGCTGTTAAAAATGTCTCATGTGGATCACTGGTATGAAATATCAAACTGCTGAAAGCTTATGGTATTTTGCTCCTGCCCGTGCTTGTTCATTAGCTAAGATTTCTATTGTCCTCACCTCTGTTTTCTGCAGTTACTTTGATATTATGAAACAATGTAGAATAAATGGCACTGAGCAGGAGTAAAGACAGAAGAACCAAACTGTTCTTTAGTATCTATGGGAAGAAACAAGATTTGAATGTGAAGAACAACTGGAGTTGAAGGAAGGAAATATAAAACATGGGTATCTCTAGAAAACAGCAAGGAGAATAATAAAACCGAGTCACTTCAGGACTGATCATATAAATTGATTAGTAAAACCCTGTTGCAGTTACTCAGAAAAGAAAAGTAGAATTAATAGACATTAAAAATGACATGCTGTACAAATTTTATGATGCTATTTAAATTTATTAAAGGAATGGTAAGTAGGCAGATACTTATTCTTCTGATGTATTGAAATGTAATTTTCTTCTTGGCACTGGTTGCTATCAGCTATCTTTTGCTGATTTGCAAAAAGATGACTGGCCCTTGCCCTTTGTCCTAACTGCACCATGCTTTTATCTGAGATGGGATAGTTTCTGCAGTGTAAGAATGTCTGTACTAGAATTTGTTTGAAGTTGATTTGTGGACAATTAATCTGAGGTAATGGAATGAAATGTTTAAGAGATTAGTCCTTCCAGTAGAGAGCAAGGAAAACAAAGCTATAAATACCACTCAAAAGTCGTTACCAGTTCCTGTTAAAAACTGTTCCAGAGAACATCAGAGGAAGATAACAAGTGCATATTCATAAAATATTAATAAAAAAAATTTCAAAAAATATGTTAATGGACTGCTAACATATACAGAGGAATTTTACACCACTTTAAGTAGTCTAAAATGCGCAAAACCTAAAGCACTAATGAAAACATACTAGACCTCAAGGGTTCTTATTTTATTGTTTAAAGTCTGAATCCTACATAACCTTGTAAAATTTTCATGCTTAGCCAGGTTTAGTCACTTAAGAATCACATGTGAAGAGTTGTAAGGAAGGTTAAATGCATAAATAAATACTTGTGGGCCTGGTATGTTAGGAAAGGACCCAAACATCATCAAGGCAGGCACAGAAAATTTAGCTTTCTTTATTGCTATTTATTGATTTCAGAGCTATACAGCTATTAACTATGCTCTTCTCCAGTAATACTGATTGTCTCCAGGATTGCTGGGGTCTTTTATGCCTCAGGAAATCTTGCCTTGCACTATACCATCTTTAATTCTTTTCCTGCACACAGCCCTGCCTGGCCCTCCCCCACTTTGAAAAATACTTTACTGGTGCTCAAAAGGCCCTAGCACAGTTTCATTTTGTTCCTTTTCTAGAGAAGCAATTCCTTCATTGCCTGCCTGGAACTTCATTCCCTTAACTGAGCACATGGTTGACTTGACAGATGGTATGTCAGCTGAGTTAAACAAAACTCCTGGATTTTGAAGGTAAGACCACCATAAATTAAACTACCTAACGAGGTCTGAAAAGAACATATTTAATGATTTATTTGGATTACATTAAATTCAGCACAGCTGCAAGAACATATTAATTATAAGCATTTTGCTTAATCCCAGCAAAAATGGTAGATCAGAAGCTTAGATATACTATTTCCAGCTCTTGTGTTGATACGATTTGTGATCAGTATTTTATTTCCCACCTTTATTTCTCTTTGCCAAGAACACATGCCAGGTAATATTACAGAAATCTGTAGCCTCAAACTGCCATTTCCCCTGAGCTTTAAGAATGACCTTTCTCCTTTCAGAGAGGACAGGCATCAGTTAAAGAACTTCTGGACTCCTTCAACCAGGATGAATTAAATGGCACTAATTTAGAATAAGAACTTGCCCCTTAAAATGTGGTAACATGCTGAAGTATCTCAATACTTACATCCAACTGCTGTACTTGAACTTTCCACAAAGCAAAAGCAATATTCATACAAACAGAAAGCATGCCTGAATTTCACCCTTTCAGAAGTAACCTGGCTATACTCCAGAAAGTTCTGTATAATTAGTTGTTTCTTTAGATACCAAGGAAAAAAAGTGCCATATCTGTTAACAGAATGACTACTAACATTAAATTTGTTGTCCTTTGACCAAAAAGGGCTCAAAGCTTTTTTTTCAGTTCATTAGAGTGTTACCTGGTGGGGGAAAAAAAAGAGAAAATTGACTAAGGAATACACCTGGAAAATATAAAAAACCCCAATTGTATGAGATTTTTGACCTTGTAACAGCTGCAAAATATGTTCCTGAGAAAGCTGTCTTTATGCCACTTCCACGTGCTGTGACAGGCTCCTGTCACAGAACAGGGAAGTGGAAGGAGAGCACGGTGAGGTGAGTGCCTGCCGTGTTCACCCGTGCGTGCAAGGTGCCGAAGGAACCCTTGCTTTGCCATTCCCTGCAGGCAGTGTTTTATCAGAACAGTGCTCAGCTCTAAGCATGGCCTGAGGAGAACCCAGAAGAGAGGAAAGCTGATAAGCAGTGAGGACACCTCATGTTAAAGACAAGCTGATAAAACTGTGTGTGTTTGGTCTAGCAAACAGGAGATGAAGGGCACACAAAAGAGTCTGGAGCAGAGTCACTGAACATGCAGTGAGGAAACAGAATACCTGGTCTTTTCTTCTGCTTTGTCATTTTGGACTGGTTTTAAGTAGAGGTTTAAAAAAGATTTAAAGGACATCATGAAGACAGGCTCCTTTCCCATACCCAGAGAAATTAGCAATATTAATGGAACTTTCTTTTACCTGATCAAGAGTTCTTTAGTTGACGAAATTCATGCAAACAACAGTGATTTACTAAACCTTTTCCCTCAGCCTGTGCAGTTTATTTATGCAAGCTATAAACATTTGAAGTAATTCAAGGGAAAAATTAACGTCTTTTTGCTTGGAGCTAAATAACATGAATATTTATACCTGCCCTGTAACTCAATCACTATTTATTCCACTATTTATTGACACCTACCTGTGAAGTCATGGGCCTTTAGCAGGTCAGCTGTCAGGACAATGGAATAGAGATAACTTGAATTCAAGAGACCTGGAGATTATTTCCACCTTTTACAGTGCTGCTATGAATTCTTCAAAGAAAATAAGGCTCTCCTACATTTTTGCTTCTCAGCAGGTCACGGTTGGTCATCTTCTCTCAAATACAATGAAAATGTTTCCATTTTCATTAAAATGCAATCTTTATCAAGAATGATTTCTGTGTCAATTAAATGTTTGCTGAGAGAGCTACTTCACATTCATGTATTTTCTTCCCTCTTCACATGAAACCACAGGAACATTTAAAAAGAACCCCTTATGACATGTAAGGTTAAAATGCAAACAAAGTAACAGGAAAAAAATTAGGTTGTTACTTGTGCTGAACGGGTATGACCTCACACAGAAATTTGATTGTTTTTCTGATAGATTGTATGTCACAGGTTTTAATTAAACACTATGAGACTAGAAGATTTACAACCAAATAAATATTTCAACTCAGGGAGGCTTTCTGCAAAACAAGGCATTGCTCTGCTCTCCTCCCTTCTGCTCTGACTCCTGCAGAGCTGGTTCAAATGCAGTCTGGCAACTCTGGCTAAAACTTTTTCTCTCCACTCCATCGATCATATGCTGGTATCCAAACCTGCAGATTTATTTGTTTAACGAAAACTCTCACTTAGGCAGAGAATTCATGAAATGTACAAGAGATTTGGATGCTGTTTTATATTATGTCTTTCAGAATGAAAATTACATTTCATTTTCTGTGAGATGTATAACAGCATTTTAACTCCTCAGCTGTTGCATTTAGATGTGTTTAGTAAGAATGTTTTCCTGTTTCATTTATTAGCATATCAATATAGCAATTTAATTAATTCTTAAAATCGGACAAGTATCTAGGTTGAAAAGACCTTTAAGATCACTGAGTCTAACTCAGTGTTAGTAAACCTAACACTGCCAAGTCCACTGCATTCTTAGCTAGTCTGAGACTATTTATTTTGGTTTAAATCTTATGCCTACAGTGCCAATTAACTGTACCAGTTACTGTGCACAGACACAGCTGCAGGGAAAGGTGGACTCCAGATTTGAGACTTCCAAGATATGCTTGGGCATGTAGACAGGATTTTTCATGTTTGTTTTTACAGCTGGCTATTTAATCACAGATGTTTTTCTTGGACAAAGGAAGCCTTTTTAAGGAACAAAATAAAAGGCAATTATCAGGATTTTCCAGTTGTAATTTTACTGTATGTTACACATTGGATTTAACTTCAGCAGCATGCAATGTAGCTGCCTCCCGATTGTTTCAGTACAACCACCTAATCTAAATATTTGAGTTTTATTTTAATGACACAACCTCATGGTTATCTACAATGTATGTCATTCTAGCATAGAATAATCCAAAATAACAATTTCCCCAATGAGACAACACTTCAGTAATAAAATTTGTCCTTTTTAGTAAAGACAAATACAGAGTTGTTCATGTGGTGTGACACTGAGCAGCCTACATGACCAAGTGACCCATGTGCAGGGTGAGGACACTTGCAGGACTCCAACCATAACACTTGTTGCACAAGATGACACTATGACCCATCTTAACAAATAACTTGGCCATCTCCTATAGTTTTAACATAAGCTGAGGTCTTCCACATTTTCCCATATTAGTGACACTGAGGTAAAAATAACTCCCTGACCTCCAGAGTGTAATATGACACACGAGGTTTAGTTTCCTTTATCCTCCTGCCTAAGCTCTAACACTAAAGCCCAACTGTTTCCTCTCACTTCACTAAGTCTTCCAGACTCATGTAAAAGTAAAGACAATAATGTCACCAGTGTCACCAATAAGTGATCATGTGTCATTAAATCAATGTTACTGGTATTCAGAATGTTCATAGCCTGTGGGATTTCAATCAAGAGAAAACAGTACTAAAAAACCTAGCAGTAAGCTTTAACAAAAGTAAATACTCTGATCTGGAACTAAAGTATAAGTGTCTGAAGCACAGCTTTCAGTGTTTTCAAAAGTTTGATTTATGGCACTTCACAGTATGTGACTGGGAAGCTGAAAAGGCTTTTCATAGTTCTGGGGATCTTGCATAACTTGGGAAACTCTTGGTAGTTCTTAATTAGTCCACTACGATTTGCTCTGTGGGACACTGTACACACCAAGTAATCAAGAGCCAAGTGGGGAACAAAGGAGCAAAGTGCAAAACACTCACAAACAGCCTGCTGAGAAATAATTTCTGAAAAGTTAGCAAAGTCAACCATCATTTTAATTTTAGGGCTGGATGCCTTCTAATAATAGCTAAGAATAGATTTGAAATTGGAACTATGCTGGCAGACAAAAGACTAAACACATTAATAGGTCTATCCTATTTACTGCAAAGGCAAATGGACTGGCAATAAATCCCTACTCTTAAAGACTCTTTTAGCATTAAGATATTTTACACCTCAATTCTTAAGATGTACTTTTAAATAGTGAGACATCCTGAAAATCTTCCTCATGGAACATGCAGTCTTGGGCAAGAACTTGAGTGAAAACTTCAAAGTTGTTCTGATCTTATATTTGTGAAACAACATGGTTTTCTTTCTTTTACAAGGCTTGCTAATTAGAACTTTTTTGTCACTCTTACCACATGTACACGAGTCTCATCCCCTTAGAGGCAAAATGTATGAGATCAACATGCCTTGGCATATTTGATTAGCACACACTGTGTAGAATCCATACAGAAAGGCCTTTGAAATTACATTTTGGAAAACTTTACTTTTAAAGGTAACCTATATTTGGATCAAATACAACACAGAATCCCCCAGAAGTCTGAAAGTTTAGAGAATAAAGGCTGTCCTTACTTCTGTCAATCCAACAACTGTTCCTACACTGTAAAGTATTGTGTAATTATAAGTTCTCTAAATAAAATAGCACAGAACTTCTACTAAAGGTCCAAGTTTATTTGTATTGTACAAGTGTTCCAGGGTAATTCAGTAATTAAGATAAAAGTAACAGGAGTGCACTAAAAGCAAAGATAGAAGAGTGGGATCAGCACTGATGGGGTTGTACTGTAACATGCTACATTCAAAGTGGCTCTGCTAAGGAACATCTGGTTGTATTTAAATTGCAAAGTTTGGACTCAGCATGATAATACAAACAAAATGATGACATTGGCTCCAGCCTCCAATAACCAGCTGCTTGCAAAACGAGTGTCAATGTAGCTACTGCTGAGTATGATCAGAGTCTTCTAACCTTCATACTCCTGCTTTTAATCAGAGAGAGAGAGAGACAGGTACCACAAGTATATCAACAAAGGACTGACTATAATACAGTGGAATCTATAAGAGAAAAGAACTTTACTGTTTTGAACAAAGTCTGAGCAGATGTATTAGAAGGCCAGAGTTACCTAAGATAGAAGAACAACCCAACCCAATAGATGTCTTTAAACTGTCTTATCCAGAAGAAATTTATTTAAATGCTGTTGAACTGGGTTACAAACATTATCACTAAGGACTTCATATTCTTCAATCATAGTACCCTAGTTTGGGACCTGAAACAAGAAAAAAATACTTATTCTTAAGATGCTATTTTTTACAGCTACAAATCCTCCTTATTTTTTTTTTATACATAATCACTTTTAATAGCCTTCAAAATAGACACGGACAAAGAGCATTATCTTTAAAAATCCTTGCAGTGTTATAAGACTTGTGAAACAATTATTCTAACTCCCATGTCCTTTCCAGGAAAACAAAGACTGTGATTCATTCACTCTCATTAATAAAAAGCCAGATGCTCATGAGATTAATTGAACATAGATAAGATAATTTGTCTAATCAAAGCTGAATGATTTAGTTATCTAAAACATTAAGTCAAACCATCTGTTTTAAAACAAGTATATGTAAAAGGGACTATTTTTTCCAAATAAACCCCCAAAATTTACTGGGGAAAACGATGTACTGCACATTCCCCTTGTAATAGAGAAGATTACAAGATGAGCAAGAGAAATGTAAAATTAAAATATAAAGTTTGTGACATTAATCAAAATAGTGATAAAAAAGTCCTGGAGACTTTTGAAGTTTACCTGAAGATGGAGATATTTTTGCTGCTGTTTCTTTGCCCTCCTAGCAAAGTTAACATTTGAAAACTTCTCCATGTTTTAGAAGATATCTATTCCCACTTCTGCTTTGCAGCATGGACAGCACTGAACAAAAACAACTTGCAATAATGTGCAACAGAGATATGTGTAAGCAAATAATTAATTTTGGTGAGAGTAGATAAGGCAGCGAAAAGAAAAAGGTACCTGAAAGGCAACAGAACCAGATAGAACAAATAAAATTAAAAGATGGGATGTCAAAGTGTATTTTACAGTCTGTTTTAAAAAACATCAGTATAGAGAAGCTAAGTTTTCCATAAAGGAAGGACTAATGTTAATCTTCAGAGTATTTAAATAACTGCAGTTGGACAAGACAGAGACATCCCCCAGTATCTGTTCTTTAAAGGGATATCTTCTATTCCCTCCTCCTCTGCTCCTAGCTTACTCCACATTTGTACTTTTGTGATTATGATAGTTAAAAACCCGTCTTCGTAAAAGTATTGTTTTGTGCCAGTTTAGTGGGCAGAATTGCCTTACAGAAGGGGCTGGGCAAGTGCCAGTGCCAGAAATGGTGAAGCAGGAGGAGATTATGCAGCTAGGAGCAGGGGAAGGTAAATATAGAAGCTTAAATTTAGACCTTTCCCTTTAATTGCATAGCACATTGGTAGTTGTAGTCACTCGCATCTGTAAGTCACACTTACTGCTTAAACCACCTACCACAGAAATTTGTATGATGGAAAGATGAAGGTAAAAAGAAAGGGCAAAAGATCAGTGAATTTGTTTTTGTAAACAACAAAAACAAGTCATTCAGCTTTAACCAAAGAAAAGAAGCAGGTGCACTTGCATTTATTTTTTAACTGATTTTCTTTCCTGAAATACATGGTTGGTACTGTGTTTGTTGTTTGAAATTATTAAGGTTGAAAAACTACCAAAAATAATCTCTGCTTTTAAGTACTTTTAAAAATTGTCATCTGCTGGGATCTGGCTAAACTCCCAGATTTACTGTCCTGAATAATTTCATGACCCCTGTGAATAACTCCTGCATCCACAGAATGTACATTTCAAAATGAACGTCAAAGTTGTCCCAGGACTCACTCTGTATGGTAGACTATCAGAAGGAACCAGCATTAACCAAACACATGGCTGGAAGCAATATTTCCATCATAAGTTCCAAGCTGCAATGAGTACTACTTACATTTACACAGCACCCCTTCAGTGCTGACCCTTAAGGAGCACAGCACACTCTCATTCTTCCATTAATTAAGTGCCTGAGCAATACATTCTTGGGGGACTTATGCTGTAAGGATATGCTTAAACTCACCAGAATGAACTTGTGAACAAGCACAAAGCTGATGTATAAGGTTCCAAATTCACTTAGATTTAATAGCAATTTTTACCTTGGTGTTGTCATGTTCTAAAACCATTTGATGAATATCGCGTGGATTTGGTTTCCTGTAATCTGATGCTATTTCAATTTGGTTTGTTCAGGAGTATTTAATTGGTTTATTCTTCAAGCTTTTTGAGTTGAATTACATTTTCTAAGATATACCTAAGTGGCAATATTAGTCAGACACAAAAAAGCAGATAAGGCAAAATTCACAGACCTAACCAAAACTCATCTGACTTTGTTGTCATTAGCTGAAGGAGATAAGATCTTAACTTGATTAAATTAGCATCAGATAAAACCCTAGTGGAAACAAAATCTTTTTTAGCTGTTTTTGTCTGCTAGCACTTAGAGAATACACACTTCTGCATAAACATAACTTACCAGTGGCCATTTATGGAGCATCAGGGAAGAAGCATACAATTTTTGTAATCTGTAAAAAGAGAAGAAATAAAGGAATCCAGACTTACATACCACTTCCATGGTAAAATGAAAAAAATAATTCCTAAAATATGAACCTTACCAAAATGAACAAAAATATCTATCTGGATGGTTATTCTGAGGTTTGCTTCTACTAACTTGCAAACATTTCAGAAGCATTGTCTAGCCTTATGATCTCTCATACCAATGTCTACAGTGTTTTAAGTTCTCATAATTCATGCCATGAATTTCTATTTTGAAACCCTAAAATGGGCACTTTTTCTAATAAATATTTTTCAAAGTTCTAAAGTAAAATGTCATTCTCTATACTTCCAGTATATGCCTAATAATTTGTTTCCTATGCCTTGTTAGTTCTCATCTATTTCTTGTTCCTAAAGGCAATTTTATAATTAGCTCACATTTTACGAGTCCATTTTTTGACGAGTGAATGCTGTCTACAGTAGATTCAATCATAAGAGAGTTTAAAACACAGTCTAGCAACAACTGAAATCAGCTGCATCTTTTCCATTCACACTCAATCCACTTTTTGATTAACGTGTGAGACAACTGTTGCAAATACCCATCTACTTGAAAATCCTGTACTACAGAACACAGGGCGCTAGCACATTTGTAGGATGGCTAAACACTGTTACCATCTAATGACTGTTTTCTGGTTCATATTATCTTTGTAACAACAATCAGTTTCATATTGTAAGGATTTGATTATATTCTGGAGATGTCATCTATGTTTTTATCTTCTGTCAGTGCTATAAAAGTCGCTTAAAAACAAAGAAGTTGCCTATCAGGGCTGTTAAGCTCCCAGAAGGCAGCAGACTGGTTTTGTTTGCTGCTTTGCAACACTGTCAGTAGCTTTAGCAGGTAATAGATTTAGTATAGTTTGTGTTTGACAAAAGCCAAACAAAGAGTTGAGACAAACGTAATTAAAGAGCTGAGATGATCAGGCTCCTGCAAATGAGAGTTTGTTTTGCTATAGTGCTTTATAGTTCAGAAATAAAATCTAATGTAATTATCTTCTTCATGTGCACTTAAAAAGCCAACTTTTAACAAAAAAAAATACACTTTCTTAATTCATTTTTATCCAAACACAATGTAATGAATATCTGGAGATATAGATGAGCGCAGCAATTGCTTGGTAGCCTGACTGTCTCTGTGACAACGAAGGAAAACAACTCATTGACAAAACACACAACCTTTGAGAGAAGAAGCAGAATGGAAATCAGAAACATAAGCCTTGTGGCAATAGAATTAGACTCCACTATTGCACTTACTAGCACATTTATGGGTATTACAGTGCATAGTTTGCCTTTCCCTCTTCTTTTATGGCCTTTTATTTTTATTTGCCCCTAAGATTTTTACCCTCTTGAAAAACTTCACCTTTGACTTATCTGTGTCAGATGGTAGATAATAACCTTGGACCAGGGAAGGGAGGAGTAATTAAATTGTTCAGAGTGAGACTATCCTATCTCCTGAGCCCGTTTGTCTTTCTAGGCACTGACCTTCCCTTTGCCTCACAGGGATCAGCAAAAACGCAATAAAAGAACATTAAGAGGGGGCTGCGGCCTGGGGTTCATTGGCTTAGACAGGTTAAAACTATTAATCTGCTAGAGGAATACAAGAAAGCTTTCATTACACCCCAAACAGATCTGCTGAATGGCCAATTCCTTACTGTTATACTCAGGCACCATGGGGCACTTTTAATCACGATTTTGGTCAGTCCATTACATGTATTTTAACGGATCCAAATTTCGGGCGCAGCTATGCCCCTCTTGGGAGCTGGAACACACCCATGGTACCGTTCTATTTCCATTTCCGTATCTGCTATGACCGGCACATAGGACCTACGCAGTAGAAACCCAAAATATCACCAGATTTTAGGGTTTCCACTCTCTTTCAGGTGTAACTCATGCGGCTATAACTCATGTGGATGTGACTTTGTGCAGCGTCCGCCGGGGCCTCACGAGAGCTCCGTGCCCCCGAGGCCCTGAGGGAGCGCGGGGCGAGGGCAGGCCCCCAGCCCGGGCTGGGGAAGGCGCCGTGCCTTTCCCGGGCCGGGAAAGAGCCGTACCGTCAGCGCTAGGGCTCTTCTCCATCCTGCCCTCCCGGGAAAGGAGGAGGCTGCTGGTCCCCCGATCCGGCTGCGGCGGGGGAGGCGATCGCGGCTCTCCTCACCCACCCGTACCGGAGGGGCCGGCGCGAACTCCGCGGGGCAGGGGGGAGCTCGGGCCCTGCAAACACCTCCCTGCGCACCAGCGGGCGCCGCAGAACCCCGCGCAAGCCCCGCGGAGCCGGTGAGCTCCTTGCGGCTTCTCCCTCGGCGCGACCACGCGGGAGGTACCGGCTTTCTGCCGGGGAGGGGCGAGGAGGGGACGGAGACGGTGACGGTGACGGAGGCGGTGGTGCCGGGGCGACGCGGCGGGGAGGCGGCGACGACGATGCGGCGGGGGGGCGGGGCGGAGGGGCCGCCATCGCGTGTCGGGTGGCAACGGGCGGGGAGCATCCCGAGACGGCTCCGCCGGAGCGGAGGTAACGCGGTTCCGGCCGGCTCAGCCCGGGTGAGGTTTCGGCTTCCTTCCCCGGTTTCCTTCTGCTCCCTTCGCCTTGAGGGAAGGCGGACAGGGAGCGGCCTCAGGGCAGGGACTGCCGGCAGAGCATCTGGGGCGGCGGCTTTGGCGACACGGGCTGCTTCAAGTGTGCGGTGGTAGCGAGATAAATGCCGTGTGTGTTTCTGTATTGTCTCTAACGGGCGCCCCGACTCTGACAGCCCCCGTCCGAGGCGGGTGCCTGCAGCTACTTCCTTCCCGGGGCTGTCCAGAAGGCTTGAAATCTGTGTGAACCTCGCTGTTTTTATCAGGAGTAAGAGGGTCACCGCCGCTTGTGGGGCGCGGAGCGGCCTCCGAGGGTAGAAATGATCTCTCTGCAGATGATCCCCCCTCCCGCGGGGGGACCCCTTCAGGGGCGCAGGCCGGCGGCGACAGCCCCTGGGTTCACGTGTATGGCGACTCGAGGGTGGCTTTGGGAAGCCACGTGTTCCTTTAGTGCTTTTTGGTGGTGGGTGGAGGTGATTAGAACTGCTCTGCTAGTGAGCTGTGGCTGGGCACTGAAGTGGGTTTAGCGAGACCCTCAGGCCAGCACACCTTGGCTTGCTGGCGTTTAGTAGTGATTTTGATTGTTTTAGTTGTTTTTAAATGAAGCGTATTAACTACGATCTGATCAGGTGCGGCTGTAAGTGCCACCTAAAGAGTACACACGGGTGTAGCATGTGCCTTTTGGCATAATTTTCCCCCTTTTTAAGAGGTTTCTGCTTTTCTGCCCCAGCATGAAAAATAAGGTGAATTACTTTCACAAACTATTGTTCCTTCTGTCTTTGCCTGGGGATTGTTGTATAAATTTCACCAGATATTCCTCTCAGTGCAGCAGCTTCGTGCGCTCCCAGCCTAAATCAAGACTGATTAAAGAGCTTACTTCTGTTTTTTTCCTTGGAAATGTGAAATTAATGAAAAATATGAAAAAATACCAGAATATTACTTACTACCATCCTGATAAACTATCAAGTAAAAAAACTCATAGTAACTTCTCTTTCATACTTTTTTACTTGATAAACATACCTTGTCCTTTTTTTCAGAAAACGGATGCTACAACCAATTCTGTTTGATCAAAAGTTTGTTGGTAGGATTTTTTTTATTGTGCTGAAGATGGTGTGTTTGTATATGCAGGCACAAAAGAGTTGGTTGAACAGAGCAGATCTTTACATTGGGAATTGTTTTTGTAGCACGGGCTTCCTGTCAAGCATATGTATGGTAGGGCAGTGATTCTTCTCTCACCAGAAAAACATATCCTAGACAAGGTATAAGCCTTTCCCATGTAAATGTTCAGACAATGAGGTGCCTAAATATATACATTGCAATAAATAAGTATTTCTGAGACTTGCAGCCTTTTCTCTGTTGGTGCCTAACACCCTGGAGACTTTGATGCTGTTTGCCTGTATAGAGCAATCTTGAATCTTGCTCATAGGGCCAATCATTGTGTTCAGAAATAGGAGTCTTACATCTGGTATATGTGAATAGCCAAAGCGTGTATGTAAAACTGTGCTACAATGAGAGTTATTTTATGCAGTCAAGAACTAAGGAAGACAGAAGCAAGAACACCAGAAATCTTTGCTAATGAGCGGGTATTGTATAAAAGCACAGCAAACACAGTGAGCTTTTAGCAGTTTGGTATTTCACCTTGGTCATAAATCACCTGCAAGTTCATCGCAGGTCAAGCAACTGATGACTGTTCTGCTCAGTGGGAGAAAGGGGATCTTGGCAGATGGTTCTTCATTCCCTCCCCTTAAAGAAGGGCCACCCTGTAATGCAGTATTGGTACATTGCTAATTTCATGTTAACCTTCATCAGCTCCTCTGGTACCTGGCTGCAGTATGATAGGCCTTACCAGATGATATATTTTTGGTGAAAGTGAAATGATCCTAGCTTCAGGTCACTGTCCTGGTTTCTTATCATAGCTTTCTGTATCAATAGCAGAGTCATTTCAGTAAAAAAAAAAAAAATCTACGTATATCAGCAAAAAGATTCCTCACAGTTGCAGTGATCAGCAAAAACAGAGTTGAAGACACTGTGTTGCACAAGGGTGAGCGATGAGGAAATCCACATGTTGGTTAGCTTGTGTGAAGGCAGAACCCTGCATTAGCCATAGCACTCATGTGGCTGGGCTTTGGCAGCGTTAGAGATTATTCTGGTAGTATTTTTGGCTGCAGTATATTAGGATTATTGTATGTTAAAAAATGTGTATTATTTGTCTCTGGTTTTCCTCTTCCAAGCCTCTCTTCTGTTTCCAGTGAAATAATGATCTTTTGACAGAATCATGGATTTTAATATATGTGTTTTTACTCTCTGACATAGCTTCAGTTTTCTCTAGTGTGCTTTCTCTCTTCCTTGTAAGTTTTTTTCCAATTGGTCAAAGCTGCAGATTCTTATTTCACTTAAGATTAAGTGAAGTACTTGAAAGAAAAACCTGCCAGTAGTTTTGATTTTGTCAGAAGTGGTATAACACATCACGCGTTGTGACTCAGGCAAATAAGCAATTCCCACCCTGAAGGCTTTAAAAGGCACATAAAACAAACAAGTCTAGAGAAGAGAATTAAGTATCCAATCTTCAGTGAGCTGTTGGACACACCTTCAAGCAAATCCTACCTGTTGGCAGAGTCCCAAAACTGGGAATAACAAAAGCAGGCTTGGAGGAGAAGAAGGAGAATTGGGGGACAAAACAAGCTAGGTTGAGAGATACTGTGATTGTTCTTTACTGGGTGGCGGTAGTAGGGCAAGAAAGTGTCAAGGTCATCAAGTAACAAAACTGTATAGAGCTGCAGTCATGTGCTGTTAATTGAGATGTAGGCACTTGAAGGGTGACTGAGTCCCAGGTAATTAAATGCCCCTCTGAATTCCAGAGGTAAGTCTTGGTTACACTTAGTGCAAAACTGGCTCTGCGTTAACACACCACGTTTGATGTGATTTGAATTATTCAATTGACTTGAATCATGAAAGTGCATGAATATTCCAGGTAATGTGTGAATGCTTCTGATAAATTTGTACTTTGGAAGGTGTTTACAAGGAAATGGGCATGATTAGGATCTGTGAGTTAGAAATCATAAAGCTGTACAGTTACCACCAAACAGTGTTTTACATTTGTGGTCTGTTCTTAACATATTTATGTAGTTTTGTCCTTTTGCTGTCAGGGCTGAAAGTGAACATGCCATGTTTTCAAATGGCAGTTGGATGTCATAGTAATAGCTGTAGTATTCTTGTTTCTTCCGCTGATGTTTGTTCAGGGTGAATTGCCCTCTGAAAAACATTTGCAACATTTGTCCTGTCCTGAGTTCTTTTCATGGAAGTGAAAAGACTCAGTTTGGAGTTGAATGATATTTTATGGGTCAAGTATTCTTTTATTTTTTTTCCCCTTCTGTGTGTTCTTTTCTTTTTTTTTCCACTTTCTGTTCTTTTAAATCCACTTCCTACAGCCAAATTAGTAATGAAAACATCTGCTTTGATTATTTGTTCTGCTGTTATGCCGAGCCTTCTGATGATTGCATCATATTTATAGTTGATTAATAGTTGTATGCAATTGCAGATAATAACTTCCTCTTGTAAAGCAAACAAATAATGTTGTGAATTTTTAGAGCACATATATTTTTGGAGACTTAGCTCTACTACACCGCTAACGGAAAGTCGGGTGGTAAGTGGTTGCAAATGAGCTTGGCACAAGATAGATGGAAGAATAAATAACAAGAGAAGCAGGTAAAAACTGGTGTGATAAATTTACTTTGCTTTTCCTTTACAATTTTGCTGACACTCTGCAACCAGTTCATTTGCAACCACTTGGCACAAGATAGATGGAAGAATAAATAAGTTAACTAGAAGAGAGGCATCCCCACAGTTTCTACGTTTGCATCTGTAGAAACTGTGGGGATGCCTCTCTTCTAGTTAACTTAATTTTGTTGGAGGTGCCTCATTATAACACTCAGGCCTTTAAGTTCTGAAATGGCAGTGATTAGTTTCTGCAAGTTTGAAAAATTTTTGTCTAGTTATAAGTGTGAAATTTGATGTCTTCTGATGCATCTGTGATACTAGATGTTGACTTGTATAAATGATAAAATGTGTTTTTAGTATTTAAGCATCTTTAAAGTGTTTATTTGGAGTATTGAGGGGAAAATAAACCAGAAGGCATCCAGCTAAACAGATTGAGGATCTCACTTTGCATTATGTAAAAGAATACGGTTTGTAAAGATTCATGAGTTGGAGATGAATGATGTAATATTTTTCAATAAAAAATTTTTACTCCATTTCAGTAGATGTTACTTTTTTAATTGACTGAAAATAATATTTATTATTTTAGTGTACAGGTGTTTGCTTTATGAGAAGGGAGGAGTATTCACTCCAGGAAGGTGTGCCTGCAAGAGCTTGTATGTTTGTATGTTACTAAATGCACGTGTAGTTTGGGTGACTTCATGTTGACCTTTCAAAATTCCCATATTCAGGCTGTTTGTTCTCTCCGTTGACAAGTTTATTGTTGCAGTTAGAAAGCCTTTTTTAAAATTAGTGTTACCTCCAAAAAAGCACAAAACCCACCCCACACTAGATTAGCTGCTTCATTCTAATTGACCCAGATTTTCAATTTTTTTTCTCTTCTATAGGAAAAGGCTGAAGTATACACTAACGGTTTAATCAGGGGCAGGGCAAATATATAGTCGTGAAATTAATTCTGATAGATATGTAGGACCTATTCTTTATGCAGCTGATGAACTAGTAATCTTAAACTTGTGTAAAATGGTTCTAATGAGTCTTATTCCGAATTATCAATATCTTCTTGAGTTAAGAGATTTTATTAGCAGTAACTTGCTTTTGGAAGGCACGGGAGCATTTTCTGGAGACTTCAGAAGAAGGTGGCTCTCTTCCAGTCAGTCAGTTCTGAAGCAAAGGAAAAACTTTAATTTCTGTGTCCTTAGGTTCTGTTAAATACAACGGCTAATGGAGGAATTTGGTTTGTAACTACTATGAGTTTTTATGTACAGTCTGTACTGAGTAAGGAGGCAGTGAGATCTGGAAACAGTTCTGGGGAGGGAGCAAACTGTGGTGTCAACAGTCAAGGGTTGGCTCAAGGGCATTGTGGAGTGAGTACCTCTGCCTTAGCCCTTAGCAAGAGCCCTCAGTGCATTGATAACATGTTACTAGATCACTCATAAATTACCTGTGTAAGCACAGCAATTGGATTGGTGTTTTTAGTATTGCAATACATCTATGTTCATGCTTAGAACTTCTATCTTGGTCTTGTGGTACTTCCTTATCTATAACATCTCACTGTCCTTCTTTCTGTTCTTCTGGTCTTCTCAATATAGGAGATTCTCAATTCTGTCCTTCCTATAGTTTTGTTTGTTTGTTTTCCTAATGGTAGAAGTTCCTCTCTCATCCTAAGTTAAATAGGAATTTGTCTCTTGGTTTGTCTGTTTTGGTTCTGCTGTTTAACTGTGCATGAATTTGACTTTTTGTAAAAAAAAAACCAAACATGAAGCAACAAAAGGAAATATCTTAATTTATACTTGTAAATCATGGGGTAAAAAGGTTGAAAGAAGATTTTGCAAGAAAGTCCTGGGATAAAAAAATTTATAATGATTTCAGCTGTCTATGTTTTGTTTTAGATTGTGATTTGGAGTCGTGGAGAATTCACAGTCTTTCCACAATGGCAGAAAGGACAGATTTTACAAAATCACAAATTTCACTGGCTGAATACAGCCCCGTCAATAAGTCAGAAAGGACAGATCAAAGTGGAAAGAAGGCTGGAGACCAAAATACATTGCAACTGAAGAAAGAAATATCTTTAATAAATGGGATAAGCCTTATAGTAGGCAACATGATTGGTTCAGGTATCTTTGTCTCTCCCAAAGGAGTTCTCATCTACAGCAAATCTTATGGATTGTCTTTAATAATTTGGGCAATTGGAGGGATATTTTCAGTCTTTGGAGCTCTCTGCTATGCTGAACTTGGAACCACTATTACAAAGTCAGGAGCCAGCTATGCATATATCTTGGAGTCTTTTGGGAGCTTCATTGCTTTTATTCGTTTGTGGACGTCACTCCTAATTGTTGAACCAACTAGTCAGGCAATCATTGCCATCACCTTTGCTAACTACCTAGTTCAGCCTTTCTTCCCTACTTGTGACCCTCCGTATATGGCTTGTCGTCTCTTAGCAGCTGCTTGTGAATGTAAGTATTTCTTGAAATTTACTATGGTAAGTTTTTATGAGGGTATGTTTTATTAAAACATCTTACTCACACTCAGAGTTGTTGTGTACTGGATCTGCAGTGGTTTGAGTTACAGAGGGGAAAAGAACAATTCCAGCACATCAGTAACTTGCAGGTATTCAGTCGGTGAACAACCATTTTCTCATTTGAAAGCAGAAAAAGGTATTGAATTCTTCCAAGCTTACTTACCTGGCAAAAATGTCTGTAAAAATGGTTTTCCCTTGAGAGAGGTATTTTAAATCAAACCTCAGGATATTCTTGGTGTGGTCTCAAGAGCTATTGCAGAGTGGCTCTGATGCTATAAATTCTGATGTAATTTGGTTTGCAATAATTTCTCAATGATTATGTGGTTCAGTTACTACTCTGGTTTCAAAAAATCATTCACTCAATATTCTTCATACTTGGGATTAACTATAACATCAGTACAGCAGTATGTGTGGTAAAGCTGTTTTGGAAAGTGGAAATTTTGCATGCACATAAAATATTGAAATACTTGTATTCATATAGCCAGCTGTTAGTCAATATAGAGGAACAGCTGCCCACACACTTCAGACCAGGAGTGTTCTGCTGTATCAAAAGAATGAAACTCTGAATTGCATATGTCTTATTTAATTTTAGGTGTTCCCTATTAAAGTGTTTATATACATATTTAACATTTCCAGGAAACAGCAAAAACTGTATTTCATCAAGTCTGTAGGACAGTGCTTTGTGATGTACTGATAGGTGTGTGCTCTGGAGTCTGTCACCTGTATTGACATAATTTTGTATCAAAAAGCTAACGCAGGACTTGGACTATTTTACTGCCAACAATATGCTGCAAGGATATGTGCTGCTTCTCACTGGCTCCTTTTTGAGGCATCTCTTGGAAGAGCTCAATGTTCCTTATTATGGTTGTCTAGAAAGGATAAGAAAAGGGAAACAACAGAGCAGATATTTCATCTCTGTGACTGGCTATGATGATTGCAGCTTCTCCTTCCATTTTTGTTATTTGTTACTGTTGTGAAAGCATTAACATGCTGGTTGAGGTCGAGGTAGGGGGAAATATAATCACAAACTTCTTCCAGGAAATCTATCAGTTTAATCAGTTCTGTTCCCTCCTTCCTTCCAAATGAGTGAAGGGCCTGTAATGTCATGTTCACATTCCTTAAACAGATATTGTCCCAAGGTATCTTGGCACAAGTTCAAGAGTGTGGGAGAATTTGCTCTTCCATTTAAGGTATGCCTTTACTCTGAGGGCAGTTAGCTCTTATGAAAAGGAGTTTATTAAAAAGCAAGAAATTTAGACAAAGTGATTAAATTAAAATTATTATATGGTAGGTATAGAAGAACACTATGATGTCCTCTACAGGATTTAGCACCTCTTTTTTTAGTGGAGACACATGACAGCAGGATCACTCTCAGGCAGGTGGAACAATTTACTTTAACAGTCTGTTTTATGGTTTAAATGCTTGTTCTGTCCTGCTGCAAGTGTCAGTGCTAAGACTCACCCCTGCTGTACAGCTTCATTTAGCTGTTCAAGCTTAGGCTTCTCCCTGTCCTGGCATGGCTGATGTTGTTTGTCACATCCTTAGCTCTGGATATGATTAATCCCTTAATAATAAAGCTGCTGGGAGTGGAAGTCTGCACTTGGTTAGGTACAGATTGTATGTGAGACTGGGTGGGTTTGTTGTGGGGATTACTTTTAGTTTTGTTTGTTGGTTTTTTTTAATTTTAGTAATAGCAATACTACAGCTTGTGTGAGAACAGTCTTTGTTCTGTAGAGCATTACTTTGACAATCATTTTGGCAGTGGGGTGTCATCTGGTGCTACAGAACTAAACTTGACAGTTCTCAGAAACTTTAAGTGGCTAAACAATAATTAAGTTGAAGAAAACAGTTTTTTTAGCAAAAGAGAGAGAGATGTGGCTTATTCAGAATATTGATTATCTTTTTTTCTTCCCCTTATAAGGTATCAGAGTATCATTTCATCTGAAGTAGATACCAAGCCCTAACTCCCTAATAATAATTAATCCCAATGAAAGTTGCTTTTAAAAATACGGCTGAAGTAAACCCATTGAGCAAATATTCCAGTCACTGAAACTGAGGAGCAGAGACTGAGCAGAGTTGTTTTTTTTCCTGAGGGCTCTTCAGGAGCTGCAACAGTCCTGACTTTTGAAATTTGATACAACCGAGTTTTTTTTTTCCGCTCATCTTGCCATGCTCAGTTGAACCTCATCCAGTTTGTCCAGACTGTCTAACATACTAGTACCATACTTGCCTGATCATTACCTTTCTTTTGTTATCTTTTAAAACTTACTGTTTTCAATTTGGTAGCTGTGCTAAGGTCACTTTTATCTCAATAGTATCATGGTATTCTTGGATTATGGGAAAGGAAATAATATATCACACCTCTTTCAACAAAAAACTGCTACCTTACTGCTGAAACAATCGAGTTTAGTCTTTATTCATATGCATATTTAAAATACACAGTACAAGAAAATTCTATGGAGATAAAAAGTACAGTAGTGTAGAAACACTTTTTCACTAGCTAGAGAGAAAATTGAGATTTGGGGGAAATACTGTTTCCAATACAGAAGTTTCAATAATATAGTGATAATTTGGCTAAGAAAAATATGTACCAAATTAGGATTTTGTTAAATAAAGAATACTGAAGCTACTGAATCCTATTCAGTATAAAGCCCTTGAGTTCAGGCAGAGGTTGTCTGGCTCTCCACTTCAGAGAAAGGTAGTGAATGCAAAAGCAAAGTGTTGAGAGTCATGAGAACTGTCTTGGGGAGCTTGATCATGTGAGTAAGTTTAGTCAGCAACTGCAAAATATTTGTGAGATCTGAAAGTCTCACTACAAGTTTCATTGCAATATTGTGAAATAGATCTGACTAATTTATTTTGGGATAGAGAACTAAATACTCAGAATACCCATTACTTCCTACCAGTTTGTAAAAATCCAGACTACTGTTGTATTAGCTGTAAGGCATATGCTCTTTAGAACCACAGAATGGTTTAGGTTGGAAGGGACCTTGAAGATCATCTCGTGCCAACCCCCTGCCATGGGCAGGGACTCCTTCCACTAGGCCAGTTTGTTCAAAGCCCCATCCAGCCTGGTCTTGAACACTCCCAGGAATGGGGCACCCCCAGCTTCACAGGGCAATCTGTGTCAGTGCTTCATGACCCTCGCATGGAAGAATTTCTTTGTGATGCCTAACTAATCTAATCTAATAACCTAACCTAATCTACCTTCTTTCCGGTTAAAGACATTACCCCTTGTCCTCTCAGTACATGCCCTTGTAAAATCGATATATTCTCTCTTCATAATACAGTTCAGTAGAACTGGAAAAGAGTATTGAATCACCTGTAACCTTACTTAGCATTGTAGCTACTCCATGGATGTTGAACTCATCCTCAGCCTAACAGTGAAGCACAAAAAGACCTTCTCAAACACTCTTTTAACATGTTTGCCCAAAGGAATTTCTAGATAATCTTTCATTCATTAGAATAATAGTGATACACTGAAATTAATTATTTCATATAGCAGCTTCTTTAGTTTCAGGGTAGTTGCAGACTACAGCTGGGGAGGGGTAACATTAGGAAAATGGGTATGTAATCAGAGAACAGGAAGGTCTTTCCTTCTGTCATTGAAACAGTTTAAAACGTCTGTTTCCTGCTGTTTTGTTAGAACCAGTGTGTTTTCAGTACCTGTGTATTTGGCTTAGTTTAACCTAAGTATTGGTGTAACAAGTAAGTGCATATTTAGATTACAATTAAAAGCTTTGAAAAGTGAGGTAAACTGGGTGTTGTTCAAATAGTCTTGTAATTTTTCTTTTTTCTTCCTTCCCTAGGTCTTTTAACATTTATAAATTGTGCCTATGTTAAGTGGGGCACACGTGTGCAGGATGTATTTACTTATGCTAAAGTTGCTGCTCTTATTGCAATCATCATCGCCGGACTTGTTGAGATATTCCGGGGTAAGCTTGTAAAATCAAAGCAAAGGTTTGTGTTTATCAGTTAAGTTGAGTGACTGATCTAAAGACTGTAAACTACCTCTGTATATTTTATGAGATGCCTCAGTAAAAGAAGTAAAATACAGCCACCTGGAAAATACCAGTAATACCGATGTTAGGCATTATCATGAAACAGTGTCATGAGATATCCATCCTATCTCAGTTGACTTTGAACTTGGTAATTCATTGCTCAGCAATGTTGTGTTATTTACAGCCTGCACTGCAGAATTAAAAAGGAAGTGGAAACAGCAATACACAGAGACAGCAAAATACAGTGGCAGTGGTGAAAGTTACAAATTTCTCTAAGGAACATGCTACTTTACAGTGAGATCAATTGATTTTTTTTTTTTTTAACAAGATGAATCTGTGGTCTGAATGTGTCTGAACTTAAAGCACAAATGTGCTGAGAATATGTAGCTAGGTTTGTGAAGCTACAGCTGTGTTTTTGCTCAAAGCCTGAGTTCTGTTATAGCTGTTGAGAATTAGAAAGTGTGTTTGTTGGGTATTGTGCCTTCAAGTTAAGAGAAATTCTGAACTTAGTTTTGTTTTTAGCCCTTCCTTTGGGAAGAATTTGTTGGTGTGTTAGCTTGAGAAAATTACCCTACTTTCAAAGCTGCCATAAAGGTCTGCCTTTTCCTGGCAATGTGACAATTTATGCCCTTTGCTCTAACTAGTTATTAAAAGTTTATGAGCAAGATAATTACTGTGAACCAATCAAGAATATGCATATGTGAGCACCAGGTTTAATCCTTAGCACATGTGCCCATCCCTTGCATCATAGATACCGAGCTTGTTTACATCTTAATTTCCTGGACATTGTCTCCTTTTTCTGTTCCTAACTCAGCAGTTACTCTACCTATGTCTGTGCCAAGGGAGTAGCAACATCTGATTGGGATAAAATGTAGAGAAGAGAAATAAATAAAGATATTTTAGAGGCTTCAAATATTACAGTTTTAATGGAGTCTAAACACTTCAGGATGCATAGTATAGGGCATATTTTGGAGTTACACAGTAACTTGCCTTTCTGTTTTTGGTGATTTTGTGTGTGTTTATATATATATAGTCTGAGTATACAAACTGTGATTGATGAACTTGTCTTGACTTGCTTAAAGTCAAAAGATGGCACAAGTTTTCGCAAGTACTGGTCCAAAAAACTTACATGCGCTTTTAGCTTGGGAAAATTTTATCATAACAGTAATACTTTATTCTCTGTTAATTTTTCTCAGTTTTCTATTTTTCATAGCAAAACCTTAAACATCCATGTAGGTGTTTATGTGGGGTTTTCTTGTCATAGTTGTCTAAAGTCATTTGTAATCTTTGTTTTCTGCATATGCTAAATGTTAGAAAATTTAAAAGGATATTGAAGAATAGACTGGATTATTTTCTAAATTATAGGTTATAAACCCCCACACTTAACCTGAGTACTATCATTGCCAATTCTTCATAGCTTAGTCTGAGCTTAATGTTCCTGAACTTCTTGTTCCACTGTGGACAAATCAGGTGTTTAATTGTAGAACAATATCATATGCAGTCAATAATTTTTAGTAGTTTTAAATGCAATGCTTATTTTCATGGCTAAAACATGGAGTAGAATTGGAAAAAAGGTCTTAATAAGCAGATTTGAAGGAATTAGGGTTTCTGAGGTATTTTTGTAATTGTGTGCCACATGGTAAAATATTACTGTATTTTATTATCCTGTCCTTCATTGCGTATTTTCCACACAGGACATACATGGTACTTTAAGAACTCTTTTGCGGGATCCTCTTCTGATATTGGAGAAATCTCCCTTGCATTATATTCTGCCTTGTTTTCCTACTCTGGTTGGGATACGCTCAATTATGTAACAGAAGAAATCAAAAACCCAGAAAGGTAAATGATTTGAGCTTTCTAAATGTGGATGGTTCCCAGGTTGCTGGGTTTGTGGTTGTTGCTGACTAATAAATTCTGAGCTTACACAGAAATGAGTAGAACTGCTTTACTGGTAAGGCTGTGGATGGCCACTAGCAAAGATTTACTAAACTCCATTAAAAGTGAAAAAGAAATTAAAACATAAGAACAGATAAGTGTAGATGATTGCAGGATGCTGTATTCAGTGCTAGATAAATTTTCAGTTCAAGATGTTGATGCTATTTATTGTAATAGGTGTCAATGTTGCAGTTGAACAGGTACCTGAATATTATCTGTGTTTACCTGTGCAATCATTCTGATGTCATATTTAAGAATATTAGTATTTTCCATGAATTTATGCTCTAGAAGTGTGACTGACTAACCTTACCCAGCTGTGAGTCTGTAAGCAGACACCTTTATGTTAGAATAGAATCCTCTTTGATAATTTTTACATCCTATTATAAGCAACAGCTCAGATTGCTGTAGCTGAATTATAAAGAATGAATGAGTTTTTTTTTTTTAGTTCTCTCAACTGATTCTGACTTTTGCTGTTTATTCCCTTCTGTGTTGGATGTTGAGTTTTATGCTGACCATTTATCTAACCAGGAAATGTATCTATTAAAAGAGTGGATAAGTACTTTAACTCTAAAAAAACCTAGCTATTTTTAGTTAAATTGAATTCTAGATTAGCAGTTTGTTTCTTTAAATCTTCTTGCAAAGATTTGATACACATATTCAGAAGATATAATTTGTATTTTCATCAGTAATTTGGTCCTTCAAATCACGTTTTTTTCTGCTGAAAAGCTTATTTTTTGAGTATTGCTGCAATGCCTTTTCTTCTTTTTAAACTTAGTGTAGTGTTCTCTGTTACGAGTTTGATAACTCTTCTATTAGATGTATTGTTTTGAAAAGCAGTTTTTCTCAGAGGATATTTAGCTGATGAAAATGTCTTCATAATTATTTGCTCTAGATAGGTATCGGTGCCTAATACAAGCTTCGTTCTTGGTAGAATGGTAGCTGGTAAAGTGCAGCTTTCTGCATTGACAGTTCTTGGGAATAATGAGGTATTCCAGACTTCTACAAAATTACTACAAGAATTACATATTTTTCATGTTCACTTGATTGGTAGTGCCCAAAAGTTGCAATCCACACATTACGTTTGACATCGTCCCTTGGCATTAATCTTGGATGATGCAAATTCCTTAAAATGCTATTTCAGATTTTTGTTACATTGTTTAATTTCTGAAGTAAATTCATTTTTTTGTTTCTTTTTCTTGTCTGTGCTGGCATTCACATGTCTCTTACTGTGAGTGTGCAACCTGAAAGAAGAGTCAGAACTCCCAGTTACTAATTTACTGATTTATATGGAGGATTGTGGGGTATGTTTGTTTTTCTGCTTCCATGGCAGCAGACAGAAACAGCTGGACTTCTGGGCCTCAGGAAGTTTTTGAGGAAGCTTTCAAAGTTTTAGTCAGACTGATAATTTTTATGCTTTGGAGTTTTGTTTTTTGTAGGTTTTGTTGTTGTTGAAAACAACGTTCATGGCAAATGCACATCCATGTCACCCTGCTGTGTTTGATTTCAAACCGGGCAAATGCGAGAGTAGCACTCTCAGTTCTGCTTCCCCTTTTGAAACGTTTGAATATTCCTGTGAGGTTTGAGGAAAGAATAAGGCTGAGAAAAGCCAAAGCCTAATATTAAAAGTCTGTTTCTGCTCTGTAGTTTCTTTCTGTGCAGCTGCACACTCAGGGCTATGAGTTTATCTCACAGTTAACTCTTATCTGCTCACATCTAAGGGTTACCAGTGTTTTCCTATTACTCTTGACTTTTTTTTGTATAGCTTTCTAGACTTGTGTTTGCTAGTAAGATACGTGCTGGAGCTCATAGCTGTTCAGCAATTTTAGATCTGCATCTTTGTTGTGCAGCCCAGTTAGTTTGTTCTCTGCAGTGGTGAGTGCACATGAGAAGAGCAGGGGTTTGGTTTAATTAATCTCCTTGCATGAGTTCCTGAAGTAAGTGCTGTAAGGACAGTCCCATTCCCCAGGGAGAAAGAGTGCAGTACCTCAGTGCTCTGCCTCTTTGGGTTCTAATTGTGGTAATTAATTAACATGGACATTAGGAAATAATTTAAAGCGGGTAAGTTTGAAGGCTGTTACTACAGATCTGGAAACCTTGAAGTTAGAGAATTTGAAGAGCAGCTGCAGAGAATCCCTTTTTACACATAATTTAGATTTTACGTTACTATAAAAATCAGATTTTTTTTCCAGTCTTCTATATTAGAATTTCTAGTTACAAAAGAATCCAAACTCTGATTACAGAGATACCTTTTTTGAAATCTTAATGCTGGCTTCATTACTTTTATATCTGTTGTAAATTATACAAATAAATAATCTATTAACTAACGGAATTTTTCTTTTAAATCAGTTGTGGGTTTTGGAGTTTTGTTTTTTTTTGTCTTACAGGAACTTGCCCCTGGCTATTGCAGTGTCTATGCCAATTGTGACTATTATCTATATTATGACCAATGTAGCTTACTATACGGTGCTGGATGCTCAGGCTGTTCTCTCTAGTGATGCTGTGGCAGTGGTAAGTTGACCAAGTATTACAAACGAGTGTTTAAGATAGCTTAAAATATCATTGGTAAGGGTATGAGCAAAAACCAGATTCAGTATTAAGCAACAGCACACTAAATTTATTGGCACACCAAGGAAAAACAAGCGACAACAAAACCAAATATAATGCAGACAATCAAAACAAATGAACTGAGAACTATCCAGGTGTATGTGTGTGTGTATGTATGAGTGTGAACAAAGGATAGTGAGAGCAAGGACAAAAAGGAATGCAGCCCTAAAGCTTAACAACACTCAGACATAACAGTACTTTAACTTAACTTATACCTCAAGCTTGAGCTTTAGCTTAACACGAACAATTTAACAATTGAATAGTGCTTAGCAGCGCTTAGCCTAACTTACTGCTTCTAGGTCGAATTCAGCAACTTAACAAAAGAACAACACTTAGCAGCATTTAACTTAGCTTATAACTTAACCTTACTTACAGGCCTAACATACTGAGATATCTAAGGTACTTAAACATCTAAGAAAGCAGTATTTCTCCCAGATTTCTTATTGTATATGTGCACGTTTATGCACTCAGACAGAAGGAGTCAGTGCAAGCATGGTACCTGTGAAAAATTCGCCTCAGAGGTCAGTGAAATACTCACTTCAGATGTCTTTGCATCTCCCAGCGGGCAAAGGGTCAGGCCTTGAGGAGTTACTTAATCCAGACAAATCTAAAAGTCACAGTCCACTGTCTGTCCTGATTTCTGTAAAGCAACACAGGATTTTCCCTAAAAAAAATTTGGAAAATATGCTCCTTTGACAGGAATGAAATTCCTGTCTATCTGCTAAAAAATGAATGAAATCCAACCTATCTGCTAAGAACATTCAGTGCCTGCTCTACTGCTCCTGCCCCTTGTCCTCACAGAGGTTTGTACAGCTGGATGCTGAATGGGACCAGGAAAAGTGACCCACCCTGGCAGACTGAGGGAGTGGTTCCCTGGGGGCCTGCCCAATTCATCTTCCTGAACACAGCAAGTGGCAGCACTGCAGCGGCATTGGTGGCCAGATAAAGGAAGGGAGATGGAATGCAGGAACCTTACTGCACATGTGAAACCCAGGCCTAAATTTTTGTGATTTTATGTATGCTTCATTGAGTTGTTCTTTGAGATTGGTTTTTTTACCACGAATGAGTATACATTTATCTTTGAGTCCATGTATACATTTATGTATATATACATGCTGTGCAGCTTTACATGAAACTGTCATACTAAGAACTGGACAGATCAGATTTTCCTCTCTACTATGGGATGTATCCGAACATGAAGGAGCAAAAATGAAGACTTAAAAATTATGTAAAGTCCTTAGTCAATCTAATTGTATACAGAGATACTGAGTGACCAATATGAATGAAAAAGTATGCTTGTGAGTTCCAAAGTTATTTTAGATGTTTTACTTGTTGGGCTAATTTTAGTGGAACTTAAAGAATGTTACAGATTTCTGGAAATCTAAACATTTGATTTTTCATGATATCTCAGGTTTGTCAAATACTTGAATTTAAAAGCCAAACTAACGTTCTATCTAAAGGCATTTTTACTGAGATGTCTCATCAGCTGGCAAACAATGCTCTTCTGATTGCTACTACTTCCATCCCTTTCAGAATGATTAGGTGAAAGTGAAGCTGAAATTTAATACTTAACACGTGAACTATTGAAGATTCCTCTCACTGATATGAACAATTGCCCAGTTTAATGAAACTGGCTTTAAACTTGATCTGCTAAGACATTAACAAAGTGTGGGGGCCTCTGGAAGGATGTCTGTAGAATGGAGGAGTTGACACTGAGGACCTGATGTGTGCATGACATGTACATTGCACTGTGTGCAAAGTGAGCTTGGGTTGCAGCAGGGGAGTGCAGCATGTGTGCTCGTGTAGTTCATCTTCTAATTTAGCCTGTTCTGAGGGGGCAGCTCCTTTTAGTGATGAAGCTAAACTATGTGAACCTAAAAGCAGTAATTGGCAGTAATCTGGAGAATTGCTTCCAAAGTGCACTTTCAGTTCAAATTCAAATACTTAATTGGGGGGAGGGGAAGAGCTAATGGCTGTATTTGAAAAGCCTTCTATAACACAAAAATGTGAAAATCTTGATGGTGAAATTTCTCTGGGTGGTGGAAGGGAATTTTATCCTCAGTGGACTCTTTAAGAAGGCTTAAGGCATTTTATTCAGTGGATGAATGGAAGAAAGGAGGTGAGAATTAAGCTATTAAAAAAATCTGAAAATGAGCCACTTTCATCTGCTCAGATACTCTACATGTGATACAAGATTCTTACTGCCCTTTATAGTTGGTGAAAGTTGGTGTAGGCTGAAAATTGCATTAATGAATTTTTAAAGAAACGTGGTAGTAACATTTCTTCATTTTAGAGTCTCTGGTGTAGTCAAGCAGCAGTTACATTTCATCCTCCTTGTTGCTATTTTGGGAAGAAATGAAGTAGCTTTCCTCTTTTTAGTGAAGAGGCTTTGAGCTGTGAAGGGATGGGATGAAGCTATTTCCACTTCCCGAATGGACAAAAGTTCTGAGTAAAAGAAGTATGAGTATATCTTTCCACATCATCTTGTGTGATCTTTTTCTTGGTGGCTGTGAGGCAAAAGAAATCATACGAAGGGATTATGTGGGGAAAAAAAAGATGACGTGTCCTCCTTTTACATCACTGTTGGCTTCATGTGGTGTAGTCCCAGCGTTTGGGGCTAAGAAACTGATCTTTTAAAGCTTTTTTGTTGAAGAAATTTAAGTGATACTGGAAACAGTTAGCTTAAAAGTTTTGCAGATGCTCTTCAGATGGTTGCTGATCATGTCAAATCACTCACTTTTCCAATGATTCCTGTCAGAGTTTCACAGTTGACTTCTGTTTTACCTTCTTATGCAAGCCATCACAACCTTTGCTACTAAGTTTTATGCATATGAAAATTACTCTGTAGCCCAAACACAAATAAAGAAGAGCAGACATTTTATCTCATCTTTCACTGTCACTGAGCAATCGTTTTTTTGTTATCTGAGACTACTGTTGTGTTTTTTGTTTGTGAAAGTGGTGTTTGGCTCCACAACCACTTTCTTGGTTGTTTTGTCTCATGACAGGAAATGTACTGGCTGCTAGTGCACAGCTTGTTACTTGCTTCCTGTTTGGTCATGTCTGTGGGTCTTGATTGAGTTCTACAATAGCTGATATTTGGCAGCTTACTTCTTTTACTTGGAAGAGCTAAAACTGGTTGAAGCAAACAGTTGGTTGTCCTGCATAGCCAGCTGTCATCTTTCTTGGAGCTGTAAAACTTTGTCAGTAAACTGGGGATAAAGAGGATGACTTCAGTTGCATCTTTGAATATCATCTCGTGAGTCCAGTGTGGATCAATCAGTTCACCCTGGTGCTCTTGTATTCTAGAGCAGGCTTCCTTTGCTTTGCCATGCTCCCTCAATGAACTGGAATGTGGGAGGCTGTGTGTTTTAGCTGTTTTATTCTTCTTTGGTGTATAGTTTAATAAATGTTGAGTATCTTTTTTCTAACTGAATTCAGACAGAAGTTTTTTCTTAGACCTTTTGGGTACTAATTCTCTTCCTTCATTGGCTTCACTGGCTTCTTTTCTGAAGAGGAAAATCTGCTTGTCGTTAGCCATCAGTGTCATGTTCCTCTTCTTTGCTTGCATGGACACTTCTCTGTACGGTTTCTTTGGATGAAGAGCTCATTCCGTACCTTACAACTGAAGAGCTCTTTGTTAGGGGCAGGCAGTTGCTTTTAGAGTGAGGGTTGTTCAGTAGGTTATTTGCCTTCTTTCTTGGAGCTACCTGTAATTCACTGCCAATGCAACACTCCCGATGCCAGCTACATGGAGGTTCTTTGGCTTTGGAGTCCAAGCTGAAAAGCTGAGCTGAACTTGAGAATGCGATCTATATTATATTTTCAGTATGAGACAGGTCAGAGACTTGGCAAACACTGAACCCTTGTTCTACAGCTTGCTATGAGAGATGCTAAGAAGAGGATAAATACCTGAGAAGGTTTAGATCAAATATCTTCAGCACCTCCATGAAAATATGAATGGAACTGTTTTATTGTTGAAGCTGACATTGGAAATTTTAATGTGGGCTGTACAGAAGAGACATCTTACATGCAAGTAGAAATGCAATATATTAATGCAGCAGAGTAGTGCTGGTTCTCTTGCCATAAGATTGTATTCACTGACCTAAAAGTGAAGTGGGAATTTTATGCTGGACCTTTTACTGCATTGCTACCTTTTACTCCCAGCAAAGGTGTTGCCAATAATACAAGGAGAGAATTATGTCTGTTTGAGTAGAATTGATCAACAGCCTGGTAATTGAAATGAGAATTAGACAAGACATATTTAAATTGTTTTCTTTTGCACCTTTACAGTTTTCTGGGTTTGTCTGATGTGCAGTCTTTCCTTTCTTTTAATATATGTGACATTAAATTTAATTTGGTCAGTGGGGAGAGATGTCATACTGTATCCTGGCAATGTAATCTATGGCAGTGGGAGAAAACTTCTGCTCAGGTGCTTTTTTTTTGTATGTGCAGCTTCCTGATTGCCATAAATCAAGAGTTTGTTTCTGTTAGGCAGTAGCACCTTAGAGTCCTCAGAAGCTCAAAATTAAGAAAACATACTGTAGTTCTGACTGCCAGATCTTCCTGTAATGTGTGAATGTATTTATACTTCACCTCAAGAGAAATGTCAAAGCAGAATTAGTTGTGTTTCCAAAATACCAGTCATATCACTTATATATATATACATATATCTATCTATCTATATATATGTATATAAATCCCCTTACTGCTCTGTATGATTTTCAGGGTAAGAATGTTAATAGAATTTGGTCTGGAAAAGCTGCTGGACGATAGGATCTTGGAAAGAGTTACATGAAGAGGCTCTGTAGATGCCTTTTAAACTTTCCTAATAGAAACACCTCATAATCTTTGGGTACTTTTTTGGTATAAGTTTCTTATTCATGTTAGGCTACGTTCTCTTTGCATTCCTCCATTTGTCCCTCCAATCAATACTGTTTGGTGCTTTCCCAGCCTCACATGTGCTTGTGGCTCCATATGCTCTCAGAGTAGTCTGACATTTCCTGTGTGCCTCTAAGTGCAGCTAAGTGTGATGAAACAGTTCTCATCTTGTGATTTGTAATATGAATGTGGGTTTTGCTACTCATCTGTGTTCCTGAATTACTGAGTGTGAGGCAGTAGCCTATGTATTTTGTTGTGGCAGCTCTTGATGCTGGAATTCCTGCTGCTTTTAGTCCAACCTGTTTGTACAGAACTGTTGTTTGGACCTTTAAAAGGACAAAAAAGTGTTCTTGCAAACCATTCACAAGTTACCAGCTGATGATCATGAGATCAAACTAACCCAAGACGAAAATAAAATGTAGTTTAATCAGTCATTCATGCCTTGAAACAAAGCAGTAATTCAGTTTTTGACCATTCTTCTGGGAGTAATGTAACATTTTAGTCATGATGAAATAAGGGCAGTTCAGCTGAGAAGTGCATGGCTGGAAGGCCACTTCCTTCATTATTATTCCCTGATGATGGTTTGAAAAAAAAGAATTAAAGCTAAAGAGAACAATTCCAGGTGCATGTCCTACAGTGTGCATGTATCTATGTATACCTTACATATTCAATGGATGGGAGGGCATAAAAGAACTTTATCTGTAATTGCAAGTGTTACATCAGCAATTCTCTGAATTCTCTGTTTCCAAGCTGTTAGAAGCAGTTATAATTCAAGTCTGGACTACAGGACTTCTCAGACTATAGCAGAAATGACAATTTAATCTCTTAATCCTTCTTGCTCTTTAGACTTTCTCAGAAGAATCCTGAGATGATACCCATCCCCATAGTGGTGGCTTTCTCCTGTTATGGTGGACTAAATGTTTCTGCTTATAGCTGCCTCCAGGTAGGCTCCTCTGTCATCCTCCGCATACCTTTGTGAATGCTCCATTCTCTCCTCCATTGCTGGCTCATTTGTTTTTGTAAATACACTTCACAACTCCCAGAAGTAGTGATAGTTAACGTAGAGTTGGTGAGGAGCTCAGCTCAGAGCCCAGGCCTGGCTCATTTGTGGAGGATCCATGATTGTACGATTGTGGTTTTAGCAGAAAGCAGCCACTAACTCTTCTACTTTTCCCTCCCCCTTCCCTTCTTGGTGCAGTGCACTCACTGTGTGTGCTTGATTCTTTGATTTCTTGTTGTACTTTTCTCTGCCCTGCCTTCTTATGCAAAATAATCCTCTGATATGCATGCAGTGAATGTTAATTGTGGCCGCTTTTACTTAGACTTCAGTAACTCTTTTAGCCAGAAACACGCTGGAGATCTTTGTTCACAAGAGACTGTAGCTGAGCTTTAGAGAAGACATTTCTTGGCATCTGTTGAAAGGAGGGTACTGAAGGATTTATAAATTTCTACTCAAGTGTCTGAGTAGTAGTAATGAACTTGGCTGATTTTTGTTATAAATGAAGGTGAAACCCTGTCAGAAAAGACCTGCCTAAAGGCAGGTGGGTCTTTATGTTCATGTTAAGCTGGTTAATAGCAATAGATAGATTAGCCAAACTTTAGGTACCTTTCAACTTTTTTTTTTGCTGAAAGATCGTTTTGCAGGCAGATCTACTTGGCAAACCAAGCTGAACTTTTTTTAGATGGTTCTCAATTAAAATAATCTTTTGCATTGCCTCACCTCAAGTTTAGCTCTTGAAATTTCTCCACCCTTTGTCAGGAATCCCAACTACAGCATTAGAAAGGACATTGAAAGTGACAGTGTTTGTTAGAGACTGTCACTACATTACTCTCTCTCTTTTGAAGAGTCTGACCTGTACAGCTCTAGAGAAATCACTTATTTAGGCTTTGAGCTGGATCAAAGCCTAAAAGTTGAGGTAGAACATAGCCTGCATCCAGAATACATTGAATCTGTAGCATTTTGATCTGTATGTAATTTGTGGGTTTTACTGTTCATATGAATGATTGTTGTTTTCCAAGATGTGTGAAACAGTATTAGCATATCCTAGAACAATTGGATATAGGTTACAGGATGCAAATAGCCTTTGAGTTAGTCCTGCACGTGCCATTCACACTGGCCCATTACCAGATGTTTCAAAAGGAAACGGAAAATGCTTGCAAATAACATCTTTGGGGGGGAAAAATTCTCCAAATTATATGTTAGCTAATTTGCCTCCTTCAGCATAAGATTACATTCATAGGTTTTTTCTCTCTTCTTTAGCTTCAGCTGTTAATATTATTTATATAAATGCTTATCCTATAGGCAATTTTACTAAACATTTTAATTCTCTAACATCTTGTTCTGTATCTTAACTTTCTATATTAAAACAAAAAATCCTCCAGGAGTTTTGTGTCTAGCAATTTCACTTACTGTTTGGCTTCAGAAATCAGCAGTTCAGGTTTAAATATTCCTTTAAGATATTACAATAATTGCTTATTAGAATTTTCATCTTGTCCTTATTCTTTTTCTGGAAGAGTTGTCTTAATTCATTGACTGGATTATAATAAATTACATTCTGCTTGAGAGGACTGGGTTTCTCAGAGCTGCATTTAGATGCAATAAGGATCTGAGAGAAGAACTTTGGGTTCTAGGAATTAATTAGTCTTGAGCAGCAGAAATCTTTTATATACAATATGTCAATTATTAGTTGCAGTTTCAGTTGGCTGAAAATGTAATCCATGGTATAGAGAACACATTTCTTATGGAATGGTCTTCTGCTAAATTGATGTTCTGATTTCAGCATGAAATAGAACACATACACGGACTAGTTCTTTTATAATTTTCTCATGTTATTTTTTATAATATATGTAGGAATCTGTGTGCATTTTTCCATCCCTGTGTTGAAACTCCATTTTGAGGGAAGCTATGCTAAGATGGATAAACTAAAAGTACTCAGGAAGTGAGGTGCCTTTCTGAGAAGCAGGGTGACACAGCTGATGCATTGACTTTGAGCCTTTAGGCAAGGTTCCATTGAAGTGATTATGAGATTTTGCATTGTCCTTTAGCAGCAGGAAATCCTGTCTGCCTTTGAGGCTCAACTAAATTACACAAAAGGATGGAACATTCTGCATTTTAGTGTTAATGATGGTACACAGCAGAGTTGGATTCTGACCCAAAACCTGGATAAAGTGCTGGACAAAGCACTTTTTCAATGTAGACAAAAGAACAGGAAACTGGCTGGCCAAGCCTTGGTTTATGAATTTTTCAGCATCTTGAGGCTTAAAGATTGATATTTATACAGGGTTTTTTCTCATGAAAATCAAACAGTCATGTAACAAAAAAAAACCCAAACCAACTATATTAAGTCTTTTAGGCTTTTTTGACCTATGAAAATATTAAGAAAACAGATCCTAGTGCACTGCTATTGGTGATCTGGTTCCTGAAGTAATTAAATCAAAATTTGACCACTTTTAAATAGAGATAACTTCATATGGTACAGATAAAGGCCAGTTCTGAGTATTTATCACCTTTGATGGAGCTCCTTAGCTCGTAAGTGTTATGATGAAGACCAGTGCACTGAAGGGGAGGTCAAGGGCAAGGTGTTAAAAAATGCTCAAATACTAAAAATGGAAGAAAATTTTTATAATAGACAAACCTGCAGAAAGCTGAATTAATATCTATGCTTTTTATTCCTGAGGCTCTTGAAATGTATAAAGCAAGAGAGAGATAAGAAAGTGATTTAGAGAAAGGTTCATAAAAGCTTTAGATTACCGCTGCTTGCTAAGGTATAAAATGTTCAAATCTTTGTTTGAATACTGCTTATACATGAGAATGTACCTTTCTGTTCCCTTAAATAGTGACTTCATGCTGTCTAATGTAGACATGATTTTTTTGCTACCATGACTGTTAGTTTGCTTCTGTAAAAGAAATCATGGAAGAGATTTAGTTATGTGTGAGTGGAATTGGGATGGGTAGGAAGGCTTCCACCCATGTCCTCTGAACTCAGCCTGAGGGCATTTCTGCCTAACTTCATGCTAATGTCCAGATATGTACAATGCTCAGACCAAGATGGGAGGTAGAATACCTGTCAGTCTGCATGAATTACATTTCTTCATGTTTCAAATGTGTTATCTGATACTCTATGTCTGTATCCCTTTTTTCTCTGTCCAGGAGATTGAACAAAATAGACTAGGACAGTATATTGGAAATTATTACCCATTTTTGTTTTAGATCCAAGATTGCTGGCAATCAGTGGCTCTTACCACTTGCTGTGAAACTTTGATGCTCCTGACTTCTTGGTTTCAGAGCTCTACCATGGACAATCACCACAGTTTCTTGCAGTATTGTCTAGCAACATCAACTCTTGAGCAGCTGATAAGATAACTTGCTCTTTCATTTGCCAAGCTGTGAGAATAGAGCCCAGGGGCTCTGCCAGTGGAGCTAAACGAAAGATATTGCTTGGGAAACTGCGAAAAAAGGAAAATAAAATAGATTGTTAGAATAGTGTCTGTGAACAGTAGGTGTGATGTTGGCTGTAGTTATTCACTGCAATATGGCACTTCCCTGTTTGGTTAAGTAATATTTTTAGTAATCCAAAAATGTTCACTTGTATTCTGTAGGTCAGTTAAATAATAAAATATATTAGGATTGGGAAGAAAAATTCTCAAAACATTTTGTTTTCCTTTGTGAGCATTATTTCTGTGAGCAGAAAACATGACTTTAGATGCTTGGCTAAAGAAGTTTGTGCTTATTTAGAATTTATAAATAAATAAGAAAGCTGTGTGATTCTTTGTGTTGCATTATGGACTGTCCTTACTATGTTACTATTTTTCCATCCAAGCATATTACAAAAGCTCTGATGTCATTGCTTTACATATTCTTTTTTGCAGATATTTTCATGTTTCCTTTTCTTTTCCCTTTCATCAGACATTTGCTGACCGGGTATTTGGTATATTCAGCTGGACAATTCCCATTGCTGTAGCCTTTTCTTGTTTTGGTGGACTTAATGCTTCAATTCTAGCATCATCAAGGTAATGCATATCTCTTTCAGTTTGACAAATATTTGTAAATCTCTTTACGTGTTACAGTTTCTGATCTATTATGAGAGAGGCAAAAATACTTTTTAAACTGAACCTATAATGAATAGCCACAATAAAACAACTGATCTAAAAAAAACTCTGTGTGTGTGTGTGTACATACACCCTTAACACTGCCTTGTTTCCCCAAAGCATTTCTGAGTGAATGCAAAGCATAATTATAAGATCAACTTAATTTTGTCTGTGTGGTGAGTCCTCAGGCCTTCTGATTGTTTGCATAATTCTAGCAAGTTTGTATTTTCAAATGTATTTCTTTAAAACTTACTGACCTTTTAAAATCAGTGTTTTAAAACTTTGTACTTGGAAAAAGTTGCTACTGCTATGAAGCTGCAATCAGAAAGCTTAGGATATTGTGTAGAACCTTTTAGCAATGATTGTTGATGTAACTAGCAAAAGTTTTAAATAGATTTATTCAGGCATTTTAATATTCTTCCTGTCCATTGAGTGAATTTGCAATGCCTTTGTTGAGAAGAAATATGATCATTTAATGAAGTGGTCAATATAGAACAGTAGGTAATAAAATTGTGTGTGTTTGTTTTTTGAGCATGTAGATGAGTGATCCCATTATTTTAGGGACATGGCAATCCCTTCTGGTCGGCATTGAAAACTATTCTTCCCTAAGCTGGAATGTCTTCAGTACTAGCTTTTAGAATTTTGTGAAACTACAAATTTGTTTCAGTTACTGTTGATGTTGTCTATTTTACCTGTAGGATGATTTTTTTAAAAATGGTTGTTAACAGCATGTTTCTAAAAGCTTATCTATTTTTCAATGGGTGTTGTACAGTACATCTTTATGAAGAGGGTTGAATCCAGGTTCCAGTTTAAATAAGGGCAGAAATTCAGTGTTGTAAATATTTATTTTGACTGGTGTTATTCTTTGATTTTCTGTAATATATTCTCTCTTGCCGGTGATCTCAACATGTGTTCTACTGCTTTTTTTCAGGCTATTTTTTGTAGGATCTCGAGAAGGTCACCTCCCTGATCTATTGTCTATGATCCACATAAAGAGGTTCACACCTGTGCCAGCACTGCTCTTCAATGCAAGTTGTTATTGCTTTTCTTTTCAACCAGTTAGATGGGACACACCGCACAGCTTCCCTCAAAATAGAGCTTCAACACAGGGCTAGAAAAATATACACAAATATATATGTATAAAAAATAACATGAGAAAAGTATAAAAGAACTTGTCCATGTATATATTCTATTCCATGGTGAAGTCAGAACATTAGTTTAGCAGTTTAGCCATGCCATAAGAACTGTGTTCTCTATACCATGGATTACAATGGATTGCATTTTCAGCCAACTGAAACTGCAACTAATAATTGACATATTGTATATAAAAGATTTCTGCTGCTCAAGACTAATTAATTCCTAGAACCCAAAGTTCTTCTCTCAGATCCTTATTGCATCTAAATTCAGCTCTGAGAAACCCAGTCCCCTGAAGCAGAGCGTAATATATTGTGATCAGTCAATGAATTAAGACAACTTTTCCAGAACAAGAATATGACTAATTTAAGGGAAAACTGTAAAAAATTCACAAGAGACAAATGTACTGTGGTCAGGCGATTGCTGACAGAGTGATTATTTTGAGGCATAAAATTATGCCAAACACCAAGGAGCATAAGGTGTTACTTAAAGGCAAAAACCAGCATAAACATTAAGTTTCAAACTTTTGGGTTCACATTCTTACTCTTGTTCTTTTCTGACAGTGTTTTATGACCCTTATTTACCTGTGTGTGGAAGATGTCTTCCAGCTAATTAATTACTTCAGCTTCAGTTACTGGTTTTTTGTTGGTCTGTCCATTGCTGGGCAGTTATATCTTCGTTGGAAAGAACCAGATAGGCCAAGACCTCTTAAGGTAATACTTATTGCACAATTGTTTAAAATCCCTGTCTTCCATAAAATATAAAAGTACTGTCTAAAATATGGACCACACAAATTAAGTCTAAAGCTTATAGATTGATCAGGACATAAAGCATGGTTTCCATTTGATGTTGTACCATGAAAGTTAGCTTGTCTGCTAGGTAAGAACAAGAGACTGTTGTGTCAGTATACTCTAGCAGTATATGCTAGTTCATCAAGTACCCCTTCTGTCAGCCCACTGGACAATGTCTCAGTAGCCTAACATAGTAGTTAGCCTTTTATCTAGCAGCAGAAATCTCTGATTGGAAATGCTCAAGTTAAGTAACTCTGTTTGTGGACCACATTTAGCACTGATGATATCTGATCCTCTAGTAACCTTCTCATACTTTAAGTTGACACTCTACTCAAAAAAGTCAGTAATTCTTGTTTCCCAAGTTTTGCTGGTTTTGTCTAAAACACTTCATGCCACCATGCACTTTCTTTCAGCACAGCAGAGTTACCATACTTGATTACTTTTGCAAGTTTTAGCAACAGTTCTGTTAAGAGTAATTCTGCAATTTGCTTTTTGTCCTAAATAGCCAGATATATGAGAGGAAGAGCAGAACATTTCACAAAGTGGATTTCAGAGAGAAAAGTCTATATCATAATGTTTGTAACTATAGACAATGAATATTGCATTAACATTGTGTTCTGTTTTTTCTGTCTGCAGCTGAGTTTGGCTTTCCCAATAATATTCTGTTTATGCACAGTATTTCTGGTGGTAGTGCCACTCTATAGTGACTTTTTAAATTCAGTGATTGGAATTGCCATTGCTTTATCTGGAATTCCATTCTTTTTCTTGGGAGTCTATTTACCTGCATCGAGGAGACCTCAATTTATTAACAAGATTATCGGTAAGTTTCTTTGTTAGCTGGAGATGTTGCTAGAAAGGAGGAAAAGTAAATAGGTGACTCTTGCTCTGTTGCTGGGAAGGGTTGTGGTGGGCTGACCCCAGCTGAGTACCCAGGGAGCCGCTGGCTCACCAGCACCCCCAGCAGCACGAGGGACAGAACAGGGAGAACAAAGGTGGGAAGACCTGCTGGTGAAGTCAAAGAAAGTTTAGTAAGTGAAGGGGGGAAAAAACCGTGCTGCTGCAAGAGCTATCAGTCACACATCTCACAGGCAGTCCAGTGTGCAGCCAGTCTCCAAGCAACAGCTGTATGGGAAGACACTCCCACAGGCAAACACTTCTTGCTCAACTCATTTCTATTGCTGAGCATGACATCAGATAGCACAAAATAGCCCTTTGCATAGTTTGGGTGAGCTGTTCTGGCCATCTTTCTGCCAGACTTCCTGCCTTCTCCCATCCTGCTGGCTGCAGGAAGAGCAGAGTAAGAGGAAAGAAAAGAAGCCTGTGCAAACACTGTTCAGCAATAGCCAAAACATCAGAAAATAGTCTTTATATGTTAACCAAGATTGGTGACTGTAAAAAGTGTGAACATTCTTGGTAGCACAAACTGTCCAGCTTTACTGAATCAGTTATTTGGAGATAGATTTTATGTCAGTAAAGAATGGAATTTTGCTTTCTGTTGAACTACAGCAGTTAAATGACACAAATTTTATTTTCTCCATAGATGCTCTTTTGTTATTGTTACTATGTGAGATAGCCATGATGAGGGATGTGGTAAGGAAGGTTTATAGTATAACCTTACCCTGAAAGCAGGCTGTGGTGCTGCAGAAGTAGAATATATGTAAATACTCAGTAATCTTGTAGTTCTTCCTGTGTGCTATTAGTTTTACTTTTTTTATTCCACCAATTTTACACTCTTAATTATAGAGAAAAATGATTTTACTTTGGTTATGTGGCAGGGTGCCTAAGAAGCAAAACACCTTAGGATATCAACAGAACAGTTTAAGATACTATCTGTTAAAAAAAATGAATGGAACACAGTTATTGTACTAACTTTATTGTTTGTTTCCCTAAAGAGAAGTGAGACAGCATTCCTGACAGCTTTCATTAGTCAGATGTGTTTTGTAATTAGAGTTGAGATAGGTGGCTGTTGTTCTAATCTATCTTCAATTTCTCTGCAGGTGCAGTCACACGATACATGCAGCTGCTCTGTTACTGTGTTTTAACAGAAATGGACCCAAATGAAGAAAAGAAGGTAGAAATCAAATCCAACTGAAGTTCAAAGCCATTACAAGAAGGAGAGGATAAAGCAATTACACAAACAAAAGGGAAGAGGTGGAACTCTGGCACAGAAAAAATGTTTTTGGTGGTCTTTTAGAAATGCTGAAAATGTTCCTACTTGCAGATGGACTCCAATGTGGATCATGCCCTTGTGTCATCCTGTGGCATGTTTTCAGGGCAGGTTTTCATTGGATAATGATGACCTACTCATTACCTGCTCACACAAGCTGTGTGTCAATACTGTTTCTTCTTCAGAATTGGTATGAAAATGATAAGAGCTAATGGATCAAATTAGATTTCTGCAGAACCAGGTGGTGAAGTAATGCATTATTAAGTCAGACTAAAACCCACTTCGACTCCAAAGACTAAGTCATTTCCAGCTTAATTCTGATGGATGTTTGCATGAAATGATTTGCTGTGCCACCTCAGTTCTTATCCCAGAAGAAAACTGGTCACAACGAACTACTTCATTCGTTCTTCTCCTCCTAATGATAAATTAAGTTCTGCTCCATTATTTATAGACTGAACCAACCTTTCTCCCTTGAAGATTTTATTCTGTATTCTACATGGAAATGTATCTGACTGTGGCAAGGATTTAATCAGCAAAGCACCTTGGCACTAAAGATTCAATTAACAGTTGTTGATTTTTTCTTCTTAACTTGTTAGTACTTTGTCAATTTCTGCTAGGTTTTATGAAACTTCCAAAATTAAAATATTCAGTTTGAAGCCTGTAAGCATTTGTTTGTGAACTGTTTCAGTGAAGACACAGTAACTGAGTTGCCTCAGCAGTCAGAAAATTCCCTTTATAAATTTCAGTGCTGTTCACTAGAAAGTGACCACCTAAAACCTCCCAGAAACCACTTTTTTTTTCCTTCTATAGCAGAATTTCTGTGGCAGATACTAGATCTTGACAGCTAAGTAGCAGGGAGAAAAACTAGGAATAAAAACAGAAGTAAAAGGTACTACCACAGCACAGACACGCTAATTCGTAGTCTGTGTAATTCCAAAGCTGTAAGCCTAAAATCAGGATGGTTTTGATACTGAATTTTGGTGCAGCAAAAGGCAACAAGAAGCCAGCCTGTTTGTCTGGCAAAGTGAGATGTACTGCTAAAACATACCTGAGATTTTTACCTTAGTTGAGAATGTCTATCTCAGTTGACCTGAGTTTGGCCATTTTTATGGTTTTGTGCATTTAAGTTGAACAAAAGCTTGTAATTACAAGGTTATGGCTGAAGCAATGCACAGTTCAAAGGGTGCACCACAGTTGCATCAGTGACTTAAATAATAGCAGGAATATTTGGATTTTTGCATTGCCATGTTAAACCTTTCTCTGAAGCAAACTAAAATACCTTGCCTCCACATTACCAGGCAAAACTGATTGGCCTAAGTACTTCTGCAGCCTCCAGTTCATGAATGACATTAACCAGCTAAGAGCTAATCCTATTAGCTATTTTTTACAGACTCAAGTAGGGGAGTGTGAGCTGAAATACTCTGTGTGTCCAAACAAGTGCAATAGAATTATTTTAAAGATGTACAAATGCAAGTTAAAATGGTGACCTGGGTTCAGCTGTACCAACTTCTGTGATCTTCAAATGAGTAAAGAAAACTTGGTTAAAAGATTTTTATTTACAATTTAAATGCACATTGGTCAACATTAGAACTCCTGGGGAGAGTAGTGGACTGGTCAAGGTATTTCATATGCTCAACACTTGCACTGAAAGTCACTTGACACTTAGGAACAAATTAAGTAGAAAGCAGTAGGATAGGGTGCCTTTTTCTAGGACTTCCACTTGCCAGCAGGGCAGACACATCGATCTTCTTGTGAAACCTGATATATTAGTCATGACCAGAAGGGCTGCTGCCAACAGTACCTCCATATCTGTACATTTGCTACAGGTACAAACGCTTGGGCATGCAGCTTTGGGAAAACAAAAATAAATAAAAGGTCCCTTCAAAACCTCAGCACGCAATGGGCGGAAAATTCTATTTTAAAGCATAGAGCATCTTGTGCTTGGAAAAAAATTTGAGTTCTAAAGTGGCCATAGTCACATCCATCTGTTTAGTATCCACCAGCTGAAGTTGGCTGCTCAGAAAGTATATTCTCCTACAGCAGCAGGCGTTCACCTTCAGTATGCATTTCATCTCCAAAACCAGGCTGTTAGTCAGACCCCAAATCTTCAATCTCATCGTATCCAAATTCCTGCAAAACCTCCTGTCGATATTTGTCCCATGTTCTTCTCCTGTAACATTGGTCCTCATCACTGAAGCTCTCTTCAGAGCCTGTAGAGAAAGCATCAACACTTCTAGATCATCCCCTCTTTTTACTTAAAAATTAAGTTAATCAGAATAATTTAAGCTTCTTGAGAAAGTAATGAAGTCTGAACAACTTTTGCATGAACTGAGATTTGAATTGTGTTTGAAGTACTCTGGGGTAGGGACTTCAGAAGGCAGAGGCAGTGTTTCACAAGCATGTGGACCCAAGTCATGGATTGCTCCTCCAAGCAAGCAAACTTTTGCAATTGCGGCAGCCTCAATTTGACTTCTCAATTCTGTCTTTTCAAAAACACTAACTTCTCTTCTAGTTCGAAGAAAGATAATCCTCCTCTGCGCAGATTTCACCTTTGTAAGAGCAGCACTCAGTTAAGTTGCTTTTTTAGGGATAGCATGTAAAAAAAGAGGGGATGTACACATGCACAGCAGGAAAGCAAACAGCATTTATGACAGGTGTACCTTTTTCTCCATCTTCCTCAGGTAAGAATTCATCTTCTTCAGGATAATCATTACGCCAGTTATTTTCATCATTTTCATCATCTTCATCTTCATATACTTCCTCTGGACCAGGATCATCATTTACCTGCACGTCAACACAAAACATAATGTCTGTATTTATAGTGAATGTTAAGTGGGTTTTCATCGACCTGTGCAATACTGTACAGATCAGAAAGAGCCAGGAAATACTTACTGATGGCAGGCAGAAGAAATTCTGCAGTGACACAGGGCACACTGCAGAAGAATTTGAGTTGTCACTACATTCACCATAGCACTTCAAGTCTGCTTTAGGTGAAAAATCTGTGAAGTCACACATATACATGTTCCATTCCAGCATTTCAATGTTAATGTCTACCTTAGTCCTACTCACTTCAGCAGTAGTGTTATAGATCAAGGGAGAAAGTAGTTTCAGGCTCCCAATATAAATGTTGATCACAGGAACTGTACAACACAAGACTAACCCGTACATTAAACTTCCTAACTCCACAGTCACTGAAGAACAATTTATTATGAAAAAATACCTCACATGAAGATTAAAGTCAAGTCCTCAAATCCTGAAAAAGTTGTGTTCCCCCCACTTGCTCTTTTCATTCAGTCATATTTACAATGACATTTTAATGGCTGCCTCCTAATCACAAGCAAGACACAAATTACTCAAGTTTGCATTCATGTGCCAAAATGTAATTGGCAGTTTGCAACCAGACAGATTGTTCTCATTACATGAGCACTATCCCTTCCATTTTGTCATATGATGTCCTTGGATCAACAGTAACCTGCAGGAACATGGGACTGGCACTTACAAAAGGCCTAACACAGAAGTCACTGAGCATACATGTAGTGTCTATCTTAAAGGACCTTCCTTGGCATGGCAGCTTTTAACAGCAGGCTTTCAAACATCTTTTTTTTTGTGATCTTTTTAGTTGAGAAAGTTTGCTTTTTCCACACCCTTACCCATTCATATTCTTCTCTATAGGGCTGTACAGAAAGGATATTTTCAATCCAATCAGGGGCTGATGTTTCCTTATAGTAGATGTCATAAACATACTCATCTTCTTTGTCACCATGTTCTTTTTTACCATCTTCAGAAACATTTAAACGCTCACGGATCATCTCTACTGCATTGCAGAGAATTGCATCTGGATCATTCTTCTGCTGAGAAAAAAATAAAAAATTCATATTTCCACTAAAGCCATGCCAAGTCTTATTTACAGCCAACAGTTTTCAGATGAAAAGAGAACTTACACATCAGACTTAGGCAAAGAAAAAATAGGGTGGTACAAGCCCTTCCTTAAGCAGCAGCTTGACACAGTTTCAACATCAGAGCACTTAGGATCTTCGTGGAACATTCCAACTTGCAATCTAATCAAAGCTCCTATTAAATAGCGGAATAGTTACAGTGCAAGCAAACTCCTACAGCAGTCTGCCCACATGTACCACTCAACAGCGATACCAAAGTACTTCAAGCACACTGAGTTCATAGCTGACCTGTGGGTTTGCAGTGGTTACACTGGAATCTCCCACCATCTCCTCTTCTTGTACAATATCGAACAGCTGGAATTTCCCACAGCAGTCTGAACTCTGATGGACAGCACCACTCTCCTGTGGTGAAGCATCCTGCTGTGCTTCAGAGCTGTGCCCATGGGGCGCAGCCTCGCAGTGCGTGGCGGGTGCAGCTGTGCCGGTGCAGTCAGGCCGATGGCTCGATATCACCCGGTACCGGTTCTCCTTCCTCTTCGCCTGCTTGGCACAACGCAGCTCCTGGAGGATCCGCTGAGTGCTTCCCAAAGAGGGGCGCAGGCTTTGAGCTGCCTTGTCTCGCGTGATGGCATCTTTAACATACTTCTGAACTGGTTCGTTCTGGGGAAAAGGAACAAAAAGGAGGATGAATAGAATGATAACATCAACATAGCAAGTCATACTCCTTCCTAGAAGGGATGAAGAACCAATAATCCTAACAATATTCAAGTAACTTCTATTATTGCTTTAAGCAACGCAATCATAATATTCTCTTGTTATGAGGGGAGGAAAACAGAAGATACAGAAGTCCTAAGACTGTTTCAGTTTGGTTTTTAAGCAACTCTGTAGTACAGAATAACCCTCCAAACAAAAACACATGCCTTTGAAAGTGCAATGGATCTAAATTTAGGGTGTAATATCCTTTACAGTGTCCTAAGAAGACCATTTCCCAAGATCGAACAGATAGAACAGTCTTATTCAATATAAAAGGCTGGATGGTAGTTGTTATCTTTGTGGGCCTGAGCTTCAGCATCTCACATAGCAGAAATTCAAGTTTCACTTATTGCCTGCTGTGTAGTTTCCAAGTGAAGAACAGTCTCTAAGGGTAGAAAAGCGAGTGCTGAGCACGGCTTGTCCCGGGGCTCACTGTGTGCTGTGGCCCGTAGCTCTGCTCGTGCCCTGCCGCCGCTGTCACAGCGCAGGAGGAGCCGCCGTGCCCTCGGTTACCGGGACAGGACAACGCTTCCCGGGGCCGCGCTGCTCTCCACACCCCCGCATCCGCAGGGGAGCCCGAAAGATCCGAGAGAGCAGCCAGAAAGAGCCGCTGCTTTCCAAACCTCTCCACGAGCACCGACCGGCCCACTCCGCCCCGCCCGGCCTGCCCCGGTACCTTGGAGGACACGGTTGCCACCAGCTTGAAGAGGTTGGTCTCCACGGGCTCGGCCCGGCGCCGCTTGCAGGCCAGGAGCAGCGCCTCGGCCGGCTCGGAGCCGCCACGCTTCCGCCGCACTCGCAACACGGCCGCGCCCGCCATGGCGCCGCGGGAGGGGCGGAGCGCAGCGCACACACAACGCCGGGAACGACCGCTCTGCAGCGGGAACGACAGCGCTGCACCGGGAGCGACCGCTCTGCACCGGGAACAACCGCACTGCACAGCACCGCCCTCGCGCGGAGCGCGCCGGGCCCGTGGCTCGGGATCGGCGGCGGTGTCCGGGGGAGGGCCCCCGGTGCAGGGGGCAGGCACACGCGGTGTCCGGGGTAGGCACACGCGGCTTGCGCAGCTGCCGGCCCGGGGCTCTGAGGAGGGACGAGCCCGCGGCCTCTCGGGCCCGCTGCGCTGGTTCCGGGCAGGGGATGGCGGAGAGCGTTCTGGCCGTGCTGCATCGCTGCTCGTTCCTGAGGGGGGAAGGCCCGGGCCTTGCCGCTCCCGGCGCGGGGTTTGCAGGGGCCCCCTCGGGCAGGCTGTGGGGGCTCCGGGAGAGGGGCCCGGCCCGACGGGCTCACTTACGGGATGTTTTTCCGTGAGGATTTACTTCTGTCCCGGTTTCTTTTATGCGCTGTGTTCTTAAGTTTACACCCAGGTGATCTTCAGGGTCCCCTTCAGTCTAGGACTAGATGACAGATTTTAGCTTGCAACGGCCTCATGAAAAAAGCATAAAGGGGTCACCAGTACTTATGGCCAAGGCAGGTGTAGTGGAGGGAATGTACAAGAGTTAAAGTGATACTTGTTGTGTTTACTAAAAGTTTTATGGTTGGTTTGTTTTTTTTTCACAGCTGAAGTGGAAGCAAAGCTGCACACAATATATAGGTGATACAATACGAATTGAGATTGATCATGAAGACCTTTTGTGGAAGAGCCAATCCAACCACTGGTTCGATGGAGTGGTTTGAAGAGGGGGAGGACTATGACTACCACCAGGAGATTGCAAGGTATGCTTGGAAAAGTAGCTTGTTGTTCCATTAAAGGACTCTGAAAAATGAGGAAATCCAACTTTGTTTTAATGGCAGTTTGGGGGTCTGCCTTTGTAGAAGTTCCAAGGGCGTGAGGTGAACAGACTGTAGGATAGTCTAAATGTCGGTAAATGTACCCATTGGTGTACAGGCAGAGCTGTCAATGTAGAATTTTGTAAACCATTCTCCAAGTAGTTTCCTTCTAAATATTTTCAATGTTTTCTTTGTGGCTGATCCTAATACTGGCAGTGACTGAGTTGGGACAAAATGTATTGACTAAAATTATTTTAAATGCTTGTGCAGCATATAACTGCCAGTTGTCTGTCCCTCTTCTAGCTTTTTAAGAGGTTAGTATAATAGCCAGAGAAGGTGGGCAGATATATTTTGGGGTATTTTGGATTAGTGCAGCCCATGAAGAAATGGGAACCAAAGTAAGCCTTGGTAAAAAATGTCATTAATTAGTAGGCTGTCTTTCATTGCTCTGTATGACTCTGTGTCTGTCTCAGGTACTGCCTCACAGGTGTTTGTCCATAGGTCTGTGCCTTGGGTCCATTGCTGTGGAGGGGATTTGTGGCAGTGGTTCATGAGTTGATTTATGTGCTGATGGCCAGATCACTGAAATTACATTATCCCTTAGATTTTTTAAATCTTCAAAGAGTGTATCAGTTATATGTGCATTTGTGGGCTGCAGGGACCAGTGCTTTTCATAATGGAGTATTTTAACTGGAATATCTTTTATTGCAGGTCACGCTATGCAGATATGCTTCATGATAAGGACAGAGTAAGTATAGAAGAAAACCCTTTTGAATGGTGGGAAAAGAGCCATTGCATTTCTCTTGAATAGCTGTCACTGTGTGATTATATGGGTTTCTCTGAAAGGTTAAATGATCACATTTTTCTATTCTCTAAGGTACCAGACCTGCTTTTAGATCAACAGATGCCTTTTTACATCTGACTTTAGTGTTCTTTTGTTTACTACAGAACATTTTTATATTCAGTAGCTGATTTTGCTGCTCTGTGTTTGACATTTTTGACAGAGAGCTCATTAGATGAAATTTCAAAGGCTGTAAAAGTGAAGCTGAGCTTCTTAGTTTTTATAGGAGTGTAAGTAAAGTCTGTTCTTCTGTGGTGTTTTTACCATATGTACAGGCATGATGGAGTCTGGAGTGTATAGTTCAGTAGGCCAGTAAGTCAGCCTTCCATCAACAATATTTTGAAAGATTTTTGTGGTGCTCCACAATGAGTCTTGAGTTTATATTGAATTAAAACATGTCAGTGGGATCAGGCATTTAATAAGCTGTGTAGAGACAGCAGATTGTGTCTGAGTGATTAAAACAACTGCTGGAATTATATATATCAAAGATGTTGACTAGAGTTGTTCAGAAAGGGATCCAGCAAACCTTCCAAATATTTAATGTTCAAAGGTTGTGTATTCCTTGGAAAGGCTTAATAAATCATTTGGAAAGGAATATCTTACAGTAGGTTGTTAGAAAGGAAATAAAAGCATACATACCAATCTATATCTTGTGGCTGACAGCATTTGTTTTTTTCCTGTTGTTGATGCTGGTGTGCTTATAGTTCCATTTAATGGCCTGTAACCAAAAACCAGGATTTACACAGGTTGATTCTCATGTATGAACCTTTGCCAGTAGATGAAGAGAGGAATCTAAACCAAGATACTTCAGCTCTTGTACTGCCATAGGGAAAATATGAATATTTGAGTGGTCCTGCAGGGAAAAAATTAATCAGAAAACCTGTAGTATCTCCCATAGATCTGATTATTATTTGCTCGGGAAACTGTATCACATTTGGAAATCATACATATGTTATTAATACCTGATTGACCAATGGTAATATGAACATTGTGATAAATATTGATGTACTTTAAACAGACTGATCCTGACAGATACAGTTGTTATTGCTGAAGATGGCTTTGGTGTGACTCTATGGCATAAAGAGTGTCTGTAGGCCTTTTTCTGATTATAAATTTGCGGTCAAAGAATGCAAGATTTCTGCACAAAAATTAAAACCTTGAATGGATAAAAGGTTGCTGATTTTTTTTGTTTGTTTCTTTTGTTTCCCACAGAATGTGAAATACTACCAGGGTATTCGAGCTGCAGTGAGCAGAGTAAAAGAAAGAGGTGAGAAAGCAATTGTGCTGGACATAGGGACTGGCACAGGACTCCTGTCCATGATGGCAGCTTCAGCTGGGGCAGATTTCTGCTATGCCATTGAGGTGAGCATTTGTTAGGGGTTGCACATATTCAACATGCTCTTATTTTCAGGCTATGTACTATCTCTGTTATTTTTGTTCTGAATGAAACAAATTCTCTTCACAACTGCACTGTAAATACAAGCAGGTTTTTGGCATACTTCAGTGATTATGTCAGTGCTGCTTGTTTTGTTTTCATTGGCAGTGTCTTGACCACGTGTAAGTTTTTAGGGGCGTCTGTATATATATATATATATATATATATATATATACACCTTTATTTTTACAAAGAAATAAGCTTGTTTAACATAAATGCTACAATATTAATGTGTATTTTTGTGTTTCAAAAGTTAAATTTGAGTAGGTTTTGGAGGTAGCTGATAACTCTCTAACAACAGAGCTCTGAATTTTTCCAGTGAGGCTTGTTGCCTTGTTTCATGGTAGTGATCTTCAAACATAGGAAAAGATACAGAAAATGTTAATTTTTTTCAAAACTAAATATACTGCAGTTTGTTTTCGAAAGCCAACTTGAGGGGTATGATTTCGTTACACTCTTGCTGTGTTCACAGGTGTTTAAGCCCATGGCTAATGCTGCTGTGAAGATAGTGGAGAAAAATGGTTTTTCTGACAAGATCAAAGTAATCAACAAGCATTCCACTGAAGTCACAGTTGGCCCAGGTGAGAAAAATAGGCTAGGCTTGAAAAAATTGGCAAGTACCTGAAAACCATGAAGGAATATGTCTTACTCTTATTTTTTATACTTCTTAAATTAAAACAGGTGCTTGTAGAACACTGAGGGAGCTTGGGGGGTTCAGCTTGGAGAAGAGGAGGCTCAGGGGAGACCTTATCTCTACAACTGCCTGAAAGGAGCTTGTAGGCAAGTGAGGGTTGGCCTCTTCTCCCGGGTGACAAGTGACAAGATGACAGGAAATGGCTTCAAGTGCCAGGGAATGTTTAGATTGGAGATGAGGAAATTTTTTTTCACAGAAAAGATTATAAAGCACTGAAAAGACTGCCTAGGGAAGGGGTGGAATCACCATCCCTGGAAGTGTTCAAAAACATGTGGATATGGCACTTGAGGACATGGTTTAGTGGGGAACATGGTGATGGTTCTGGGTTGGTGGTTGGACTAGATCTTACAGGTGTTTTCCAACCTTAAGGATTCTGTGATACTTTACGTTTGAGAAAGCAACACTGGAAATCTACTTTGAAAGAAAGTGTTCTGGTAATATCTCAGTAGCCATTTGTATTTCAAATGGAAAATAATTTCCAGTCTTCAGTAGACTCTCTAACAGGAATAAGTTTTTTATTTACTTGTGTATTTGGGATAGCATCTTTTTGAAAGACTTACGTAAAGATTTAACATTGCAATATTAATTTGTGTCTTTTAGATGGAGATATGCAGTGTCGGGCAAACATCCTGGTAACAGAATTATTTGATACAGAGCTGATTGGAGAAGGAGCTTTACCAACCTATGAGCATGCACACAAATATCTTGTACAGGTAAGAAAATAGCAAGTGTGTCACATCTATCAGTAAAGACATTATTCTGCCTTTTTTTTTAAGTGGGATAGAGATTATACAGAATTTAGGCTTCTGTGTCCCTTGGTAAATGCACCATCAGCTCTGCTAGTTTCTTATTCAGTCAATAATTTAGTAGATTAATTCCTAGAATAAAGCTGTTTGAGTTTATACTATAAATCACAGGCTCTGAAATTACACCTAGTTTCTTTGTGTTGAAACCAATAACTTGCTGGTTAACAAATGTCTTTCAGAAAGGCACCTAGTTCTGATTTGAAGCTCTCCTTAATAACAACTTTGTTCCAAGATGTTTTAAAAAATTCTCCTAAATTTGATAAGTTTCACCTCATTTCACCTCAACCAATTTAGGCATTGGTTCATTTTTGGTTTTTTTTTTTCCTATTGTGCTCTTACTACTCCATAAGCATTTAGCTGTGAAAATATTTTAAATGCTATGTATTTAAATGTATTTAAATTATATTAAATTATAATGTCTTTAAATGGTAGCCTTTTTTTGGACTTATAATCTATAGGTATAGTTTTAGGGCTTTCTACTTTACATTTTCTAATATTTTCCCTTAGTTAAAATGTGGTTGGCAGAACTTTATTTAGGTTTCCATTCACCAGTTTAAAAGACACCATATAAAGACAATAGCAATCCATAATTTTGTACAGCTCTCCATATAGAACTCTAAATTGCAATTAGTCTTTTTTTCTGTAAAAGCATTGGTTTTGGACTTCATGGTTGGCTCTTAGTTCATACTGGGATTTTTAGGACAGTTTATGTTTTCCACTCTTTGAACATGTATACAAAGCTATCCTTGCATAAATATCTGAGCCATTATTTTTTCTTATTTTCTCATTGCAATCAGCAACTCTCTTTTATTACTGATAGCTTAGTAGTTTCCTGCCTTGAGAAGCTCAGGCTAGATCTCTTAGAACAAGAGTGGAAATGCAAGTTTAACTGAGGCTAGTAAACTGATAATGTTGCATGGTTAATGAAGTGATCTGGCTTTGCTGAACCACACTGAGAGGATAGATATGTGTATTCCACAGAGAGACAAATTTCTCTGATGTTATAAAAGTCTCTAAAATAACTTGTATTTTAGATTTCAAGGCCCCCAGTCCAACTTTTTTAAAATGGGTTTGCATTTCAGTTGATTTAATTCTCACTCATGTTAATAAGTCAAACTTGTTGAATGTGTTTACTCTTTGTTTTGAACATTCAGGAAGGATGTGAGGCAGTGCCTCACAGGGCAACAGTGTATGTCCAGTTGGTGGAATCCAGAAGAATGTGGTCCTGGAAGAAACTGTTTCCTGTTCATGTTGAAGCAGAGGATGGTGAAAAAATTCTTGTTCCGCCTTCAGAAATGGAGAACTGTCCAGGTGTTCCTTCTGTTTGTGATATCCAACTGAACCAGATGCCTTCAAGTGACTTCAGTACCCTCAGTGATGTGGTGACAATGTTCAGGTAAGGGAGACACTGTTCTGTTCAAAACAGAGTTATCCTGTTATGCCTTTCATTTAAGCTGTGCATTCAGCTTAAGAAACTGGTGAGAATTTCTGAAGAATTCTTTTTACAATTTTCTTTCTGTTATTTCTTTTCACAATTTTCATTCTTTCCTGCAGTGTGGATTTCAGTAAGCCGGTACAGAGTGCTTCTACCTACTATAGAGTGCAGCTGGAGCCTGTGAAATCTGGCAAGGCACAAATTGTACTTTCCTGGTGGGATATTGACATGGACCCCCTTGGGATGATAAATTGCACAATGGCTCCCTATTGGGTAAAACCCACTTCTGCTTTGCAGGTAAAATCCTGATCCTTCAGATACCATTGTCAGATTACTGAGCAACTCTTTGGGGTACTGGGGGGTTTAAGCAGCTCTGCCTTAAATTGCTTAGGAACTTTGCTAATACTTAATGTATTGGAAGATGCTAAATAAGCAAATTGTAGAAATTTTAGGTATGGTATGTGCCCATTTCTTTAATGTTAAATATTAAGAGTAATCTTTTGTGAAAAGCTTAAAGACTGAAGCTGTCTTCCAGATATTGTTACTTCTTTTATGTTCAAGAAACACAAATTTCCATATCTTTTTCCATAACTAGTCTCTATCCCTGGTTAAAATATTAGTCTCTGGTTTGCTTCCATGTAGTTCTTCTATTAAATTTCCAAGTAAGTGTTATGTTTATGGTAGTATATTTATACTCTCATAAAAAAAAGAGGCTGGTGAAGGAAAGTGGTGGATTGATATTGATAATTACAGAAATACTATCACTATTAAGTCAGATTCATGTGTTTTTGTGTGACTGTATTTACCAGTAGGATGAACTTCAAAAGAAAGTTACAAAATGATTGACTGTCTACACTTAGAATGTTTGAGAATAAAATTTGAAATTATCAAATTGGAGGTGTTCAGTCAATTTAAATGACTGATCAGTATAGGATATTTGCAGTGCAAAAACTAGCTGTTTGAAACACAAAATAGTTGTGCTGTGATCAGAGTGACACTAAGTGACATCATTCTAGGTGCATGAGGCTGTCAGCAGTTTGATACAGGTTTCTATCACAAGTGAACTGTGGAAAGTGAAACAGCATTAATAAATGCAAAGCAATTCTGGGTTGTTTTTCATTTGGTTGAAATAGAAGCTTGACCAGTGAGCAAGCCAATGATCTCAGGATTAATTCTGTTTCAAGAAACCAGTGTTACTCAATATGTGATATTGGTCTGTATTCAGCCTTGCTAACTTGAACAAGATCCTTTAAATTAATCATGTGTTATCAAACTTGTGCCCATTCTTCCTAATTGATTTCCTGCTATTTGTTTACTTTCCATTTGCTATTTATGAGTGAGTTCCTAAGGTTTTGTGTATCAACCCTTTTCAGTGGAGAGATCACTGGATGCAGTGTGTTTATTTTCTTCCACATGAGGAGCCAGTTCTGCAGGGTGAGAAGTTGTACCTGACTGCCTGTCGTGACGAGTACTCTGTGTGGTACAACCTGCAGAAAGCCAGGTAACAATCTGTGTGTGAAAAAGGCTGCTGTCTTACTCCAAGCTGGAGTATTTGCTGCTCTTAGGGCATATCCTTTTGTTGAAGAGCAAGGTAAGAACCTAAAGAGCAGAAAAATATTAAAGGCTGCTTCATGGGCAATGCACAGGTGGAAAATAGACATTATGCATAAAAACTCAGTTGGACTGCAAGGTTCTGCCTCGCACCTGGTTGCATTCTCTGATAAACAAGCATAAAACACTCAATGATTGATTCCTGGAAATCCTAAAATACAGCACAGCTGAAGTGGCATACAGGTAAAGAAGTGAAATAATTACCATTTTGCTTCCATTTTCTATTTTCCTAGTCAGCACTGTCTTTTTGAGATTACTGCCTTTTGCTCAGATTAAAAAGAGCTTAATCATGTTGGTTGTAATGATAGTAGCAGCAAATACTTTTAAAACCAGTGCTAGCTTTAAAATGTCTGAATTTGCTTTGCCTTTTTTACTTAGGAATCCAACATCCAAACAAGTAACTGCTGAAAGGGCAAAGCCTGAAGTACCTAACTATCACAGTTAGTGGGAAAGTGGGGGATGGTTCTTGGTTTTGTTTTAAAGAAGGTGAGAATTCTTTTTCACCACTCTTCATTTGGAAATGCAGAGTTACAGAAATGTCTCTCGAGAATCAGTAACTTCAAAAAAGTGACAGCAGAGTTCATATTCATTAATATGCATATGAGCCCAAATGCATCCATGTGCCTGTTCGCAAAAACATGTTACTGATGCTGTAGTTGATACTACATTGAAATTTTTTACAGAGAGGGGGAGAATAAAGCAGATGAAGAGGAGCACAAAGCAGATGTTCGTGTGGAGAGCCCTGTGTGCAGGTGTCGTGCTCACCTGCTTTGGAACAGGCCCCGCTTTGGGGAGCTGAATGATCAGAACCGAACACGCCAATACATCAAGGCCTTGAGGAAAGTGAGTGTTTGTTGCCTGCAGGTTTTACTGGCTTCTCTGATTACTGCTTTATTTGCAGTAATTATTGATGGAATTTGTTTGTCCCCTGCAAAGGACTTAACTCACAAAGTGTATTTTTCTTCCATCAGCAGTTAGAAGTTATACTTTTGTCTTGAAAACTTTAGTATTAAATTTTTAAATGGTAGGCAGCCACTTTTACATAGAATTTGTAGCAGCTCTGTGTGTTTTTTAGACATAGTATTGGTAGTTGAATAAGACATCCAATACATTTTTAAGCAAACTTTTTCAGACCTAAGCCAAGGGCATTACATGAGAATTTTTTTACTGTTATTTGATATGAAAGTGTGTAAAGTGTGGAAAACTTTTCCCTCTGGAATAACAATGACTATTTGTTTTCTGTAGGTTCTGAAGACAGATAGTGTTTGCCTTTGTATCAGTGATGGCAGTCTGCTGCCTGTGCTGGCTCACTGTCTTGGAGCAAAGCAGGTACAGTGCTTGGTCCTGTTTTTCAGATCTTTGCATTTTACCTTGGTATTTTTCTCTCATGTAGTTCACTTCCAGCTCATTATTTAACTATTTGCAGTGCCTCTTCAGGCACAGGTGAGGAATAGGCTCACATTGTGTTGAAGGGGAGGTTAAATTAAGCTCTGGTCAAGCTGAAGTCTGGGAAGATAATAATTACCAGATTTGGCATTTATCAGTGTGTGGTTTTGAGGGAAAGTGCTGTTCCTCATTCCCCACTGCTTCCTGTTTGCCATCTTGTGTCTTGATTTTTTTTTGAATATACCCTTTCTATGGACCTAAATGTCTGGCAGGGTATTTTTCTTTTATGTTTGCAATTCCATAATTACACTTATTGCCTAGTATTGAGTGGAAGACCTGTAAGAGCCAAGTAGGAAGCAGTAAGAACGCTGGGTCTGTGTGTAACTGAGAGCTGAGAGCTGCCTGGCTGTCTCACATACATAAATGCCCTACTTGACAGGGGGTGCTTTAAACTAAAATCTGTTAGAGTTGAACTGAATATCTGGGAGTGTGTAATGTAATATGATCCTGAAGAGTGCAGCATATTGCCTAACAATTCATCAATTTTGGATAAAAACTAAATTTTTTTCTTACTGCAAAAGGCTTCTGAGCACTTTCCAGCTGATACAGTCAGGTCATGTTAAGCAGTATTTACAGTTTCGCACACTGGTAATGTGCTTGCATTTGTTGATGAGTAAATATGTGCTTAGAACAAATGTTAATATGTGTGCAACTTAAAAATGGAAAATAAATATTTACATTCTGTTGAGTTGTGGTTTTTTCTTGTATAGCTGTGAAAACAGAATTATTTGGCCTGTAGTTTTGGGGGGTGTTTTGTTGTTAAAAAAGTTCATTATAGTGGGCTCTGGAATAGATGCATGGTTCTTATGAAATGTGTTCACTAGGGCATCAAAATGTTCCTTCATTCTTCAGTTACATATTCTTTCAGTTAAAAACTATAAAGCTAGTTTGACTAACTGTGTATTTTCATTAGGTGTTTACGTTAGAAAACTCTGGTGTGTCCTGTTCTGTCATGGAAAAAGTAAGTATTGCATTTTCTGTTAAAGCTGGATCTCTCCTTGCAGATGCCTCTTGGCTTGTCTGCTTGAGGAGCTGCTCTGCTGCTGCCATTGCCTTGGTGATAAAAGCCAGTTTTTTTAATGTTTGTTTCTGAGGATTAGTGAGAGCATCCCAAAGCTTGCAGCAGTCTGGCAAGCAGCATCCAGCAGTTCTGTCTTGCAGCTGACACAAGTTGGGAATGCCTGCTCTGCTGTTTGCTCTGCCTTGGGGAAGGGCACAGAAGGCTCTGCCAGTGGAGTAGTGGTTGTTCAGGAGAGACAACTGGGGCCTGAGAAGTGACTGGAAGCAGCTTCCTGGAGTCAGCATTGGGCTGGGGCTGCTTTAGTTCACACTGTGTATTTGAAAGAGATCTGGCTCAGCCTGTGGCTCAGGAATTCAAAACCAGATAGTGGGCAAATGAGGACTTGAACCTTGTCTCAAAGAAAAGCCAAATATACAGTGTATACATAGGTGAAGTGATTGTTACCTCTCTTAATTATCCTTCTCATATGCTTCAAAGTACAAATGAATGAAGGTGATGCAGCTTTTGTGTTATCTGCCTTTTTATATAGGTAATTTAAAGAATACTGAGGGCACATGCTTTATTTCCCTAAGTGTGACACACTGGCTCTAGGTCTGTGCACCCTTCAAGAATAGACTTGTATCATCCTCATGAGTTATGGCAGGCAGTTTTATTAAAACTTCTTTTGTCTGCTTGGGGTTTTTTTCTAATTTATTTTCAGTAAAATTACTATTTTGGTCTCAACTGTGGCTTTTGATGAAGGCAGTGTGTTACTTTTTGATTCTAGTTTTTGAAAGCAAATCATCTTGAAGCTAAAATTAAGATAATAGAAGCACGTCCTGAGTTGCTGAAGCCTTCTCATTTGGAAGATAAAAAGGTATGTTACCGTTGTATATTGTACTGGATTTCTGGGGTTGGTAGGGAACAGAACGTGAAAATGAATTGTAACCACAATGAATTCTGTTATATCCCAATTCATATAAGATGTAATGAGTAAATGGTTCACACCATGTGCCACTAAAACTGAAGGAGACAAACAACTGTAGGAGGGTTGTTGCTTTGTTTTTGAAGGGTCTGGCTTTCCCTGCTCCGTAATTGCCCCAGTAGTTAAAGCAGTTCAACTGGTTCTGCAAGGCTGTAGCTCTTTCACAGTCCACTCAAGAAGATTGCAATCTATTTGGAAGTAATAACATACTTCAGAACTTCACAATTCTATGACTCATTACAAAGCCTTCCAAACTCCAACTGCAGTATTTTCTCTCAAACTGTCGTGGGAAAGTTCAATATAAAATGTGAGCACTAAACCCACAGAACAATATCCAGTATGCTGTACGTGCGGTGTACGGTAATTAAATCCCTAGGGAGCAGTAGAAGGTTTTATCTAGATGATTTCACTTAATATATTGCACTGGCAGCTGCTGGAAAACCTAAACAGCCTGTGTTGTGAGTTGTTGTTCTTTATTATAATGCTTTTTATCTGTTCTCTTCTTTGCCAAGATTTCTGTCCTTGTGGGAGAGCCGTTTTTCACGACAAGTTTGTTGCCATGGCATAACCTGTATTTCTGGTATGCCAGGACAGCTGTGAGCACTCACCTTGCCAGCAGTGTCACTGTCCTACCTCAGTCTGCTTCTCTGCATATGATGATTGTGGAGTTCCAGGTGAGATTGTTCAGATATTTATACAAATCCACTTAATCAGATTAAAATAAGCAGTAAATTTTAATTCCATGCTCTCTTATCTAGAGGATTTACTTCCCTAGAACACAAAGCATTTTCTAAGGAAGTAAGCACTATTCTCTTCATGTTCTAGATGAGGAAACCAAAGCATGCAGAGTGATGACTGAAGATTATTCAGCAATCAGAAGAATGTAGAGTAACATTCATGTTACCTAAGCCTCAGTTTTACACTTTCATATACAGGGTTTGTTCAGAGATGATTCTACATAAAATTTTTGGTAGAACATTTAACTTGTGTTTTGTTCCAGTAGGCTACGCCAAAGCTATTGCTTTAATTTTACATTATCTTCCCTTACTGGTGAATCTAGACTCAAAGACTGGCATCTGTGGGGTTTTAAAAATAACTTCTGAATTGACCAGTTCTTGTTTACACAGCGGGAACAGACACAGTGTTGCAAGGTCTCCTGCAGAACTGGTTCTGTAGGCTGTTCTGTCCTCTCAGAATGGATATGTCATCATGGTTAAGCAATTAGCTTTCTCCTGGATCCAGGAGAAAAAAATTGATGGAATTACTTCAGTTATAAACTTGTTTCATCCATAATTGCAATTAGGGAGCAGTGTGCTGCCTGTCTGTTTTGGTAGTTCTGCTGGGTGTACCACTCAGAGACTCTTGATAGTCACTCTAGTTCATGCTGTAGTCAGGCAGAAATTGTAACAATATTTGTTTAAATGTACAGTAGTCTTGCTGCCAGCTTGTAAAGTAGGAACATTTGAGATGAAGTGTGACAATGAGCAGGTAATAAAATGTATATATCCACAGCTAATGAATGTTTGTGTTCTAGTAAGAGACCATTAACAAGGTCTAAGGAAAAGTAAATGTTGAACTGAGTCAGTCTGTCCAGTGGGTTGCTAAAGTCAATGAGAGACATAGTATGAAGTGGCTGAAATGATCTCACTCCACTTTGTGGGACTAAAGGGAAGTGTGGTTCTCTGGTAGGCTGTGAGATGTCTGATGGGAGCACTTACCTGTGCTGGATAGTGAAACTGGAGGGGCTGTAAGGGTTAGATCTTGGCAAATCCATACCTGCTCTAAAGTGAACTACACACAGAAATTTTAAGAACTGTTCTTTAGAGGAGTTGAAAACAGTGATTAAAGAATTAGCTGACTTAAAAAAACGTTTTCCTTTTTCCTAGAATTATCTTCTGATGCTTGCAGTAGTTGTAATGGTTTAGCAATATATACATAGTATCTGGCTTGTTATCAAATATCAAAGCTACAGCAAAAATTATTTCAAGATTTCCTGTTTCCTTTAATAAAGCCAAACAAAATCCTGTTGTTTTTTATAGGACTTATGGAGAATCCGGAGTCCATGTGGCACCTGTGAAGGTTTTGATGTCCAGACTATGGATGATATGATTAAAGTAAGAAAAACAGTTTCAGCACAAGTCTTAGCAAAACAAAAATTCAGTTTGGCTTAATAAAGCATTTAGTGACTGTTGAAAAACTTGTGTATTAGGCAGAACACCATTGTTTGAGATTCATCTGTATCAGTTTCTAGAGCTCTGCTCTAGATTAATTGTGTAGGAGTACAGGCAGTGGTAGAGTGGAATTCATCTTGAGGGAGAAGGAAATTTCAATGCATTGTATTTTGAAAGTGCCCATTTCTGTTTCAGGGCGGAGGGCTCCAGTCACAGCATTTGGTTTCACATGTGTGAAACTGCCTAAGAAGAGCAGTCCTGCCCTCTTGCAGCTTTATTGCTTAAGTACTCTGGGTTTGCATTTCTGTTGTTTTCAGTTAATTTTATTCCTTCCTTTCTTCAGGATTCTCTGAATTTTAGGGAATCCAAGGAAGCAGAACCTCACCCGCTGTGGGAATATCCCTGCAAGTCACTCTCAGACCCACAGGAAGTTCTGACATTTGACTTCACAAAGACTGTACCACAGCACTGTCTCAGCGCAGAGGGTTCTCTGAAGCTCTTACGGTCAGTTTTCTCACTGCAGTAAATATTCTTGTCATCATCCATTTCTTTACCTCCTATTCAAGCTCTCTAGAGGAGTTTGTAGCTCCTTTCTGGTGCAAATGTACTTGGCAGTTTTTAATAATGTGACCTAAGATGGTGGAAGTTGCTCTGACACAAGTTTGTGGGTATTCACAGTAGGCTCTACCAATAGCACAATATTGTTAGTTGTTATTAGATTAGATAATATGCCTCTGTTTAAAAAAATAACATTTTACTAGCTCTCACCATGATTTAAAATTTAAATAGATTAATTTGTAGTTTAGAGAAAATAAAACATTACCTGGATATTTTTAATGTTTCTGTTGCCTACGGCTGAGTTCTTGCAGAAAAAGCTTCTACTTAGCTTGTCAAATTATCGTGTTTAATAATTAATAAATTATTATGTTTAATAGCTTTAAAATTGTTGTGTTAGTAGCTTTTAATGTATATGCTATTCTTCCTTTTAAGTATAATCCTGGCAGTCTTTATATTTTGCCACATCTTCTGAGATACTTTCCACTATAACTGTGGATTGTACTTAATTCTGTTCAAACTTGAAATGCGGTTAAGAATTAAAAAACAAGAAAGTCTTATTTTTTAACTATAGCTCAAACACTGCTGTGTTTCTCTTTAAACAAAATAAAGTTCAAGCTTTCATAGGCTCCAGAGCCATCTGTGTGGGGTCTCTGTGCCTTTGCAGTTGTGTTTTCAGGCAGCACAGTGGCATGACCTCTGCTTCTTGTGGAGCAGGCACGTGAAGTGACACGGTGTGTGTGGTAAATATTTCCTCTCAGTTCAGAGTCAGTAGAAACTGGGGTCTCTAAAGGAAGCTCTCAGCGTATGCTGTGTAATTCATGCCATGTTACTCAGTGCTGGTTAAGTGGCTGTGCTGCTGAGCAGATGTAGTTATGACATGTTCTCTTGCCTTTTTTTAGATTTCATATCTGTGAATACTTTAAAGTTTCTGCTCCCAATTACCAACTCAGTCAGCTGTTCAGCTTTCTTTCAAGGAAGGAAGTTGTTCATGCTTTTGCAGCTCTCACTTAAACACTAGTGCAGTGTTTAAGCTGCCAGGATTGTGTAAAGTAACAGGTTTTGTCCTGCATCTCTCCCCAGGAAAGGAAAGAGCCACGGTGCAGTTCTGTGGATGGAATATCATCTTACTGCTGATATCTCTGTTAGCACAGGACTGATGCAAATCTCAAATGAAAAGGTATATCTTCATTTTAATTCATTATGTCAAAGTCTGTAGGATTGCAGTGGATCTCTGCTGGCCACGCTTGGGTTGTGTAGTACCCCTTCTAACACTGTTTGAATACTGTGTTATCAGAATTGCCAAAAAGACCTGTTCATGTTTTTGTGGGGAGCAGGGGATGTACCTTAAAATGGGAGAGTGATTTGCATCCAAATGCTCCCTAGTTCAGAATCAAATTCAGAATTTAAAATGGGATGCTAGGTCAAAGCAGGGCTTTTTGATACAAATAACCTCATCTCAGTTTGAGAAAAGCAAAAATTTGGAGGGGGAGGAGTAAGTATTTTTAGTATTCTATCTCAATATTCTTTGACCAAATCAATTTTAACTCCATGGCTTCAGTGTGTGGTGTAGCAGATGGGATTTCAAGTTATGTGTTCCATAGTGGAGTGGATGGCAGTGTAAATGATAACTGTTGATCCTTGTGTGCTCAGCTGGGAGCAAGAATTCTTACTGCATTGTTACTGTATAATAATAATATTGTAGATTTTGACTGCTTTCACTTTTAACTTTCTCCTGTAGGGAAACTGTGAATGGAATCCCCACTGCAAGCAAGCTGTTTATTTCTTCAGCTCTGTTATTGAATCAGAAATTCTGTCAGACCCTACTGCTGTCACATACGCTATAAATTTTGACACAAAGACAGGAGAGATTGCCATGGATTTTAAGCTATTATAAAATATTTTCCTTTTGCTCATATTACTAAATTATAATAAACATACAGTATTTTTTTTGTACCAGAGGGTTTCTTTTATTGTGTTCAGAGAGCAAACTGTTCTGAAACATACTTCTAACCATTTTGGATTTGTTTTCAAAATACAGTTAGTGAGGTAAAGAGGAACCATTTCCTGGGGACAGGTATTCTTGTGAGGGTTTATAGACATATATATGTATATACATATATACACAGGCTTTTAATCATCTCTTTGAGGGTTTCACATAGTGTTAAGGGGCTACAAAACAGTTGATATGACAATAGCAGCTGTTAATTTCATGGCATATCATTGGATGAGGACACCAGGCCTTACACTGGCATTGGAGAAAAGTGAATTAAACACATCTATTTCTAGGCTGTGCTCTTGTCACTGTAATAATCTCCAGAGTGCACAAAAAAAATCCCAAGCAACATATGTATATTAGTACGCTTAATAAGGAGAAGGAAACAGCTTAGCTGCTCTCAGACTTGTCTAAGTTGTGGCTGGTTCTAAGCTGAAATGGCCAGTGAATTAAACTGTGGTGCAGTGATGTTCTGATGCAGCTGATGTTCTGAGATCCTGCATTTCTGAAGAGTCCTTTGCCAAAAAGTGCCCAAAATCTGGAAAGCTGTGACTGGAAATTAGAAAATACTCTATTTTCAAATAGAATTAGTACATACTCAAATTACTGGAAGTGAACAAACTGATGGTAGTCTGTCCAGAAACAAAAGGAAGAGTCATGGTCTAAGAAGCAAATCTTTATGAGATATGTGATAGTCAGTATATGATAAAAATGTGACCTTAAACTCATTCCATCATTTGTTCCATAAATAATACCTGCCAGTTTGGCTGAGTTGTAAGGTGCTGTGCAGTAGCACATGTCCACTACTGAGGTTTTCTTAGCTGCTCTCCAGATCACGTTGGCAGCAATGGCATTGTGTGAAATGGGTTCTGCTTTAGATGAACAATCAGTTGGTGTGTCTGTTTTGTGTGTGTGACCTATTAAGGTTTTGATAGAAAATCAGTGTCCTGCCAGTCCCAAATTGTGTCAGCCATCCACAGGGATAACAGTTACCAAAGCTGCTCCTATTTCCTCTGAGCAGCAGTTTTAGCAAAGTGAAAGGAATGCCATAAGGAAAGCATGAGGCAGTAGGAGCCTCCCCTACTCTGCTTTGCTGGTCAACATGATACATCATTCTTGTGAGTAAAAATTTTTCCTTTTTCTTTTCCTAACAGTGTGATCATATTTATAGGCCCATAAGCCATCTGAAATACTCCTAAACTTTTAGATCCATTTTCCTAAACAGAAACTCTGCAGCTCCTGCTGAGGTTGTGAATTTCACTTTTCAAAACTGCACTTTTAAGATGCCTAACTTTAGTCTGTCATCTCTTATAGACTTTGCTGGAATATATAGGTTGCTGTTCATGAAACAACTGTTTTTGTTTTGATACACTGTGCCTAGCCCACAGAAAGTATGGTAGCAAATCTGTTATGTGTTGCACACAGTACGGTTGTAAAGGGCACAGTAATATGGCCAAGCCTTTAAAACAGAAGCTTGGTCCTTAATTTTTTCTTAAAAGGTACAACAAAAAAGTTGTGCAAGGCTGAAAAAGGCTGGCATTGTACTGGCTGCTCTTCTAGCTGTGTCCTGTAACTCCTGTGTCTGGCCTGACACAGAAAGCATGAGCTGCTGTTCTTGTTCTGCAGTAGAAATAGCTTCTGAAAGGGCATTTAACTGCACAAGTCATTCTGGATCCAGCAAAAGAGTAGAGTGCTCCATTGGGAACACAAATCTAGTAGCAATATATTAGAATTTGTATGTTTAAAAAAATAAGAAAAAAACCACAACCAAATTCACAGTATTTTATTGTGTGGTATTAAGTTTCTCAAAAATAAGTGTGTATGGGTGTGCCTGAATTGTACTTCCTGAGAAAAAATAAAACATAAATTTGTTAAAATGCCAAAGGGAAGAAATCCACAGTGATGAGAATTTGTATTTTGTTATCATTGTTACATACATGTTGAAGTTCCATGGTCCCTGCAGTGGATATTAGGGATGGTGACTGAGGGGCATCCTTGTTAAACCCTTTTTGTGTTTTGAGACCTGGGATTGTAGAACTTCTCGGGTGGAGGCAGAGAAAGGGAAGGGCAGAGGCTGGATGCAGTAGCAGCCATCTGCAGAACTGTGTTCCCAGGATTGAGTGAGCTGTGTGCATATAAGGAAGAACATCTAAAATTTCAGCACGCCTCGAGCAGAAATTACATTGCTGCTATCAAAAAAAAACCCCAAAAAACCAACCAAACCACTGGAAAGATGGAATGTTGAGCGTATTTTAGCACCTGTGAGTTCCTTAGAGGAGCAAAATCTGATGGATATGCTCAAGAAGCCTTGTCTATGTTCTAATTCACTGCGAGTGTTACCAATATCACTAATGCTTGCTGGTTTGGCTTGTGCATTTAGACAGGCACTGCAACTGCTTTAAGGAGTTGGTTAAAATTGCTGGGAGCTGTTAAGTTGAGGCAAGCCCTTACCACAAGTGTGTGTAATTAGGACTATTTATTGTGTATTAGGATTATTTATTGTGTATATCAATCTTCTTTGACTTACGTGAATTCTTCAGGTTAGGCTTAAAAACCTAATGTGGTCTGTAAATTGTGTGGAAAACAGCTGCTTACGGAGGGACACTGGCCATTTCTTATACATGTGTGCAAGAACAAAATAAAAGACTGCTTCTATCTCTGTCCTCTTCCACAGGGCATTTTACTGCAGGCACTCACCTGGGGGAGGAAAGCCACTTTATCAAAAATACACATTAGCCAGGAGCAGCAGTCAGCCTCCCATTTGTTCCCAGACCTGACAGAAGCATTGCAGCGATGTTCCATCTTGGAAGAGCTGCTGGCTATGGGCATCTTAATAAGCAGAGCAAGAATCCTATTTTCTCTTGGAAGGAACTTATTTGGTTCTGCCACCACAGGCAATTTTTTTTCTAAATGACAACAGCTTTGATCATGACTAGGCCTGCAGGCACAGATGCACGTTCTAATAGAAACAGGATGCTCTGCCAGCACTGAACTAACAGTGTTACAGTTCAGATATTGCAATAGAGCCAGTGTATAGCTGGGCAGCTTTTTTAATGCAAGACACAGGTTTTAGTCAAGTATTAAAAGTCATAATAAACTACCAAGTGTTGCCATTCACATTTAACTTCCCAATTTTGGCTTTAGTGCAGAAGTAACTGTACTGTAGTTCAGAATTGCAATGAAATTTTACAAAGGTGTGGTGGTTACCACAGCGCAGCTCCACAAGAGGGTGCTGAGAACCCACTTCTAAAATTTCTAGCACTTAATAAATCAGGAAAATGCAGAGGCTTGCAATGCAGCTGTCTTGTGCAAATCACACTTGTGGTGTTATGAGATGCACTGTACATACATGCATAGAATTGAAAAACTAGTGCAAAAAGTGATAACTGCTACTAAACCTAATCCAGACCTGCGCCTACTGTTAAAGCAGGCAGGCAACAAACTATCTCATGCTAAACACAGAGTGAATAGTACTCCTTGGACAGTGAAGTTGTCATGGCTTTAATGAAGGACAAGTCTTGCATTTTAAAGGGTGTTTTTTAAATCACGGCAGCTGCAAGATTTGTTCCTTTATTTGCACAACTGGTACCTTTTGTCTGAAAGCTGGGCAGTTCAAGGACTGAGATCCTGGAGCTTGCTTTTCTCCTTCATTAGTCCCTTTGAAACTGCTCTGTGTAGGCTTCCTGCATTTAACAAGATAGAGGATGCAGTTCAGGACTAATTCATTTAGTCACTCATCTTTTGTATTCTATTTGTAGTTACAGCTGGTTGTTAGGGGGGGAAGAGACTATTAGAGCTTCCTAGAGTTGGATTTTTCCAGTGATGATTGTGAGCTGAATACAATGGGTGCTTGCGTTGTCATTCTGCCTTATTGACTCTGATAGCACTGCAAAATGTGAATTTGCCTTGGTACTTAATCATTGTAATACTTCACATTTCCAAGCATTTAATGCAGATTAGTGATTAAGATGCTCCTCAGAGAAGTATGTGTTGTCATCACTATTTTTCAGATGAGAAAAAAAGTAAGTGTGGTTTGTGTGGGTGTGTGAGTGTTTCATCTGCCCCAGGCTCACTGTAAGATTAGAGCCTCAGAGCTAAAATTACTTGCTCAAGGCCATGCAGAATAGACTAATCCCCTGACTCCCTAGCTCTGCTTTAATCATTTGTTTTCTTAGCACAGTTTGATTTCAGATGCAACCTTACGAGGTTTGACCGAGATGCAGCAGATAAAGACTCAGAGGCAGTAAATCCCTGGATAGCTCAGTAATTAAAACCACCTGGGTTTTAACAGACACATAAAATATATTTTTATTATATAGAAGTTACATATTTTATGTATGTGTGTGTATATATATATTTACAAAGCTATAGAGTGTTGGTTTTGTTTTCAAAAGCTGTCATGAAGATGACCCACTTTTTTCCTCCCCCAGCAGGATTCTGTCTAGGATGTGAGAGCCCTGAAGATGCCTCTCGTGTGGGCAAGGGCAGTAATGAATGAATGAGAGCTGATGATCTTCCTGTGTGCCAAGGGAAAGCCCTGCAGTTGCAGGTCTGGCTGCTCTTCACAGAGCTGTGGGCACAGTCCCAGGGTATCTTGGCCTAAAGTTACACAAGACTGGCCATGAACCCTCTGGTTCTTCCTCAGGGTTTTGCTAAGTGCAGCTGCATGAGGAGCTGCAGCAGCCCCTTTGCTGTGGATTGTGCCTCTCACTCCTGTCATTTCCCACAGCCTCTGCTCTCTCTTGCCTTGCACATCACTCCCTTGGGGAAGTGATGTACTCGTGCTTTGGGAGAAGGAGTGGGTGCTGCAGGTTACTGAGTGTGCTGCTGCTTCTGCAGGGTGCTGGATCCTGCTGTATCTGTCCTCACATAAGGCGCCTTCTGGCTTCCTGTTAGGGTATCTAAGAAACCAATTACTCACACTGCTGACAATCAGCAAATAAACGAAGCTGCAGCGATGAATGAGGTGGGAGGGAGAGACAAACAGCCTTCACTGCGGCACTCCGAAATGCCATGTCCCTGCTCAGCTGCAGTGTTTCTAGGAATGGTTGGAGGGACTGCACAGCAGATCTGCATGTCTCATCTGCCTGTGACAGGCAGCAGCAAAGTCACTTGTGCCCAGGGGCTGGTGATAGAGGATAGGCACCCTCAGAGGGCTGGAAAGGCTGGGAGTGCATCTAGGGTTGGGAATGCACTGGCTGCTCTGCAGGACCGGTGCCCAGGGCGACGCTGGCCAGGGATGTCCCTGTGCTGCCATTGCACCCCTTCCTGCCAGGCTCCTGAGGGCTGAGCTGCAGGGGGGGATGGACACGCTCTCCTTTACCCCCCCCGTGCATCCCAGCACCCTGGGCTGTGTCCTACCCAAATAAGATGTGTCAGCTCCTGCTGCCAGCCCACAGGGAGAGAGCAGCTGGACGGGAGGCTTGCGGTGTTTTGTGAGCAACTGTGGGACTTGAGAAACCACAGTTCATGTGTTGAGTTTGTATCTGTGTGACTTCCATCCTGAGGGAACCAAGAATACACAGGGGTAATGAACTGGTGTGAAGAGAATATTCAGACCATATAATTTTGCTGGCTGTTTTGCCACGTGTGTGTCGTGGCATGCTGGGACATGGTACTGAGGGCCAAGGCAGTGGCTTTAATATTGACTGCTCATGTTCCTGCTGTTTGAAATCAGCACTGGTGTTTTGTGTCTTGTACCTCCTGAGTTGGTGCTGTTTAAGAGTTTTCCATAATGCTTCTCATTGCCTGTTTCTATTGAGTAACAATGGTCTTTGGGCTCAACTCAAGCAGTTTCATTCTGTCAGTTTAGTTCAGGTGATGGGCCCTTAAGTGGCCTGTTGGCATTGCTTCTTCTTCAACCTCGGCCTTGCTCAAAATCAGTCCCATCTCTCCTTCCTGCAGCTCCTGTGTCCCTGTTGGCCAGGCTGGTCCTGAGAGCAGAGCAGGACTGTCAGAAGCCAATGGGAAAACAAGCCAGGAAGTCTCCCAGAATCTGGGACTTGAGCCTCTCTTCAGCAAATGCTCTTTCTGCCTAGAAGTATATTCCATCTGAAGTTTGTGCTTCTGGAATTGATGCACAACCTCAAAGCTTTATCTGAATGTGCTGAAGAGGCCTTAGCTGTGGGAAGGTGTGGTACAGCAGGTACAGCAGTTCTCTGGTGCAGCCTGTGTGTCATTAGAGTGCACTAATCCTGAGTGCCCAGGACTGCATGCCAAAGGATGGAGGGTTTGCTGGAGGCTGTAATACCTTATGGCCCTGTGTGGAAAACTGTGCTGGGATATTGCATTATGATGTATTAGTATGTGTTTCTGCTCTGTATGAAACTGTTAGGGAAGCTGCATCTCTTCTCCTTCATGCATTAAATAAATTTCTTCATAGATTTCAGGGGCTTAGTTTCCTGCCCTACCCCTTCACTTTTTGCTAATACTGACTAGTGCTCAACAAAAACTAGCAGTTCCTTCTGTGTTGCACAGCAGAATAAATGAACTATGAAGTCAACTTCTGTGTTAAATGTTAGGTTTTTATCTTTTCTTGCATTATCTTGACACATACCCTACAATATACATGAAAAAAGTCTTCAGAAAGGGAAGGAGGTGGATAAATATCTAAGAAAGACTGTGTCTTCATATTTCAATACAAAGCAGTCTTTATGACTGTTGTAGCAGGGTGCTCTGCTACACAGGTTTCATGGGTCTTTACTGACAAAACATTTAATTTTTGTGTTTTCATTTGTGCTTGTCACAGACACGAGGCACTTCAAGGCCAGTCTCACCTGTGTGTGGTGCTGCCAGGCTCAGGGGTTTGTTTCATGCTCACAGATGACATGAATGAAGCAGCAGGGTAGAGGCATAAGCAGCATTTCCTTTCCAAAAGGGGCATCAGCACCTCAGACCATGTCAGCAGAGCTTCCCAGAGCAGGTCAGTGCCCAGGCTGAGCTCCTGGTGCCCCACTGTGGGTGTGTGAATGTACAGAAATGGCTGGCAGTGTGCTCCTGCTTCCAGAGTGGCAGCACAGCTATCAGTGGCAGGGTTTGGTGAGGATGTGATGTGGCCCTTTCAGGTGCTGTTTATCCCACTCATGGCAGATGTGTCCCCATTTAGAATGGTGCCATTTTTGTTGTGTCCCTGTGCCAGGCAGGCAGGCCCTGAATAAATGCTGGGATTTTCTCACAGGATATCATCTGTTCAGATTGATGCAGTGCCTTACATCCAGTGCCAGCTTCCTGCTGCTTTCTTGGATGCTGCTGCCCATATCCTTTTGCTTGAGGGAGAATATTCCACTTGTGTCCCTGCCTCTAGCTGGGAATGACACACTGCTCCGTTGTTTACCTCCCCTAGAAGCTGAGAGCTGTGACTCTCTTTTTGAGACAGTCTGTATTTGCATTCCCTGGGTTGGCTGGGCAACAGCTAATCAAATAATTACATTTAAAATAAGATTTAACAAAAAAGCATGTCTAAAAATAAAGGCAAAGTGTAGTCATGCTTGTCACCAACAGAACTAGTCAGCAGTGTGTGTTCTGGGGAATGTTTCCTGAGCAATTAAGGGCCGTTTAATCTTTCTTAATGTACTTAACTGTTTTTGTTGCATTTTAAAAATCTTTTTAGATGTTCTCCTATCTTTGCAGTGCATCTGCAGATCCAGTATCTCCTCCCATTCCTTTTCCTTCCATTCTCCCCTGCCCCCTGTGCTTTAAGTACAGTCTTCTCACACAGAGCCTTGACAGCAGCTATTCATACTTCAACAGTTTTTGCTTGTAAGATTCAGTTCTGTCCACGTTTAAAACATGAGTAAAAATAGCAGTGTTGGGGTTTTCTAAATAATAAACTGAAGGTCCCAAACAGATAATTATGGTTCCCTTATAAATAAGCATAACCCAGAAGCAGAAGGAATTCTGTACTTTCCCCCTGTCCTCAAACCAAACATGGGACTGAATGGGACCTTCTGGGTTGTTCTGTATCATCCCTTCCTGCAGCTGGGCTCAAGCATAGAATCTCTGTAAAAATACATTCAGCTCTGTTTTAAAAGCATTGGGTTTTCAGAGAGGATTTTTTTTTTGTTTATTTTGCATTCCATTTTGGTCATTTGGAAGCTGGTTTTGAACTTTCCTGGTCTTGTGGTCAGAAACCTTCTTCTAATTGTCAGCCCAGGAATCCAGGCCTGGACAAGGACCTCTTATACTGGGTGTGGGGACACTGCCCAGCCCTTGACCAGACTCAGCATTTCTTTCTGCCAGTGTATAATAAATGCTACATTTTACAGCTTCTAACTTGCTCTGACTTTGGAATAGAGCTGCAACATGGTGAGGTTTCTGCAGTGAGGTGAAAGGACATTCGAGGGCAAAAGGATCTCACCAGGTAAGCACTATGAGTTCAGAAGTGGCTCAGTGCTTCAGGAACACTTATAATGAAGAGGTTGCAGCATAAAGTCCTTCTTATGTGCTTGTTGTGGCACATAAGACAAGTTTGTTAAAAGTCTGAGTTTACTGTGGCTATAAAAAACTTTGTTGGCAAATGTGGAAAAGAGGAATTAAATGTAACTGAGGAATTAAATGTAACCAAGGAATAACAGAAAACAGAGTTTTAAATACCTGTTTCATAACAGTCTGATGTTGGGGTTGAGATAATGGACCAGGTTGCATGCTGAGAATTAGTTTGTCTTGTGTGATACACCTTTCCTTAGAAATATATTTAGCATAGTGCTTGGCACCATGCTAGGCCTGAGACTTTTGTTTGGTTGGTGTCCTGCAGACCTCGCAGCTGCCTTTTGTTCCTTGATACCCAATGTAAAGCAATGTAAAACATTCTGTGTTGGCTTTGCTGGAGCTGGTGGTAGTGTGGCAATTGACCTCAGGAAAATTGTTTTAAATGTAGAGAAAGATTCAGCTGGATTTTGCTGGGTATTCAGAATTATGAATTGGTCTTTAGAAGGTAATTACCTGTTACAGAGAAGGTAACAATTATACCTAGGTAGGTCTGAAAAGGTAGTGAGGACATTAACCAAGGTGTAGCAGGGCTTGGTGTTCAAACTGAGAATCCTCTGCTCATTTAGAAGTTCACAAACCTCTTTAATGAGAAGGAAGGTACCTAATTACTTTTGATGGGGTAAGATGTCATCTTCCTCTCATCATGCTCATCTCTCTCTGTTCATTGTGGTGAGATCAGATACACTGGGGAATTGCAGGGTCTGATCTCCCATATCACACTACCAAAGTGTTCAGAGGCTTCTGAGCAGCCACTGCACCATGTGATCTGTGGCAGCATTGGAAACTCCTTCAGTTCTTTGAATCCACAGAATCCCAGAATGACTTTGGCTGGAATGTAAGACCTTAAAGACCATCAAGTTCCAGCCCCTCTGTCATGGGCAGGATGTCATTTACTGGAACAGGTTGCTCAGGCTCTCATCCATGTTGGCCTGGAACACTTCCAGGGATGGGACATCCCTGAATCCAGAATCTTAAAATTACAGTAGAATTGGTGTGGAATAAAGCAGTTCTTAGCACAGCTGCATCCTGAGCTCTGCATGAGTTGTCCTGCTCAGCATCTGTGGGTCCCAGGTCACATCTGTGGGGTCTGTCCCCCCTGCCCTGCAGACTCTCTTCTCTGCAGGCAGCTCTGGTTCCCTGGTCTGGCACTGCAGTGTCTTGGCCACCATCCTCTGTTCGGTCTCATTAAGGCAGAAGGATTTCTATCAGTTAGTAGCTAATACAGTGTTTAATGTGTGTATCTGTGAGGCAAATTCCATTTTAGCCGGGTGGAGAGCAGTCAGGGATATCAATATTCCCTGTCCTAATGACAGCAGAGCATTCAGGATCACATTAAAGTCTCTGTTGAGCTCAGCACACTGACGCATCTCGTTGCTGGGATTTGGAAGGGTCAAATCATTTGCAAATAGAAATGGGACTTTTAAGGCTTTTGGTTGCTTTGGACACGAACTGCTGTGGCTTGAGGAGCTTTAGCAGAGCTTGGCAGAAACCGCTGGAGTATCAGCTGTAGTGTAACAGTGAAAGCTCTATGGAGCTTTAGGCTTTTGTTGCAGTGTTTACAAAGGATATTCGGACACACCTGGCTACCAAATACTGTGGCACTTGAAGCACTTTGAAGCTATTCGGCTTGGGTTTGGCTTTGGAGACATCAAAGGTTTACTTACAAAAGGGGAAGAGAGGGTTTGGCAGTGGTGGTGCTCTGTGAGTTGGTGAGATGCTCCTGTGGGAGCAGCAGAAGGTTGCTTACAGACACGTCCAGAGGGGCAGAGTAAGCAGTGCTGTTTTCTAGGAATTCCAACATTTACAGACAGGGGAGCCAGCTGAAAGCTGGTGTGTTAACAGGAACATGTGGAAAATGCCCCTTTATTTTGTGGTTATATTCAATTCTCTCGTCCTTTAAAGCACACAGGAAAGCTGTAGCATTTTTCTATTAATCTCCTTTGCTGATTAGTTCAGGTGTGATTCTTGGTACCACAGGGGAGGTATCAGTGGCTGAGCACAACCTCAGCAGCTCATGTGATCTACAACAGTATGAAATGTTCATCAGACTAAGGAAGGAGTTTTGAGGGCATTTGGGGAGGAGGAATATATATCCTGAGTTAAATGTTGATGGAGATTCCACCTTTTTGTGTAATGCCAGATTTTTTTTCCTCCTCCCATTTTCTTCTAGTCTTTCCTTCAATTAATGCATATTTCTTCCTGTCCACATTTAATGATTGTAAGAGCAGTGGTCAAATCTCCCATTATGTAAAATATGAGAAATGGTATGGTTGTTCTCCTGCCAGTCTTCCTAGCAAGCCCCACACATTGATTTCACAAGTGGCTTCTTGGAGGCTTCCCTAAATATCAGGGAAAGTATGGAAGACAATGGGCACACAGATTTAGGAGTGGTAGATGGGAAATCTGGAATAATCTTCTGAAAGGTCACAAAAATGTAGATGAGCCACTTCAATTTGCTGCAACAAGGAGAATTGCTACACTGAAGTATTAAATAGTCAAAGAAAAGGGCTACAAGAGTAATGGTTTTAGCAGCCTTCTGAGCAGGAATTTCAGTGGGATAGAGAGGTTTATGTTTTAATAATTGGGCTTTGCCAAGAGAGTCTGTAAAATAGCCAGAGAGACAGATGTTACAGAGAGCACTGTTACAGTGCTGACCCACAGGCAGCTGTGGGCACGAGTTCATCATGAACTACACTGCAACTCCTGGCACAGGGAGCAGGAAAGAGCTGCAGTTTTCTGTATTTGTTCTTATAACTCTCTGCAGTATGCAAATATCCAAGAAATTACTGTGTTTTTAACTTGTAGTTCCTTAGCACTTCATGGTAGGGAACCCACTCATGAGCTGCTCACATAATAACCAACTGCAGCAGTGGGAAAATAGGTCAGGTATTGCAAGAGAGGCAGTCTAGGAATCTACCACTAGGAAATCAAGTCTGTCAAAGTATAATGCAGTGGTAGTATCAGAATGCAGAGAAAAATCACCTGTGCAGCAATGGAGAAAGCTGCAGAAATCCATGTCTAATGTTCTGTCTCACAGGATGGGGTGGTGCCTTCCTGAGGCAATGACAAGAAACTTGTGCACTGTCCTTTTTCTTACTCATTTGCATTCTATTGATTTGATCCTTTCTTGAAACTGTGGAAAATTGTGGAAAAAAAAAATTCTGCAAGGAGGGGTTCCTTACTGGCTCTGGTAGGACTGTTCAGGAAGACTAAACCAGTTAAATGGATTCTTTTCTCTTGACATTGTTCTGTTAAATCAACAGTTGTACACGCGGTGTGATGTGTGTTTTCCATCTTTGCCTGGACAGCATAGAGATAAAAAGCTGCTCTCCCTGAGCTCAGGGCCACATCACTGCTGTGGTGCCCAGCTGTGCTCCTGCCTTGCTCTGCAGTCTGGGGCCAGGCTCCAGCGCAGAGCCTTGTCCTTAAAGCAGGGACCTGGTGTAAGATGCACAGGGAATGCTCTGCAGGAAGGCTGCACACCTGGAAAACTGCTCAGGGTGTCTGTGCAGGGGCTGTTTGGGCACTGGAGGGAGGGGGAGTTAGAAGGACTTATTTGTTTCATCCTGTATTTTCTGCAAGTTCACTAGAACAGGTGTAGCACAGTAAGCTGTACTTGACCCACCCACCAGACTGTGATTTGGAGTCAGATCTCTGTTGGTGACATCAGACTCCACATCACAAAACTAGAGAAAATGACTGCACAGAATCATTTGAGCCTTGAAATTTTATTATCTTGTTTGCATCAACCAGTTATTCCTTTCAGCACCAATAAAAGACAAAAACCCCTCCATATTGTTTAAAATACCTTGTTTTTATCAGGTCTGTGATTGTGGTTTTCTTGCAGGTAAACAAACCAATGAAAATATTTAAATTTTTCCTTTTTTTTTAATACATTTATAACAAAATGTCAGAAGGTGTGTGCTTACCATATAAAAACTTTAGGTTCCAGAAGGATACAATACCGAAAAATCATTGAAATAAAAAAAGGTTATTCTTATTACAGGACTTCTAAACCTCAGCAATAATACAAGTCTTTAAAAGCATCAAGATTATATTTAAAACAAAATGGCATGGAAAAGTGAGACCTTCAGTAACAATTTGACCCTCATAATGGATAAAACTGGGAGGTTTTCAAAGTGCTTGAATTGTATTTCTGTCCTCATCCTGTAGTGCCAGGAGGAGGCAAAACTGCTTTATTTCTGAGCTGCTGATATGTGCTGACACTGCTTGCTGCTGTGTGATCCAGGGTAGCTCACACACCAGACTGGGGACAGTCAGATTGGCTTCATCTGGACCACCAAACAAAGGCCGTTAAAAAAAATCCTTATTGGAATTGTATGTTCCTTAAATCTTACTGTCTTACCCACCAAGTAGGCCTGAGGGTATAGCCAGACTAACCGAGAGTGTTTTGGGGATAAAACTTTGTCATGATTCTGGCACAAGGCAGCTAAACTCCTTCTGCAGGCAGCAGGACACACCTTCTCCTGGAGCCAGGCTCTGGGAGTTTCTGTTTGGGTGCTTTGGCAGCTTCTATCAAGTGTCCAGGCTGGGATGGAATAAAACTGGGCACCACTGGAATGAGTCAAATGCCTTTTCCCCCAGCATGAGGCTGGGTGTTCCCTCTCTGGGCTCAGTGGCTCCATCTCTAGGGTGCATTTTTGAAGTGATCTAAAGTTACCAACTTGACACCTTCAAAACTTCTGGAAATGCTTGGTTTTCAACTGTCCTTTTTGGGCTTTTTGTTCACTTGTTCTAGAAGTGCTCTTGTAAAATGCAAACTGAACATGAGAAACAGAAGATGTTATCTAGCTTTTATAAAGAATGACACTTTATCTGTATCAGCAGTATCCCTGGTGAGGGCAGGTAATAAACCAAGCATAGTCTTATCACTCACTTCTTGAAGATGCTTGAAATCCCAGTACAAAGTGGGATAAGCATAGAAGAGTAAGCTTAACTTGATTTCTTATAAATACTTAAAATTCTACTTAAAATTGGGTCATGCTATCCATAATCAAAGGAGGATTGACATCTGAAAAAGCTTTCCAGGGTTTGATGTCCTGGGTGTGTTCTCTTCACCCCCAGCCNCCCCCCTTTTTTTTTAAATGCAAGTATTTTATTCTATAGTGTCCGCCTAAGGCCTGTGATGATTGATATCATGCCAGTACAGGCATTGTTTGAGTGGATTCTCTGTGGGGTGCTGGGTGGAACTGTGGTGGCTGGAGTGGTGTAGGCAAAACTCATTTTCCTCTCAGAGGTCACTGTCATGGAAGGTGAAGGCTGTTCATTCCAGATCACTGCTACAGACACTCTCTGACCCCTGCAAGCATTGCCAAGGCATCAGAAGGCACAGGATCAATGCAAAAAACCAAGAAGCATCTGTACAGTGGTGCCACAATGCTGAACCTTGCAGCATCACTGCCTTGCAAAGTCACATCCCTAAGATGGTAAATTAGAAAGAATTACTTACACTGATTAAATGTGTGAGTATTGTGTAGGAGAACGTTTTACAACTAGCCAGTTCTTGAGCACTGAGGAACTAGGAACATCAAAATCTAAAACAGTTTACTTCAAATTTGAAAAAACATTTCTCAGGATATCTCAAAAAGTTGATGAAAGTGGCTGATTTTTCAGTCAGCACAAAGCCACAGAACAAATTTTAAATTAATTTGGACCATGTTCATTTTACTGTAAATAAAGTAACATTGTTTGGCAGTAGTTTTATGTTTGTATCCCACACAGTGTCAAATTCATCTCCTGCAACTGATACTTGGTGAAATTGATATCAAATTGTAATTTACATTGTTAGGAAAACTATTAAAAATACTGTACCTTGTAGTTAGATTTACTACTGAGAAATAGCTGCTGGACAGCACACACATTGCTACTGGTACTGTTTGGGTTTTTTAAAAAAGATTAATAAAATACAAGCAAGGTAGAAAACAGGATTAAAAAGCATTGGTTTGGGTACAAGTTTTTCTGAATTGAGTGGAGCAATAAGAAACCCGAAAAACACATTGCACATATGTGCACCCTCTGTATAAAGACAGACATACAAAGTGGGAAGTTGGTGGTGCACTGGGGTACACCAGGGACTAAAGTCTCTGATTCTGTAAACTTGAATAACTAATTTTATAAAAAGGGGAGCTGAGTTTGGTTCCATTTTTGAGTCCCCATGGGTTACACTTCAGACCACCCCACGGTTTGGCACAGTACACTTTTAAGAGGCAGTGTCTGCTGAAGGAACCCCAGGACTGGAAAATGAGGCATAAAATGTGTCAAGACCAGGTGCAGAGGGAGAGTGAGCAGTGGCCTTGCTGCCTCCTTGGAATTAGCCAACACTCTTAGTCCTGTACTCTCATGACTGTTACGAGTTTCGCTATTTGCAAAATCAGATCTAAGTACAAGTTCTGTTGTTTACTGTAGCTAACTAAGCAAGTATCAGAGGCTGTGCAGACTGAGATTTCTAATTTAGATCTATTCTGATTTAGCTCAAGCTGATTCACAGCAGGTGTAAACTAAACCAAAACAAGAGCGTCCTCAGGAGTTTGTGGGCAGCGTAACTAAAACAGGTTATTTAATGGAGTACATCTAATATTGGGTTAACTCTTCTTAACACAGGGAATTTGTAATACGAGAGGAAATAACACTAAACTTAAACAGGAGATAGGCAGAAAAACTAAATAATGGTTAAAATAGAAAGGGTCTCATTGTTCTCCCAACAACGCAAACCCTCTGAAATTAAATCCTCTAAAAAAAGTCTCATTATGGACCTGATTCTCAGTTTTTCATTATTTTTGTTAAGGTTACAGAGGCTGGTTAGGTTAGGTCATGGGGACAACATGGCAGAGGGGAGCCCCACATTTCAAGAGCTTTAATGGAACGAACTATGAATCAGATGGCAAGACCCCCATTCAAGTCTGTGGGTGGACAACAAATGGAGAATTGTGTCTCACAGACATCAAAACAGCCTCTGTTCCTGGGAAGCAGTTACCCAAGGCCAAGAGTCACAGTTCTATTCTCTACTCTCCTGCTGGCCACGTTCCACTTCCCCTTTAAGTGTACTGATTCCTTTAGAAAATTGTCAGATTATTCTGCCTTATCAATCATACACTGCTCTACACCTTTTCCCCCCAAATGTCAGTTATGTTTATTTTTACTCTATATCTAGCATGCATTTTACAATTCATTTCCCACTTACCCTTTCTAGCTAAGGCAGAATGTTGGCTCTGGTGTTACCAATGGTACTACAGGAATCTATTCACTCTACTGTAACATACATATCCCATACCATAATTCAGAACTGTCCCACACATGGGAAAGAAAAGACATTACAGGGAAACTATTTCTTCTTAAAGGAATAAGTTGCATTTAGAAAGCTGAAGGCCTGATTCTTGAGTCATCATTCAGACAAAACAGTTCATAATTTCAGTGGGAACACAGCTGGAACAAGGGTGGGACTGTGTTCTTGAAGTCTCAATTCCAAATCTTTTAATTATCCTTAAATCAGACAGGGAGATACTGGTCTGCAAATTGAAGAGAGTTGTTTGGTTTAAGGTCTACCTGTACTGACAGAAGGGTTTCCAGTGCCAGGACGCCTTGGCTGGGCTGGTGTGTGCCCTCCCTTCCCTGCTGTCCAGGCTGCTCTCCCGGCTCCTCCCGGTGCATGCAGTGCGGGCGCATGCGGCTGCTGCAAGCACGAACTACAACTGTCACAGGCTAAAGAAACAGAAAAAGCTGCAGCTTCGTACTTAGACAAAGAAATGATGCAAAAAACCATTGAGCGGCACTAACTCACAGACTAAGTACAAACTAAATTGTGCTATATATTAGTATAAAAACATGTTTTAGTAAGAATGGCACTGGTTCAGAAGGAATTAGGACTTCCATCTTGGTTCCGTTCGGTCCACAGTGAAAGCATTGTAGTACAGGCCTGCCCTGTTGCCTGAGCCACTTGTGACAGTTGCTCTTGGCCATAGCCTCTTCCATTTCTTCCCTTTTTAGATCCACATTGTTGGTACTTTCTGGGAGTAGCCCAGGTCAGGTCTGGTCATCGTTCCTAACGTGGCACCAGAATAGTTCATTCTTATCCTCTGATATTTTTGAAATATCATTCATGTTTCCCTCTTCTAATCTCTCAGAGCTGGTCAGTTTTAAGGGTCATCCTCTCCCGTAGACACCACGAGGCGCATTGCTACTGGTAGGTGGTCAGTCAGGCCTGCCAGCTGGGTAATAAAGCTGAACTCTTCCACTTCCTGCAGAAAGAGAACAAAAGTAAGGTAAGGAGCTAAGAAATCAGTCTGTCAGTCCACACATCAGAACTCAGCTTGTTTGAACTGCCTTAGTGTATTATAGAGATGTGGGACCAGCCTGGTTTGGCTGGGCTGATGGGCATGGCAGTGTGCTGCAGAGGATGGGGTGAGTCCCTGGTGGCACCCAGCTGAGCTGGTCTGGATGAAATCTGTTGCACCTTTTCTTTCCATCTGCAGTAACATCTCTGTTGTTCCAGACAGACCCATTTGCAGTGCTGCAGTAAATGATCCATGGTATGGTAAATAGATGTGAATGAACTCCTTGTTTTCATCATGGAACTCTGTACAGGGCAAGGCTCTACACTAGGAAGCAGACTGTACTCTACAAGTTCTCCCTCTGGGTAGCTCATGTCAGCTTCTGCCTACATATTGCAGAGTTGTAACTGGAGTAGGTTTATATAGGCATAAAAGGACATCCAGACACTTGAAAAGATTAAAGAATGTTCAGACTGCAAGCACGGGAAAAACATCAAGCAAAACAGTTGGGAAAAAGTTTAAAAGGAGTGAAATCAAAGTTGGTGGGTTTTTTAGAAGAGCAGTACACCTACCAGTGCTGCTCCTGGAATCCTCAAACTCAACTTTGTTATGTAGTAGCTTTACAAACATGGTACCTACATGCAGGAGTAGAAAATAGCAAAGCAGCAGGTTCTCCCAGGAGAATGGGTGTTAATCCAAGCAGAACAGGCTGCAGTGCCATTCAGAGAAGTGTGTTGTGCAAGTTACAGACTTTTTGGCAGCTCTGAAACTCACCACTTTCCATTCCAGGTAGAGACCTTCTTCTGTGTAGAGCATGTAGTCAATCCTCCTCCCATTTCCCTTCAGTGATGCCTTCCTCCCCTTCTGACTGGAACTGTGGTTCTTGCTGGTGGGATAGACTAAGTATCCTTTCCTTCCTTCCTCACTTTCCAGCACCCTATTTCATTAAAAAAACAAACAAAGCAAGTTTTAACATTTAAATGTTTACTTGTCCTGGCCCTTTATGCGTTACCCAAGGTTCTCTCCAAATCCCTGGTAAGGATAATCCCATTCCCAAAGGACTGTTAAACCTGTAAAGCACATCTTTTTCCAAATGTGATTTCCAGTATGAGGCTGCTCTAACTGCTGACAGCGCTCTTAAAGCCTCATGGCAGGCTTGGCACTGCTGGTGGTGTCCTAGAGCTCCCTTGAAACCAGGAGAACAAACACTGAGAGAGGAACCTGCTATCACTGCTATAAGGCAGCTCAGAGCCCCTCTGTGGATTTCCAGCACTGATGGAACTGGCAGAGCTGGAAGTTGTTTCCTGGACTGCTTTTAGTACAAACCTGGGCACTTTGATACAAACCTCTCCATTCTGATCAGATCAGCTCCTGAAATTACAACATCCAGCTTTACAGACAGGGTATGGGTGAGGAGTGGTTTGCAGGAACACACAATTGGGCACATGGTGGGTGGTTTTGAGCAGGTTTCAGCACCAAGTTACTGTGTCTTGGACCCCAAGCTCTTCCTTCTCTAGAAATGACAGCCTAATTTACTTGGTTCCTGTATGTGACACTGCAAACTCCCCCACATGGAGGAGTTACTCAGCAGGTGTGTTAGCACTGCCCCCCCTTGCAAAGAGATTACCCAGACCAAGGCCACATACAGAAGCACTCAAAACTGAGAATTGGTTTTCTAGGTACCAATCTTATGTTCAAGGAAATAAGATGCTGCTCTCCCATTAAAGTGCTCATTTTGGATGCTTAAACAATACCTGTAGGTTTTAAAAGAATACTGTTAATGCCCTGAGCAACTCGATCTAACTTTGAACTGAGCCCAGCTCGAACGTGACCTTGGACCAGACACTCCATGAGGGTCCCTGTCACTCTGTTTTTACAGTAATCCTGTGCTGTTCTGTGTTGTTTTGCTGTTGTGTTGGATTTTGAAGGAAGCTTGTTTTACCCTCCTGTGTTCTATTTTAAAGCTCTGCCAAAGGAGCACCGAGGGAACAGCCCCAGCTGTGAGAGTGAAAGCTGGACTGGGACCTGCCTGTACTGGGGTTTGTGCATAGGGGAACATCAGGTCCAGCACAGGTGAGTGCCACAGCCCACACAGAGAGGGGCTGCTCAGGCTGTGGTTCTGCTGTATCTGCCTTAAAACACAAACTTTCAAAACCACCTCCTCAAAAATCTCCTTCCTTTGCTCACCTGCCAAAACCTGAGCTCACAGTTCTGTGGTTTCCCTTGTAAGAATTGATTACACCATTAAACTGCATCATCAGCTCTTGCACGAGAAACCCTGAGCCATGGACTTGGGTCCTAGCAGGCACAAAGCCTTTAATTTCACCTTGGAATAAAATATTTTTGATCAACTGTTTTTTAAGACTTGACTGGGATGGGTTTTATGGGACTGGGCTCAGGAATTTTTTTAATGGATACATGTGAGAGTACAGAATGGAGGAGAAACAAGGGACAAGTGATATGTTTTAATGTGTGAGATTCAGATGGTTGCTTTGTCAAATTTTGGGTTTTGGAAAGACCTGAATGGTGGCAGAGGGGACTCAGCACTGGCTACAGCTGATTAGGTCTCAGCAGTGTTATAATCTCTAAGTTTGGGTCAATTAATACATTTGAGGTGCACTTTATGTGCTGCAGCAGATAACAATGACAAAACTCTGACCATGTAGTCATTTGATCAGAACTTTTCTTAACCCCCCTTTGGACTTAGGGAGGTATTGAAGGTTCTTAGAGTTTATCGTAATCAGTTTATGAAAGTAAACTTTCTTTTATGTGTTGCTTTGTTTTAATAATAACTCACATTAAATTAGCTTAATTGTCTGCATCCCATTTTGATTCTCCAAAGAGCTCTTGCAAATGATTCACTTCCTTAGATTGTTTTTCTAGGTTCAAGGAAGCAAGTTCTTTGATGGTACTGACCTCTTTCAAAAATTGTATTTATATTTGGCAAAGATAATTAAGTAACAAAATAGAAGAAACTGCTGATTAGCTCTGCAGCACTACTGCAAAAAAATCTTATTTGCATTAATTTAAAGCATGAATTTTTTTCAGCTTCAGTTATTTTTTTTAAAAAGTCTGTGAGTGCTGGGTATTAACCTGCACAATGCTCATGAAGAGAGATATTAATTTCAAATACATGAAATTGTAAATGTGCATGCATGTGCTGCTGCTGAGAACTTGCAGCTCTGTGTGCACAGGGGTTGGCTGTTTGTCTCTGACACAAGTACAGGACAGCTGGCTCTGCTGTGCTGGCACTTAAACACTGACAATTGGAGGGAACATTTCTAACATGACTGAGTTGCACAACTAAACCTCAATTTTCAGAATAACTGTCTTGATTCATAGGACACAAAGAAAGGGAGAATAAAACAACTGGAACTTTGTTTTTCCCTGACAGGGTTTCAGTCCCAAATACCCCAGAGCTGGAGTGAAAGCCCCATCCCTGTGCTGGGTGGTTTTGTGGTGCTGACCCAGCTGCAGCCAGAAAAGGAGCACCAAGAGCAGTGACTGTAAGGGAGCCATAAAGCAAAACTCCCTCGTCCCAAACCTCAAGGGACCACCTCTCATTCTGACCAGAAGCACCTGAGCTGAGGAAGACTTTTCTCACTGGTATTGAAGCCTTTAGCCCAGAACTGTGAGCTCCTGTCCAGCAGTGGAGACTGGAAAAAATTGCATTTAAATTTTTTCTTAGCTATGCTGGAATGTGCTCTCCTAGGCCTGCCTCTGGTCCAGGTTCAGAGATAAAAATTACCTTATTCCAGTGCTTATCTTAAAGATGACAATCATCTCTGTGAGATGGGATTATTTATGTGCATTTCTTGAAGCCTTTCTGAGCAGAAGCTTGTGTGGCTTCCAGGACTGTGGCAGGGCCCAGGTTGTTACATCTAGCTAATTAATTGTTTGATAATTATAAATGACTTGCTCATTATTTGTACCAAGTCTATTGTTCTAGCCTGATATTTTATGTACACTTACACTGTGCTTAACACAAAAGAGATAGTTAAGAACAAGTTTTTCTGCTGCTTTTATGGCCTATTTATTTTAGTAATGTGAAATACTTAATTTTATTTATAAACCAGAGAAGAGTGCTGATGAAGAAATAATTCTCTGGATAGCTGAAATTGCCAATTTCAATGTCTGTAATGCTTTATCAAGGTTTATTTTTGAAAAATTTGAGAATGTATCAATTCTAGGCAGTACCCTGGTTTGATGTGTATATGAACAATATTTGTTAGCTAGATAGTGCCCCCATAGCCACTGTGCTATTTAACCTTTAAATGGCTTTAAAGCCCAGATTTCACTAATTGCTTTAAATTTCCCTGGATTTCTTTGCACATTCCCTGTTTGCCAGTGCTTTGCAGAGACAGCAGGACAGGGTCTCTTGGCCTCTCATGGAAACCATGCTCCCAAAACATGAGCATCTCCACAGAATGCACACATGCAGAGCCCTGTCCCCCTGCAGAGCTGCAGAAAGAGCCTGGGGAAATTACAGTCCCATATATAATTATTTCATCAGTGCAGAAGAACTAGAACACATGGCAGAAAATTGAAAGCCACACTTAGCAGGCAAGAAGCCTTATGTATATTCTGTTCCTAGCACTTAGGACTATTTTCCAGTTGTCACATCCAGAGGTGCCCTGCATACCCGAGGTAGCAGAAGTAGTATTCTTAATTTGTTATTGATTATTTGATGGCTCCCTATTTAATCAGTCATGTATTTGTCAGTGGAATGCAATTGCTGAACATGAGTAACTCTTCAGCGAATAAAACATAATACCCCAAAAGGAATTTTGTGACACATTGCCTGAAAAGACCACTCTAAAACACACGGTTTGTCTGGGTTTTGTTTCTTTTGTTTGTTTGTTTTTGGTTTGGTTTCCTTAGGGGATGAAGGGGGTTAGGTTTTGTTTTGGTGTTTTGTTTTTGACCCTATTTGACTTAGAGAACCAGCCTCTTTTCCTGCCCCTTTTATCTTCTTCCCCAAACACCCCTGGTAAAAATTTGATTATTTGTTTCATTTTCAGTCCATAAAACACTTCTCAGTCTGAACATCTGAAATGTTAAATAGCAAGCAATTAACTTGCTTTTTATAGAACTGTCTAAAACATGTGGAAAGCTTAGGAATTCATACTTCTGTAGGTTATCTGGGGTGCACACTTCTTCATCATATAATCCCTCAGGATCCAACAGGGTACCTGTGAACAGAAAGGAGATGTGAGTGTCCCAGCATGGCTCATGGGATGTGCCTCTTGGGAAGCTTGCAGAGGCACAGGTGTGTGGGAGAGGGGACTGCTCTGAGAGCACAGTGTGTTCACTTCTCTCTCCAGACCTCCCTACTGCCTGACACCTTGCAAGTGTCTCCACACTTCCACTTTCTCAGACCCCACGACCCTAATTTGTTTTTCTCCTGCCACAGAATAAAGCCTCATTATTAAAAAGGTCTACTTATCTTTAGTATCTTCACAGTTATTAAAGCTCCTCTGGAGAAAGTATTAATTCCTGTTCTAAAACTTCAGCAAGTTCAACTGAGTCTCACCAGGTATTAATATCTCAGAGTTCCAGGAAATCTTTTATAATACAAACCTTACAAATTCGTAGAGTTGATTTGCTTTGTTACATCCTCACTGACAGTATTTATTGAGCACCAAATGGAACACTCTGAGCAGAAGCTGCAGGCTTTCACTGCATGCACAAAGTACAGAAACAATTATTTGGCTACCTCCCCCTCCAAGTAATCTAGAGATTATTTTAAGAGTAGAATATTGGGGAAGGCATTCAGGTGGCTTGATGTGTGACTTCTAGAATGTGGACTGCAGTTCAAGATCTGTTTGGTTCTTAGTTATCATTCCACCAGATATTGTTAAGGTCTGTGAAATTTATGGTATAGAAATACACCTTATAAATATTTGTCCTCTACCAAACTCTTACTGCTGGCCAGCTGAAGCAGCTGCTGCTTAGAGCTGGCTGTGGGTGACAGACAGGGGGGTGTTCCCACACTGGGAGCAGGAGAAGGTCTTACCAATTGCCCAAGGCTTATCCTCCCCAGGACCAGCTCGACATGGGTCTTTGTAGTGTGTAAACAGAGAATGCTGCTGCTCCAGCTTGTCCTCTGCAGGGAAAGAACAGCCCCAAGGAAAGGCACATCAGCTCCTGGTTGTGAACCTGTGCACAGCTCTGTGTTCTGCCACAAGAGCAACACCAAGCCCTCCAATCCTCAGCAGAAGAATCCTAAATACATGGGTTTGATTTGAGTCACTTCAGCCACAGCTTTACGGTGCAGCAGGATCTTGCCTTGGTCAGAAATTCCAGCAAATGCTTGCTATAAACCATGCTTTCCCATGCTTTCTTACAAAGTCTTTTCAGTGGAAGATATTTTGGGTAGTTTTCAGCTCTAAGCTGAAATGAAAGTTTCCAGTGTATCTCTTCCCTCTGTCACTGCCATTGTTTGCTTACACAGTACAAAACTCTTGTTGAGATAGAACACCCAGAGGAGATTGGGCTGGCTTCCCAATGGCAAAGGAAATGCCTGTTTGTGGGCATATTTACACATCTCAGTAAGTTTGAAGATAAAACCTTATGCTTTCTTTGCTTCAGAAGAATTCACTGACTGAATGTTTTCCAAGTTATAACAGGTAAGAGAAAGGATGGGCAACTGATAATTTGCTTGGGATGTTATCTACAGCATTAAAGCCATTCTAAACGTAATCAGCACGACCTATCAAACTTTAAATTAAATTCTTCCTAGTTGCTACTGTGCTCCTTGCATTGAAAGCATACAGCAAATCAAGCTCCTAGGATCACTTGGTAAGAAATCCCACAAAACTGCACACACCAGCATTTCAGACCCTGAGCAAACCAGCAAGTTCCAGTTCTGTGTGTGCTGCTTATCAACACAATCACCATAACCGGGGAAAAAATTGGAACTTGAAAGTACCAACAGCTACAATTCCACTGTTAAATGGCAAAGAAACTGCAAACAGCTCCTGAAAACTTCCTCACAGCACTTACACCTTTTACAAGGATAGAACATCTTAGACACTTGAAGGCTCTCTCTTGGGAGAATATTCACCTGAGTTTGGAACTGCTGCTGCTGCTGTGTATTTGTCACTGTCTAAGCCAAGAGCATGTGTGAAAATGGGAAATAAAGTCCAAAACAAAACTCTGAACTGTGGGCTATGTCTCTCAGACAGAGCCCATCTCACACACCAAAGATCACATCAAATCTCCTCCTGTAAAACACTGGTCTTGCCAAGGAAGAAGCTGCTGATCTCTCTGCTGAACAAAAAGCTGGAGAGCAGCAGTGCTGTGCTCACAGCTGTCTGCTCGTTTGCCATTTTGTTATTCAGAGTCTTTAGTACAGCTGACTGACAGTTCATCTGTCTCATTACATCTTTCCAGCTAGCTCTCAGTCTTGAGAACGTCCTCAGAACTGCAAGGAGATTGAAAATCTAATTTTTCAGGGAGTCCTGGAGTTGGGGCAGATGATTAGAGGACTGATCCTCCCTAAGTTCTGCCATGTGGACAACACAAAGAATTGCTCTTTCTGTCTGAGCAGCCAATTGGTTTCTTTAATGTTTATGGAAAAGTAGAAGATGAAATCATTGCCATTTTTTCATTTCTCAAAGTTTTCCATTGTTGTATTATATGTCTACAAAATCTCCCTCAAAACCAAGATAGATTAAAAAATATTAATTTACAACTGTGGAGCTGACCATGACAAGTCACAGCTGATGACACAAAACTTTGCCCATCTGATGGGAAGGCTTTTTTTTTCTTATGCTAAAAGGCTTTAAAACATTCCAGACTTTTACACAAGTCAGTCCAAAGCAACGTGACAATAAGTAACTTTCTGATAACATTCCCACTAAATGTGAATTCCCTGTACAAATGTTGCCATTATGTTCTGTAAAGCTGGAGGGGAAAACTGAGTTGCAGAAAATTTGTCATAAGTATAAGGTCACTCATGGACCTAAGGATCTTAGAAAACTGTACTGTCAATATAGCTAAGAATAGAAGCTTGGTATTCACTGAAACATTAATTAGCTGTTGTATCAGCCTATGGAGTGGGAAAGGATACAGAAAATCACAAAGAGAATTACAGGAAGCTGATTATTGCTTTAAAAAACTTAAGATACTCAATTAACCTATAATGCTAACAAATGTCCCGAAAACAATGAGTAATGTAAAAAGGGAAGAGAGAACTTTAAAACATTGCATTAATCTTGCTTAGTGCATATGGAAAGGAAGCAATCTGAAAATAAAAAAAATAAATAGCCAGCTTAATTCCAGTTTCCAGGCTGGGTGCATTTTAGAGGGGAGGGTGATGTAAATAAATGTCAGAGATAGCAAAGATAAAATTAATTTTTATAACCCATTTTTCAATCTTCTTTAGAAGTAGTTGCAATGCTTACAACTATTATTTGCAAAAGCAAATTGTTATTTTTGCTTTTTCATTAAAAAGGCAGCTCAGAATTGCATTAATTATGCTCTGTGCTTCTTGTGCAAGATCTTGGGTAGAGTGCCAGCACTTGTCAGGTGGAGAGTCCTGACCATATGTTCTGCCTCACAGCTTCACTGCCATCTCCCTCTGCTCGTGCTGCAGAGCCCATTCACTCTCCATTTGTGATTTGACTGGCCAGTCTCCCGTTCAGTTTGCAGCAGCTTGTTTATTTCCTTGATGGACACCTTTGCCTCCCGGCCACTCCATCCAGTCAACAACCCTGCAAGTGAAGTGTTCAAACCACAGCAGATGTGTCTGCTTGTGTCCCCAGCTCTGCCTCCCTTGCCTGGCACTGCTGCACCTCCTCAGCCTGTGGGGCAGCTGTGCAGCTCTGATTGACCATTTCCTCCCTGTATTCCCTCAAAAATCACTACCCCTGCTGCATTATTCTTCACCCTAAGATGTGTTTGTCTGACTACAGCATTCTGTAGCCATTGCCACTTAGTGCTCCCCTCCACCAGTGAGAGCACTCGGACCACTCTGAGTTTACTTTGGAGCCTGAGTTGTGATGGATTTATTCTTTGTACATATGAGTTAGAAACGAGTGAGAGAAGGGCTGGGGTTTGGGTGGTGGTATTTTCTACCAAACTTTGCTAAAATCCTCCATTTATGTCTGATACGAGTAATGAGATTAGAGATAATAGTTTGGGGGGTTTTAGGTCACACAATGCTTTTTGTTAAAATTGCTTCTGCTACAGCAGTTGCTCTCTATCTCAGTTACCTGACACTTATAAAGATTACAGAATCCACTGGGTGCTGTTGCCAAGTTCAGCAGTTCATCCACAAACCCTGATCTGAATTGCTGAATCCCAGTTGGGATGCTGCAGCTGGAGCTCCCCTGGGCACTGTCCCTGTGATGAGCCCCTCGCTGTACCTGCCCTGTGCTCTCTGTGTGGAGCATTTCAGCTGTGGCCCCTCAGCCCCAGCCACTGATCCATGACATCCAGGGAGCTCTGCTGGGTGCTGAGCTGGACAGAGCAGGGAGGCACAGAGGATACACAGACACAACATTCTGCACTCCACATTGGCAGTTTAACTGTTACCCTAGAAAGTGTAATATTCATATTTGGAAAAAGCTTCCATCTCTGTGAACTCACCACCCATTAATTATGGTTTTGTGGAGTTCTTTTTCTAGTACCCTTAGCATCCAATTAAAAGAAAAAAACAAATTTCTTTAAATAAGAAACCCCAAAAGTACATAGCATCAGTTAATTTTTTCCAAGACTGATTCAGCAATGTTGAATTCTTTCTGCAGCATTAGTCTCCTATGTCTGTATATATGTAATTCCAATTATTTTTAACTGCATGAATTTACTACTTTTTCTCTACAAAAATCCCATACATGTCTCTCATCAGTAACCAAAACTGTTGGACAGTAAATGTTTACCTAATTCAAGTAAAGCTAAACCACTTGATCTGTCCTCATTATTGCTCTTTTGCCTTAAAACCCATCTTGCTTAATAATTCCACAGAGCTCGTGGGATGAGCCAAGGGGAGTAGCTCACACTCAAAGCTCATACTTATTTTAGAAATGTCTGCATCAATTAAGTTTTTCCTAGCAAAAGACATTCATAATTTAGTATATAGTCATATATTGCTATAACCCACAGGGATCAAGAACATTCCTACTCCTTTTCAGGGCTGGTGGACACCAGGAAATGCAAACCTTGTCTTACCAGAGGAGCAGTTATCAAAGTTGAGATCTCCACAGAGTACATCAAAAGCCACCAGCTCCTCTGGATTGGCTGTACTGGAGGAGGAGGTAGATTTTCTGAATTCAGACAGCCAATCTTGAAGCATATCCAGTTGCTCACATCGAACAGTAGTGTCTCCTGCAGCAAAAAAACAAACAACCAAAATGAGGAGTGAGACCTCCTGTTAGAATGTTACTCAGCCATGTGTGAGCTGCTGAGCTATTGGCAGACATCCTGAGAAAAAGGCTGCAAGGTAAGAAATGGTGTGGCCAGAAGGGGACTCCTAGTGCTGAGCCTGTTAGGAGCTCCATTGGGAGCCACACTTTTTGATGGTTTTAAGTATCTCCTTCTGGAATCAAGAACATCTGAAGAAATGAGAAGACAAGTGCCCTGCAGAAACCACCCAAAACAATGATGTTTCTTGTCATAGGAGAATCTGATGCAGTACATTTATAATCAGGAATTCAAAGTTAAAATCCTACTTCAGACAGAGCTAGACATTATGTTCTGAGGTAAATCACTTGATCTTGCTTTGCTTTCTGATTTTTGAAAAGGAAAAGTTTAGCTTTCAAGTGTAAGTAGTAAATATACATCAACGGTACATTCAGCTTACTTATACTGTGGTAGTCCATCTGAGGAAGGGTTCTATTTATGGTCAAGAAGAGAATGCCTAAACTGGAAGCATTTTTTCATATTTTTAAAGGTTCATGTTGGGAACAGGTTTAGGTAGGTAGCAATTCAGAAATAAAAACCAGATTCTTTTCACCAGTTCCAGAGTTACACCAGGATATGCTCTGTTCTACATGGAAGGGCTGAGTTTGATTGGTTCCCAAATGGAACCATCTGACACACAAAACAGCTCTTTAATTACAGCAACTAACCACACTAAACTTCAAGCACATTAGGTGACACAAGTCTAATAAAAAATGGTTACTGTCTCTCTCTTACAATGATTACAGCAAATCATTTTGATGTGGACAAAGGAGCAGAAAGATCCATTCTAGAAAGAATTCTTTACCATATTGTCTTTCCTTTTGTTTTGGTTTCACTATCCCTAGAGTTAACAGCTATAATTTTGCTTGTTTCAGACTTTTAAAGATATATGAAGTCAGAATAACATTACTTTTCTTCAAAATAAAAGATTTGTTTTCAAATGCCACAATCAGAAGGAAAAGCACCAAGCCCAAAATTACTTAGTCTGAGTAGAATTTTACTTTGACATAATTTACTACTTTGTAAAAGCTGTTTACTTATGTATGTCCAGAGCTGCTTTCACAGAGGCCACTGTGGAGATGGTGAATATTTAAGTCTGCACCCTCACAGTTTATTAAACACTCATCTCAACTGCAGCTGTCACCAGGACTCTTTAGAGACTCTTGAAAAGTGGGCTCTGCAGCTTTAGCACTGTCACTGCATTAGCACACACAGGCTCCAGCCATTAGGGCTTCACCTTCCCACCACTCTTACCCTGTGAAAGGCTGGAATTTCAACATCATCTCAGGGCAGGGGTGAGCAGGAAGGTGTTAAAGCAACAGTTAAATACAAACAGAATCAGAAATGTTCAATCAAGGATTATTTGATATGATGCTAAATAATTAAAAGAAATACTGAAAAGACCATGACTAGGGAAAGAAGGTTTTAAGTAGGCTCTAACATTGACTCATGTCTTCAGACTGGTAATTCCAACAGCAAAAAATCTTATCTTTTTCTTCTGTTTGTGTTACTCCTAACAAACCTTTACCAGCTGGGCTGTAATATAAAAGCAGATGTGTTTCCCAGATCTATTCCCTAACCTACAGTTTCTAGTTACTTGTACCTCAGGTTCCCATTGTACCCTACTCACACAGCTTGACACTCTTGGGAAAGCCCCTGCTATGACAGCACAAGAAAGCCCCACAGTGAAGATGGAGCTGAACAAAAGCACAGGAAATAGGTCAGGTGGAATAAATAAAGCCTGGAGCAGGTGACACTCACTACAAAAGGTGTGCGTGACTAACAGACCCATCCTGCTTAGCTAAAGATAGGGGAGAAATCACAGATTCATGGAATGTATGAGCTTGTGAAAGGCACCTCTGCAGATCATCCAGTCCCAAGTAGGGATCACCTACAGCAGGTTGTTCAGGACCATGTCAGGTTTTGAAAATTTCTATAGCTGGAGACTCCATAACCTCTGGGTAGCCTGTTCTGATGCTTCATCATCCTTGCAATAAAAACCATTTCCCTGTGTTTAAATGGCATTTCAGTTTGTGCCCAGTGCCTCTTGTCCTGTCACTGCACCCCAGTGAGGAGAGGCTGCCTCCATGTTCCTTGCACCCTCCCATCAGGTATTCACACTTGGACAAGAGTTTTCTCATTCCTGGTGGAGCTCATTCAAATTCATGGACTGTCCTCCTTTTGCAGCATCTGAATCTTTCTCTCCTGTCTCCTGTCCTTAGGCTGTACTTTTTCTGACCTGCCATTATTTCCTCATAAGATAACTTGCTTGTTGACAAGAATGCAGTAAAATCTTGTTTCCCACAAAGTCCCAATTACATAAATTACTTCATTTTCTATGATGTGCTTTTACATTCCTGAATGGCCAAGGATTTTTTACTCATTTTCTGTGAACTATCTGTCTGGCATGGCTTCACCAAATGAGAAATAAAATAACAGGGCCATTACCACATGGACATAAAACTCAGGCAGCAACCTGTCCTAGATCAGTGTGAAAAATACAGCAAACCCACTTAACTGAAACACAAAAAGGTAAAATTCTCCAACAGAAAAACCTTGAGAAAACCAAGACACACACAGGCAAAATGATGTGTCTGATAAGATGCATTGTTGTCACTAGAAAAGCATTAACTGCATAGTGACATACATCTCTCTCTGGGGATGCTGAGCCTTTGTAACAGCCCTGTACAGCTTTTAACCTCAGGGCTCGACAGGTAAACAGGAGCCTTGGAGCTCTGGGTACATGACTTTCATCTGTCTTTAGCAAAGTGTGGACTTTTGACAGCCCAGCATCCCTGACTATCCCCACTAGAGGTCATGGAAGTAATTGCTCTTCAGGGCACTACTGGGAGTAGGGGCATATAGTCAGCTACATTTCCAGGACACAAGATGGGATCTCTCTAATGAATCCCTCTAACGAGTGACTTGAATGCAATTGTTTTCTGAGATTAGTGTTATCCAGCTCACTGCAGCTTTCAGCAGCTACTGCATGTATCCATGTGCAAAAGCTCCTGCTCAGACCCGAGTCTCCCAATGATCAATAACTTTGGAGATGAAGATAAATTAGCTCATCAGACACCCAAGCAGAAGAGAAGCCAAAGTTGCATCCAGCACATCAGGGGAACAGACAGTTCAGTAAATATTAACAGAAGAGATCTAGGTAGTAACTCCCAACAAAGGTTCAACTTCTTAAACATTCAGATAGAATCAGTGATCTGACTGCCACCAGGGATTAGCCAAAGAATACAGATTTGTACTAATTGCTCTGCACTCTTTTCTTCAGTAACTGGCCTGGAAAAATGCACATAATTGTGTCACGATGGGTTCCCGCAGCCAGCATTTCTGAATTCTCTGAAAGCTCCTTTCAGCTTCAAATCTTGCAGAAGGATGAAAGGGTAACAGGGAAAACTCCAGCCAGCATAAATAAACACTTCACCTTTGTTCATTGTAGAATAATCATACTTGCCCTTTCCATTCACTTTGAAAGCACTCCAGTGAAACCCTGGCTTCAGTTAGAACTCAGGCAAGTATACACTGACTGTTCTGTCCTATCCTGAAAGACATTGGAAGGAGCACTATGGTTGTAGGACAAAGCAGATACAGGCCTAGTCACAGGAAATTAAAAGATCTAGTGGAGGCAGTGCAGTATGGGATATACTGGCAGGAAACTTGGGAAAGAAGAGAAAAAAAAAACTTGCGAAGTGTAGGATGTAAAGCCTAATGACAAGGGAAAATTGTTTCCAAGTCACAAACCAAAGGCTTCAGTTCAGCTGTGAGACAGGCTGTGTCACACCTGACTGTGTGCAGACCCCTGCACTTGTAACACTTCATCCAGGCTAGACTGAGGAAATAAAATAAACCAAAGTAAGAATAAACCAAAGTAAGAACCCAAAGGAACAAAGTCCCCTTTTATTCTGCTGGGTTCCTTTTCAGCTAGGTGAGGTCCCCAGCCAAGTACAGCAGAGCCTAGGACAGCTGGGGTAGCACAGCTGAGAGGAGGGGAAGGACAGGATGCCCTGCTGTGGATATACAGGCTCTGCTGCTTCAGGAACATCTGTGGAATCACTGCCTAAGGATGCTCAGCACTGCAGCTACTCCTGATTGCACCACCACAATTCCAAACCCTCAGAGAGCTTTCTCAGTGCTGAGCTCTATTTCAGCTCTGTGGCTACATTCACACTGAATGCAGAACAGGGATGTGAGCAGGTTGTGAGATAGATCCAGCAGACTACATCACTTGAATGGGGCTGGAGTAGCTTGGGGCTTACTCTGTACTGATGGCTTGGCGGGGTGTCTGAGAGCTGTGACTCAACAGGACTCGGGATGTGGGTGGATTCAAGGCAGCAAAACCTGTCCAGAACATTAATCACTGACTAATCAACAGACATGAAAGAACCATGTAGAATTAACAGCCCCATGGAAAATAATTACATCAAATCTCATTAAAAGATCCCTTCATTTGTCACTGAAATGCAAGTATTTCCACAGTGGAAATAAAGAACTTCTTCATAGCAGCAACCAGTACCAGGCAGAGACCTGAGAGGAAAAGCTACATCTAATTCTATAATTTCTTGAAAAAGTTGAGGGTCAGGTCTGAACAAATAGTAATTTCTCAGAACAGAGTTGAGCCAGCACATACCTTGAGAAAAGCATTAGTAGCTGGTCCCTGATCATAAGCAGTTGGATCATTTCACTTTATACTTATGCAAGTATCAGAACTGTCAAGTGTAAGTTTATGTATCCTAGAAGGGAAACCAGGTTGCACTCAGCCACGTGTGACAAGATGATTTAAATGGCTGACCTTTCAAACACTGCTTGTTTTTATAGATACACATCTTTACATTGTGAAACTGGGTTTTTGGATAATTTAATGCATGAATGTTATGAATGTTATGAATCAAATGATGCAAATCAGAAAGCACAGCTCTGCCAAACTTACTAACTTCAGTTTTCCATTTCATTACATAAACAAATATGATATATCTAGGGACAGACTCTTAAATCATTGTCTGCTCTATTTGAATGTAGTTTGAACCAGATAAGCCCAAAAATACAAAGCAGGAAAATAAAAGGTTGTGGTTTACCCTTGAACAAACTTTAGGCTGACTCTGAAGATAGAACATTACTTCCCCTTTCTTCTTCCCTCCCCCCTCTTCCTCTTTAATATTCTAGGGATTTCACAATGTGGTTATCAAGGACTAGCTGAGAATACATGACTAGGCAGTAAAAAGGAACAGGACTGAAAACTAGAAACAAAACCCAAAAAGCTGAACTAAACTGCAACAGCGATAAATCTCAGCAATCCCACAGTACATTACTGTAAGTTAAAAATAGAAAAGCAGAGAAGGAAGGAAGCAGAAACTTTTACATTGTTAAAAAGTAGCTGAAAAATTAATTAATTTTTTTTAGAACTAGCCCGTGTCTCTAATGGACTCGAGAGCTGGCAGTTCTGTTCCCAGGTCTGTGTGTGGCTGAGGCAGGGTGCAGCAGCAGAGCAGCACACGGGTTCACAGCTCCACCATCCACTGCAGCCCTGGCCTGCCTGGTCCCAGCACATGGGCTGCCAGCAGCCAGTCTGGCAGGGCTGTCCTGCTTCCAGCAGCCAGGAGCACAAGAACCACAGCCATATGAAATACAGGAGGGGTATCCAACCCAGTGCTGGTCATACTCAGAGTAAATGTCTGTAGGTTTGCTTTTCTAACTACACCTACTCCAAGTACAGAACTGCTTTTAAACATGTGATCAAGAGAATTTTCCAGTGAGTATATTAACTTGCTAGTCACTCATGGATGAAATTTGCAGGTCCAAAGCCGGAGAATTTCAGCTTTTCCCACCAGAAATCAGCAGCTAGAATTATGGTCCTAACATGTATCTTCTGATTATCTCCCAGTTATGTACAAAGAAATTTTTGTTTATATGCTGATACTCACAGTAGGGGTTGTTAAATGCAGTGGCGTTAACAATGATAGTAATGTACTTCTAAAATGTCAGTATTTGGTTAAGAAGTAGCAAAGAGAAGTTCCCAAGAGATAGTTTTTGTGTGTGCCCTATAATAATTACTCTGAGACTGAAGATGTGAAGGGCTGATACTCACCTACCACTCTTTGCAGCACATGCTGCACTTGACTGTCAGAAACACAGGAGGGGCAACACCATCGCTCTTGTGCACAAAAACAGCACCACAGGCTGGAAATAGGGGCAAACAAAGATATGAATCATAGGACAGTACCTGCAATAGCTTGCAAGTGAGTGCAGGAAATGTATCCCACAATTCTTTGGTCCTGAGGTGTACTTCCCACTTGCACCTGGAAGGGAAGAAATAAAAAGGTGATTAATAGAAGAGCTCATACAACTTTACTTCCAAGCCCATCTATGCTGCTTTTTTTACCATTCTTTCCAGCCAACTCCATTTTGATACCAGAAAAAGCCACCAGAGACACACAGTGAGGTCTACTGCTCTTACTAGGGCTTGTGGCCAGCACACCAACCCTTTGCACATCACCGTGTTCAGTGCTTTGATTTTGATCTGCAACACGTAAAAAATTTTTACTTTCTCCTGTTGTTCACAGTCCCACTGGTTCCCTGTCCCAGCTCTCATTCCTGCGTACAATTCAGGCCCACCACTCAAGTGCCTTATAAAACCAGTATTACCAGCAGCCTAATTCTTGCTACCTGTGTGTGAGTAGAATGTTAAAGGAAAAAATGCCAAGGCCATCTAGGGAAAAGGATGAAATATGAAATAAATATTGGTTTTGATCATGTTTTCTCCATTCCACAGTAAGTTTTGGATTTTGATGGATTTTTTACATTCTTCTGCAAAGATGTTGGGGCCCTTGATGTGCCTCAGCAGCGTTTGCACCCTTCAACCCACAGCAGCATCCCCATGCCTGTCAAGCAGACAAAAAAACCTACATGGAATCCTGCTCTCACACACAGAAGATGAAGGGCTTCCAGGGAAGCTGGAATGTAGTATAATTCCTCATCTATATCTTAAGCTACAATCCTTTAAAAATGTACTTGCAGGTCGACACACAAGCAATTTAAAATCAAGTTCTGCTTTAGGTTTTCAACTCTATTAAGAATTTTGGCAGTTGAGGACTTAGCTGCAAGTCAAAATTCCCAATGATAAGTGGATAAGTTTGGGATTGTGGCAAGAAACTATTTAGAGTACATGGTTTTCTTGTCGACAGTTTATGTGGCAACACTGCATGAATTAAATAAAATGCCCACAAAGGAAAGCTGTACCCAGGGCTCAGAAAACACCACCACAGACGACTCTGCTTCACAAGGCTAGGCTCAAATTTTATCTGACACCTCTAAATAACAAGCAGTGCTCCATTTCATATGGACACAATTTTGCCAGCTTGGGTGGTTTTCTTGTTTTTCAGCTATTCAAGAACCATCTGATTCATTTTATAACTGAAAAGACAGCTTTGCAGTAAGTGAATTTGGAAGTCATTTGTACTTAACAATGCCTTGTTAACTTTGAGGGTTTGTGCCAGCCAGGGGAGTAGATAATAAACAAATGGCATTATTCTGTCCTCAGTCTGTTCAGTCCTTTTTTAGACAGTTTTACAAATGGATATTGATGGTGTTCTTATTGCTGTTCCCATTCAGCTAACCTGCTTCAGGGTGGCAGAGGGAGACAAGGCAAATACAGGCAATCCCTGGTGCATCCACCCTGGCAGGAGATTCTCCTGAGCTCACAAGATTGCAGCAGCCTCAGAGGATGGGCAGCTCTGCTGGATCAGGGACTGCTGCAGGAGCTGCCCTGCACAGACCTCTCCCTCCTCCCTGGGGCTGCCTGAACATCTCAGTGGCACTGCTGAAGCACAAGGAGCTTTCTCTCCAACTCTTTTACCCACATATGCCATTCCAGTAGAAAAGTGGAAAACAGTTTATTTATTCCTTCTACTGTCTAGGGCAGGCATGTGAATGAACCATATTTTCCAAACTCAGTAATTCAAAACCAGGATTTCTCTTCAATGCTATAAAAAAACCCCTAAACTATAAAAAGTCTCCACTTGTTTGCAAATGTGCAGTGTTTCCTGCAGCAGAGGGCAAGTGTGGATGCCACACACGTTTCATCATCATCCACCATAACCTTTCTGGAAGGGAATACTGCACATAAAGTGTTCTGCCTTACAGCAGCAATGTGCTCCTTATAATCCCCTTATTGACAAAAGCAGATGGAATCATTCCAGTGTTTCTATTCAGAAAGCATAAAAGATTTAAGTGAAAAAGCTGAACATCCAAACATGAAATATAGCCCAATTGAGAAAAAGAGTCAGCTCAAACTGGCTTTAGAATTTCCTGTGCAGCCCTAATGGAGTGCCTGACAAAGCCTTGTACTCCTCAGCCAACTTGTGCATAGGATCATACTAATTTCCATTAATCATGGATAAATGTGTATTGTTCAGTGTGCCTGTGTGCACAGATCTGTGCTGAAGTGGACTTGGGATCTTTTGCTCTCAAAGAATTGTCAGAAATGGCCCAGGATGAAGCCTGGCTGTGCTGGATGGAGGGGCCTGAGCCCAGCAGATTCCCACAGGGACAGTGCCCCAGGGCTGTGCTGGAACACACAGTCCCATGGGGAAAGGACAGGGGGCTTTCATAAACACTCTGCTAATTAAAAAAATAAAGCCCAAAAGCAAGAGCTGAAGACATTAACATAATTAGAATTTCCTTGGAAAGTGCCAGCATGGAAGTGGATCCAAAGCAGCTCGTGTCCCAGATTTCACATTTCCTCCAGCTTTTTTGACTTTTAGGGGTCTGTAGTTTCTTTTGAGAGGCAGTACTCATGGCAACCACTAAACTGAGTATATTTGGTGTATAATCATACGGAGGCAAATATTTGTGACAGCTACTAGAAGAGTAAATAAATACCTTTGCATCCTCCTAGACAGTTCCCAGCTACAATAGAGGCACTACTGTATTAAATACAATCTGAAGTAAAATAGTAAGAAAAATCTGTTTATTCAGTCTAATTTGGTATTTCACAGATGGACAAGGACTGTGGGCTGTGCAGACAGGAAACCTACTTGACCTCTGAAATACTGCAAGCCCTACAATTTCACATAGAAACATCTTTTAGTGTGGCCAAGCACTGCAGCTATTTCAGGCTGCTGCATTTTCCAGGCTCTGTTGGATGGTGGTGGCTCGTCTGGGGCAGCCACGTGGCAGGAGGACAAGGCTGAGCCTTCAGCTCAGCCTCCAACGTGGACCTTGGCAGGCAGGCTCTGCTTCCAGCACACCAAGTCAGCAATTCAGAAATATAATTTTAGCTGCTTAATACAGAGGAAACTTCCACAGTCACATTTACAAAGAAAATATATGTAAACAAAAAAGTCAGAGTGGCTCAGTCACCATAAGCCTGACTTAAGCTCACCTCAGCTGCTCTACATTGGTAGCTGTGTGTCAATAACACATTTACTGAATCATGCTTCTGTAGGGACCTACTTCAGGCACTGCTTTCTAAAAATCATCTTACAGTCTCGGTTGTGCCATGAACCATTCCCCTTTGTGTGTGGAAATGTACAGGAAGATCATATCTAAATATAAGGTCCCAATGTTTTAAAACATTTATTTTAAAATTATTACAGGAGGAAAAAGGTATGTGATAACCTGTTATACAATAGTGTTACCTAGAGGTAAAATTAAAACTGACAGAACCTATTTGTGGTTTAATAAAATGCCCAGTTACATAATTTTCACATTAAAAATTTGCATTTTCCACAATTATGCGAAAATATGCAATATATATTCCAATTCTCACTAGATTTGCAATAAATAAATTAGCCAAACATTGAGAAGCTAAGAGTGGATTTAGATCCCTATTACACCCACTGACCATTACATTTTATTTGCACTCGGGAGGGGGGCATATAAAGCTCATTACAGATGGGAAAGGGAATTTTTTCCCTTAAGGGAGAAATCCTGCTAAGGGTGTGTTTGGAACCCAAGATGCCAGTTTCTGCTGCTGCATATTTATATTTGTCCCCTACCTGTAAATGAAATAAATAACTGCAAAACTGACCACTCTGAATTTTTGTTTTCTGAGTACTGGCTGTGTCAAGCACACAAAAGTACTTGACATCAAGTACTTTTTATTAAAAGATTTCATCTCAATGCCACAGCACATTAGTACAATCTGTTGGAGAGACCATGCTGGGACTGTGCTGTGCAAGACTGGGGATATTCCTAGAATTGTTTTGCAAAAGCTTTCCTACATGACTGAGGAATGGTTTGCCCTCCACTGAGACTGGTATCAGGTAATAAATGGCTCATGAAAGAAATCATGCCAACAAGGTTATGGCAGAAAGATTCTTGTTGACAGGAGAAAAAAAACCTAATGAGTAGCAAGAACTGAAATTTTAGAGCTACAGCAAGGGAAAATAACTTTAAATTTAATCACACTGCTTGCTATCATGGGAATTTCCTGCGCTAACTGGAAAATCTTGCACATCTCATGTTTCCCATATGCTAGCATAGTAAGTATACAAAGCTGCAAACTTGACAAATAGCTTTTCTCTTAAGAGTTTATATTTACACACATCTGTTCCAGCAGTGCAAAACAATTCTGTCACATCTGGATGTCAAGAAAAGCATCAACAGATACTTAAACAAAACCCATGGGAATGCTACTTCAGTACTGGGGTATTTCTTTACCACCTTGAAAAACAGCTTCAGACAGCTCATTGTTGTGTTAGTAAATCATCAGGTGCTTTGAAGAAAATGTTCTTTAATGATTAAAAATTTCAATTGTGCATGAGAAATGTCACTTGATTAAAGAACCAATCTAGAGTATCAAATACTGACTAATAATATGTACACAAACCCAAAACATTTATTATGGGGAGAACTTAATCTTTAGTGACATTTTCTAGAAGCTTCACTTTGCCAGGAGAGAGCCATCAAAAAATATCCAAAATAAAAAAGTTTCTTAAATGTGTACCCTCCAAAACAAAGGATTTATTTACATACACATCCAAGCATATGCATTGCAGGATTTGCTTCAGGGAAAGCAAATCCTGGTATGCAAACCAGATGAGAGCTAAAATTTTGGCATACTCATGGGAAAAGTTCTTCACAAAGTCTGTCACCCCAGAATCATCATGTGGCCAACAGAGCTGGGAAAGGCAAAAATAACCTGCCTGTAACACTGAGACTCCTCCAGGTAAATTGGGATCTCCACAGCCTAGCTCCAGCTTCAGCCAGTACAGTTTAATCACATCTTGGGCTGTAAATGAGCAAAATCCTCCATTTCATCCACTTAGGTGACCATGGAGGTGTCAGTTTTGCCAGTGAATTAAATGTGGACCACAGTAGTGCTCCCTGCATTGCTCTTCTGAAGAGGATAAGTCACCAAAGCTCAGAGCTCTGCAGGAAATGAATTCACAGTCATGACAGGAACCACGCTGATGATGGTCATATTATGAAGAAAAACTAACCAGGCTGAAATCACCTCTGCATGCTCTGGGGGAAAAAAATATCCTCTCTCCCTAAAAACAAAAGTATGAACATGGCATTTGTAAATAATATCATCTGCACAGGGGCCTTGAGGAACTCCGTGTTGGAAATAAAACACCTCAGACAGAGAGCTAGTGCAGGGCACAGAAACAGAATTACAGTCGATGTGACAGTGACTTACTCCCACAGAAATATTCATCTTACCATATGTAGCCAATATTGTTTAAGTTCAAGGGAAACTCCCTTAAGAAGAGCCTGAGACTGAGCTGAATTTCAGTGGCTAGAGCAGGTGCACATGCACAAGGAGTGGTGTTTCACACACACTGCAGGGCTGCTGCTCTGAGATGTGCTGGTGACAGGCTCTGCACCTCCCCACTCCACTGCAGTGGGGATGTCATTATGTAACCCAATGCAATTATAATGAGTTAACAGTGAGGAAGGGAAAAGAAAGAAATGGAGAATACAAATTGTTTTCTTTCCAGTACAACATTTCTGTAATCTTTCAAATTGTATCCACCGCTCCTGCACTTTTTTCGCATTTCAGCAAATTTCCAATACAAGCAGGAGAGTCTGCATGAAGAACCTAACCTGAACAGCCACACTGTGCCCCAGTCCTCATTCCTGTTACTGTTAAGAGAAGATGCCAAGGAAAACTTGCAGCTGCTCCCATTCCCACCTCAAACATTCCTGTACCACAGAGATGACTTAGATTAGTCATAACTCCCAAGAAAGATGTATTTTTGGTTAGCTTATACAGGGTACAAAAAGATCTATCTTATTTTCCATCCTTTAACAGCTCTGCATTTTGCCTTCAGAAATATGTAGTGGCTTCTAAAGAAGACACATTAGTTAAATCCCTAGTTTATTATAATAAACATGTTATTTAAGTATATTAAAGAAGCTTAAAATGTAATAGAAGTCAGCTCAAAATTGTGTGGTGCTCTGCAATTCTTTCTAGCTACATTTGCACTTGATTATTTCAGAATACTATGTTTTCCCACCTGCTATGTGCAACAATTACTGTTCCATGAACTCAGAGAATTTGTTATTTGGCAAATCTTCATTAAGCTTATATATGAGGGAAAGTGGCTGTGAATTGGTGCCACAAATGAAGGGCTCTTCCTCTTCCAAAAAGGATAAAGCCCACAACTCACATTTTCTCAAATCTGTATTTCATTCTGCACAACAGTTTTTATTTATCCCCATTAATGAAGGGGAAAAGGACTGTGAATAATAAAATTATATCAAAGTGAAGGGACATGGTACGGTGCCATGTTAAAGTATTTTTCTTTTTGTTCTTTTTAAAAAAAAAGTCTCAGTTTATTGGACTCCATCCAATCTCTGCATTAACATTTTACAGCTGAAACTCAGCATGTGGAAAATGTTTAGGTTACCCTCCTGCCTTAAATGGCACAGCTTGAGAGTCATCTAAACAAATTCACGAGCAGCAGTAGTAGACATTTCTTTTATGCTTCTTGGGATAGCTGTAGGTACTGGACAGCTGATCAAGGACAAGGATATCTAACCACTGAAAACTCTAGGTGTTCTTTAACTGGGGTCAGAAATCTGCCATTCCCCTTTTCTGTGCACTCCTGAGGTCCAAAATCTTCCCCTCAATCCAGTGAGGAACTGCAGCAGCTGCCCAGGCAAACAAAGCATGCACTGGCTGGCTTGGGGCAGCAAAGCAGCTAAAATTGCCCAAGTGAAATGCATCTGCACCAGAAATATCAAAAAGGAGAATCACAGAGGTTAATTCAGGGAACCCTCATTTTCTCACACAAAGCAGGCTCCTCGAGAGGGCAAAACAGTAAAAATTGTGCTTCAAAACAGTTTTGCAATCAGAGCTGCTGCTCCTTCTACCATCTGTTACCACCATATCAGCTCTTTGGAAAACAAGTTGAGCTTTGCACACAAAGCAAAGGTTGCTAGGTTTCCTTTAAGCAATGAATAATAACATGTTCTCTGCACAATTACTGTACTCCCTGAGAACAGCCTTCATTTTCAGAGAATTTGAAAAGTAAATCTGTTAATAACCTTAGGAATTAATATTAATTAAACACAACTTCTTCCAGAAATATAGCAAAATCCACAAGACATTATTTTTCCTTTTGATTTTGAAGAATACTACTAACTGTTCAAACTTCCCACATCAGACCATAGTTTTGCATTATGTTCACATACTGTGTTTTAACTTAGAATTCTTAGTTTTGCTGAAATTGACTCTCTTGGCAGATGCCACAACCCAGAATAATTTCCTACTAGGAGCAGGAAGAAGTACAGCCTTCTGCACACCACACTTCTGTATCTCCCAGTCCCATTGGGAGGAAGGAACCTCCAAAACCTCTCTCTCTATTAACAGCCATTTTGAAAACGATGCCTCTTTCACTCACCTCCCTACTCTGAGTGTGCATCTATATCTCTTGGATAGCCTAGATTTACATTACTGTTACAACTATTACAATTTAAGGATAGAGAGTGAAATTTGTCAGCAAAAGTGAGTTTTTATTAGATTGCTACACCTGGAAAAATATGCACAAACTCAGCAGGTCAAGTTAAGGATGCTTTCCAGTTTTGTTGCGCTACTGTCCAAAACTTAGACAGCATCCCTGGCACAGCATAACTAAGGCTCCACACTAGATCCTCTGTCTAAAGAGGGACATTGACATTTTGAATCCTTCTAGTAAACTACAGACTGGTGATGCATTACACAGTCTCTGCTCAGCACTCATTGACACCTTTTAAACTTGATTTGACAATGGTGATTTGTAAAATCAACATCCAGTTTCTGAGAAGGATGTGTATTTTACAAGTCCCTTTAAATCCATCAGAACTACGGTGCATTAGCATTATGTGTGTGTCAAAGCTGCAGCTGCAGAGGAGCTGAGACCACTGCAAGCTGCACCACGTTCCAAGCCAGCTTTCCAGTGCCAGTCACCAGCACAGTGGCTGTGCCAGGCCCACTTCCCACCTCTGCAGTCAGCAGCAGCAGAGACAATGGGAGTTATAAAACCTACAAAGTGACTCAAGGGCTCTTGTCTTCGGCATTTTAAATTAATGTGAAATGCCACGCCAGAACAGAGTCACAGCACAGTCTCCCAAGGGCCCGGACTGCCCAAGTATGAAAATGGATTGGCTGATTTATGGATTTGCTAACTTCTCCTCTGAGTCTTCAGTGGCAAGTAGGAACTATGGTTTAACACTTCAGACATGAAATTGTCACTTGGATGTGACATTTCCCCCCTTCATCTATGCTACTTTTTTCTGTGACCGTGTTTTTTGTACATCCCAATGAGACCCTCAGATTGGAAACAAAAACACTGGTAGAGTTTGAAGAGTTCCAAGTGCCAAATGCAAATTAGCCTTCCAGCTTTGCAGAAAATGGACTTCACACAATGGCTCCTCACAACTACATCATCCTCATGTCTTCATCCTGACCTGGAAAGCATCAGCCCCTACAGATGGAAAAACCAATCTGATCTCTGTCAGGAAAGTGCCAGCAGTAGCACCTTTTGTGGCAGACATCCTCAGGAGGAGAACAGAGGCAAGCTTCCTTTGCACAAGTCTCCAGATAGCTGCTGGGTAGCATGAAACTGTGTTAAAAGCCTCTGTAATTTACTTCCAACTTGGCTCCTTGGTTGTGACACCCTAGGTGTTAAACCACAATCAAATCACTTTACCCTCCTGTACTTTAGTTTCTCCTTCTATTAAGCAGATATTGACCTTTCTTCATTATGCACTCTGAGACGTAGGAATGAAAAGCAGTAGGTAAGAGCTGATTGTTATTAGAGCTACTAATAATAATCCTTGAGCTCTGTAAGTCTCTCAGGTAAAATAATTTTGTATGACTAAGCAAATCTCTCAAATCCTTCCAAATCTCTACCTGAACTTTACAATTTAGATAGTTAAGATAGGGCAGAGAAGAAGAGGGCAATGGAAAATAATTTCTTATTCACTGGAAACAGAACCCATTCTAATATGAATAAATGTACAAAACACTTGAACCAAGGCAGTAGGAATCTGCTTTGTGTCAGAGTCCCCCAAAGCAGTTTTGTCATTTTCAGATTATTTCAACTTTCTTTAAATATTTAGTTCTGAGACCCTTAATTTATCTCCCTAACTGTTCTATTTGTACTAAGAAGACAATCCTACTTATTAAACATCAACCAGATTCTTTCTCTGAACATTCTTCTGAATTTTGATGTTGGGTGTTTCTTAAAGTTCAGAATAATTGGAATAAAGTCTTCATCCTCCCCATGACTGGAAACATGAACTGGCTTTATCCATATTCTCAAAACATATGAGCCTTCTCCCCTCAATGGCTTTGCACAACTTTTGGCTTTTAACCAACGTAGAGAGCAACTGCTCCTTTACTCAGAGATGGAAGCTGTGCAAGGGGAACAGTCTTTGCAAGTATCCTTCCAAAACAAAACTCAACTGATGCCTTTTCTACTTCATAACTGGGAACACTGCATTCCACAGGAGTCAGGAACTTAAAAACCCAGGGTTTGCATAGGACAGAGGCTCAACTCCATGCCCCTATGGAGTGGGAAGCAATCAGGACACTCGTGTTCTGCAAGGCTCTTACTTTCTCTAAAACCTGAGAAACTCTAATGTAGGACTGGCTGGTGTTATAGACATTCAAAATTCTGTAAAATTTCAGTAAAAGTCCCACCAGGAAGCAGGGAGATAAGCTGTCCATTGGGATGGCAGAGTGCTGGCCAGAACAACACCTGCCACCCTGCCACCCTCTGCCAGCTTCCTGCTGCCCCAGTGGAACAGCTCGAGCTCCTCGAGTTGCTGCACTGATTCTCACTCACTTCAGAAACAAACCAGGCTTTTACTTACTGTGTGTAGTTTTTGTCTCTGGAGCCCACCCAATTGCTGACTAGTCACCACATTAAGAAAAACACCTCTAAATCTCCTCTATTTCAAAGATAAAATTAAATAATTATTCCTACTCTATGTTGTTGCTGTCATTAAAGAAATGATCTATGTACAATCTGTCATTCAATGTACAATTAAGAGAGAAAGTAAATTCATGTTAAGATAGACTTAACTCAGAATGAAAAATATTTTAGGTATGAAGAAAAGTATATCAGAATGACACAGACAGGAGGAAAAACAGGCTTATGGATGGGTAGAATTCTGTTATGTTCAAAAAAATGGAGTCATCTTTGGAACTTCATAATAATTGGCCTCTATTCCCTGCTCAGCTGTAACATTATTTAACAACTTGGATCCATAATTAAGTTCATCATCCCAGTGGAATCTTGAAAAGAGGCTTAATTTTCTGCAGGAGAAATGGAGACATTGCAGCCCGCCTAGCAGGGTGCAAATCAATGACTCAGCAATGGGCAGTTAAAAACAGATTGGTTTTAATCTCTTAATCCACGATATATGCATATGTTCAAGGGTAGTCTTTGTGACCCCAGAAATATTTATACTGCACAAGATCTATGTTCATTCTTTGCTTGCAGCAACTTGTGATGAAAAAATAAATTGTTGCTGTTTATAAAGACATAAGAGTGCAACATAGAGAGCTTAGACTCAGTTTTTGGAAACTTGTATTCAGATAGGCTTTTGTTTATGTCAATATACATGAAATACTGAACTATTATCAGGACCAAAAATCTAATATTTGGGGGGTTTTTTTACATAAGTCACAGTACCAAAAGTTTTTGCTTTGGTTAAAACCTACAAACAGAGTACAAAGCCTCCCACTGATCCTTATTCACAGTCCATATTCTTAACAGCTGTTAATGGCTTTTGTTGAGGACTTGTGACTAGAAAGTACATATAATTTGACCATCTGATGTACTTTGCCAATATTAGAAAAGAAGTTCAGGATTTAGTTAGTGAAACCCATTCCAAACTGTAACTAAATCACAAAATCTGAAATTCAGTATTTTTCAGATTTTTCTAGGTTTGGGTCTACAGAATTGAATCTCCGGCAAAAAGTTTTGGTTCTTGATTAATCACAAATTAGAAAAGCCCACTTTCCAGTTTAGAAAGAGCATAGCCAGATACTCCCAAGAATTAAGCATGAACAGCCAATAGGTCTTGGAAAAGCAAATCATTGCATGCAGACTTTCATTTCAGCTTTTCATGATTTACAGATATATAACCCCAGGCTTCCTGTTCTCTCTACCATTAATTATTTTAAGTAAACGGTGTTAATAACGCAAAAAAGCTCTGTGCTCCCCAGTGTCCCAGGCATGTTTGTCTTGTTTATTCTTCTTTGTATCTCTCCTTACTAATTCTTTTGCAAGCAAGAGTGGAGTAGCCATACATTTCACTGCAATTCTTCCAGTTTTATTATACTGACATTTAGACCTTTGATTGTCTTTTGATTGCCAGACAAACACACAACGAGTACAAGCTGGTTTCCAACAGAAATGCCCATTGTACTGTACTCATGTTATGAGGCTCAGAATTTATGCATTTTATTACAGAGATTTCTGTAAAGAAAGAAACTAAAATATCATGAAAACCACTTCAAATTTTGAGTCTTGAAATTATACTTGAGTTCTACCTCCAAAAGTACCTCACTATTTCAGACACATCCATCATTTTAACACAGTATTCAGGATACAAATCCCATAAAGATTATATCTATAACCCATTAGGTTATATCAGGAAATCTAAATCTGAATATTACCTCTGTTGAGGTCTAAAATAATGTAACTTTATAACTTGCCACATATACAGGGTCAGTATTTACAGCTTCAAAAAGGCTCTTACCTTGAGAAACAAGGCTCCCTTGGAAGCCAAGGAGTCCATTCCTCTTCCATTGGGGTAACAGTGATAGGCAGCATCCATAACAGGATAGCGGCTGGCAAAAAGTAGACCACTGTTCACAAACTTAAAGCTACAGCAGCCGTGGCAGCTGTAGACCCCAACGTCATAGACGATGTATTCAAAATAGTGATGGAGCTGCTCTTTCAACTTCTCTGCAGCTCTTTTGTCAAACACTTCCTGCAAGCACAGAAAGTCCAGGTTGGCAGGAAAGAAAGCAGAGATCTCATGATCAAAGGTCTCATCTGTGTGTTTCTTTTTCCGCACTGAAGTCTTCTTCATGACTGAAGCTTTGTAGAGGAGCTTGTTGTTGACAGTGCTTTGGTCCACTGTACCATCTCCAACACGGACTTTGACTAGGGACTCTCGTGAGGCAGAGCAGCTGTCTAAACTCCCAGAATCTCCTTCCTTCTGTTTGTGGTTTGGTGTTTTTGAGATCTCTGCATCACCTTCCAGTGAGGGCTCTGCTGGGCCACTGGCATGAGCCTGGCCATTGACGGTGTCTGTTTCTGTGTCTGACATGTGGCCATTCTCCTCTCCATTGATACGGACAATGCAAGTGTTTTCTTCCCCCTCATGTGGCTCTCCACTCCCACCTTTATCTTCTCTGTTCTCCTCGCCATTGTTTGAGCCACAATTGTCTCCTTTGTACTCCATGGATGTTGTCCTTTTGATGCCAGCATTAACAGTACGGTTATCTCCAGCCTGGGGGGAGACCAGGCTGCTGAAGCTCGCTGCACTGATGGATGTGTTGGTAGGAGAATCTATGTATATTTTAATCTGTGGCCTGCTCGCCCCATTTCGGATCCTCCGGCCAATCTCTTTAGCCCTGGCCTGCGTATTGAAAACGTTATTAAATCTTGCCAGAGAATCGGGCAGCAGGCAAACATTGGCACTGCCAAAGCAGAAACTTTTCCCAGTGCCTGCAGCCTTCCATTCCGTGAGCAGTGTGGCTCCATTGGCATGGCTCTTGTCTTTCAGCCTGGAGTAGATGTAGGGCCTTCTGGCTGACTGCAGCGGGGACCAGAGCAAGAAGCCAATCAGGGCAAAAGGAAGAGAGGCCACCAAGAGAGCCAGGTAGATGGGAGTGGTGATAATGATGCAGAGTGCATGAAAATAGCACGGGTCCTCTGCTCTTTGACGTTTTTCATAGGTGGTTGGAACAAAAGAGCCCACGAGCCTGTCTGCTAGCCAGTAACATGGGAAAATCAGGCCCCAGGAAAAAGAATGCAGAACTGACAGAAAGCTGTTGGGAAATGGAGAAGTGTATAAAACCATTGCAACTTAATTATGCCAACGCTTCAGGGCCTACTACATGATGTCACTGTGTCAACCATCCATAAGAACATGGGGAGAGGGCTGGGGGAAAAAAAGGTCCGGTCAGGTGTCTGGTTTTTTTTTCCAGTGAGAGTCAATAACAAAACTTTAAGAGCACCATTTCACTGTGTTGGAGTAAAAATGAAACAAGGCCACTGTTTTCGTCTGGCTTTTTGGCATCTGTATTTGTCAAAGGATGTCATTGTTCACTGGGGGCTGCCATAATGAAACTCTCCAGAGGCAAAACAGGAATCTGCAGAAACAAAAGACAAAACATATTGTAAGTTTAAGTAACACTTATTGGAAGTTTAAAGCAGGTTGAGTTTTTCTCACAGAAATTAAAAGCTTATTACATATAGTGTATTTAGATGGAAATTGGAAAGGTTGGATCAAGGGAGGATTTGGGGGTTTTTTTGTTTTGTTTCAATTATTAGCTCTGCATAACTTTACCAATCTTATGCAACTGTTTGAGTTCACAGAAATAAGGGACAAGTCAAGTGCCAAATAACAAATGCTTGGCATTTACTCATTGCCAAAGGCATTTTTGGATGTTGATAATAGGGGGGAGCCTGGCAGATTTGTTTTCCTGAATGATTATTAGGATTTTTCAGTAAAAATGCTCAAAAGTGACTCTGGGATCTACATATCATATAGAAAAAAAAATAACCTAAAACCTACCCAATTATGTAATTACCATTAGAAAAGAAAAAACTCCAAAGAAGTTATTCTGTTCTACTGGGTGCTTAAAATGCTTTATAAAAGCCCTATTTACATAATCACTCAGCAGACCAGAAAGATTCTTGTTTACAGCAGTGCCAAGGGTAAACAGAACATTATGTTTGGGATCTGTGAAGTGAGCACAGACTGCAAACCTTATATTCCAACTTTCAGGCTGACAACCTTCCCAGTGAAAGGTGTAGTAGTGTTGCAGAATATAAGGTATAATACAATATAATGACTATTACTATTTTAAAATAACACACCAGAAGAAAATGCAAAAGCACAACGGATCCATTAAAAATTGCCTAATTAGGTCTTCAATAGGTGTTTATGATGACAGGATGTTACAATTCCCTGGGGAACATGAAACCAAGTGACAGTTTTGTAGATAGAGCAGTCAACGCCTGCTTGGTGATGTGCTGAAGTTAAAAAAAAAACCAAACAATTCAATACAACCCTTGCCAGTTCTGTTATGGACTGCAGTATCAATAATCTGCAAGATAAATCTACAAGATAAAGCTGTCCAGCAAACCATGAAACACCCAACTAAAACAGCTTCATAAAAGCAATTATCCAGATTGTGGGGACATACTATGTAAAAGGAATTCATGCTTACTGTAGATCCAACATACTATCGTGTATTTGTAAAAGTGGAAGAAAAATTAAAGCAATCACAAATCTTTTCATGGGATAAGATTGCACAGAACATGTCATGAAGCAAATTGGTTTGGACTGAGGTTTGTTTTAACAGCTTTTAGCAAGAATGTGGTTCTTTGTAAACACTGAAGGCTGGATGATGGTCCAAGGCCACATTGGTGACTCCTACACTTCCTCTGTCTTAAAAAGGGAGAGCATCTTTCAAAATCAGGAGTTTTTGACCAGATGCCAGCTGCATTCCTCACTGCCAGCCTGCTGAACTGAGGAGGCAATAAGGGTTTGAGTACACACTTGTATTCCATGCATTTTATTCCATAAATTCTAACAGAATTCCCGCAACTCATGGCACAGAAGTACAAAAACTCTGGTACCACAGCAAGTTTTAACATATAATAGCTGGACAAAAGGGAAGAGGGAATCATTAGCTGGATGTCCTTTAAATTTCTGTGCATTGCAGACAGAAGACATAGACATGTCAAGCTCCTAATTAAAAACCCTCTTCTTGCAAGAAAATTATTATCCTGACTTACTAAACTTACAGACGAAAGCAATCACAAAACTTGCCAAAGCTCTGTTACAGACTCACTGGCACACACACAAACAGAAACTAACTCTCCTACTCCTTGCTAGAAAATCCTATACATGCTAGTGCCTCAAAGCCACCCAAAAAAAAAAAGAGAATTAAGAGGGTCATGAGAGACAGATTTTATCTCAACAAGATCTTAAAGGGTGAGGGAAGGCACCATGTGAGTCAACAGGAACTTGGAAAACATGACGTCAGTAACATCTCTCCTAATGCAACGGTTTAGATGGAGCCTAAAGCTAAAGTGCCTAATTCCTTGTGATGAAGGGTATTACTTGGTAATCCAATGCTTTATTCATAGGGGTTTGAGAGATTAAGGGAGAATTTAAGATATTGCAATGAAACAGATATTTTTGTATGCTACAAAGATGTAAACTGCAGCCTTGTTTGGTGGTTTTTATTACTTTGTGAGTGTTTGAAGGCTAAAAATAGACTTTATTTAATTTTTTTTATGGCGGCAGTGCAGAACATCTCAACTTTAGTGATAACAAGACATCAGGCAGAAAGGTTTCAAAGATTTTTATGATTATAATTATGCCCAGAAGTATGATAGAGACATCATAGATCAAAAGAGATGTTTCTAGCTCCAGCATTGCTTGCAAACTAAATAAAGGACAATACAAGTCAACAAGTGATAAGAGAAACAGAAGAAAAACAACAAATCTTGCAATAATAAGGTTATGAGAACAGTCTAGAAATGGTCAGAAAAGTTTAACTTCCTTCTGCTTAGAAACTACACTTTCAAATTCAGACAACTAAAATTTCTTCAAAAGTGTCAGTAATATCAACTACATTTTTAAAATTATAAGCAAATCACAGGCAGAACAGTTATTTATTTAAAAACAGAATAAAACTGCTGAAGTGACTGATTTGGAAAGTTACCCTATGGGTAACTTCATATCATAATTTACATATATTCATTAAAACTAGTGTTTCTTGAATCCTGACAGTTGGTCTCCAGTGAAAATTGTAGCAATATTTATCTAAAAATGAATTCTAGAAAAGCAATTTATTTAGGCTGTGGTTTTTTGTTGCCTTGATTTCCTTACTGTCACTGTAATTCGAATCAGAGAAAACAATCTCACAAAAATGGTCCCACTATAGCACGTGAAACAGCAAAAATCAGTGTTTGTAACTGAGCACAGGTGAAAGGAAGATCTGAGGTAACTGAGGGAATTCTCACTCAGGCTCTCACATCATTCAGGCTTATTACACAAACCACAACTTAATTTTTGCTTTCCTCATTGTTCTTATCTGGTTTTCCTCCCAGACACACTTCATGAAATCTTCCTTCCTTTATTCAGTGTCTTTCCCCTGATTATTCTTTTCCATGCTTTTAATTAGAGTCTAGTTCAACAGCTAACTAACCTTCTGGAAAAAACCTACTCCAAAAGACCAAAACCACATGAACTGCTTTCCATGCCTGATTACACGACTGTAATTACAGAGGTGCAGCCATCTCAAGGGGTCGGTGGCTCTAATGAAGATGTTTCCCTGTTCCCCTGTGATCACTTCACAGCCTGATGTTTTAACTGGAATCCTGTCATCCTGGCTGGGACTCATTCCATGAAGGAGTTCATAATGCAGGCTAAGGGAATTAAAGTAGAAGTTACTGGCTCACTTTAACTTCTACTTAAATCAATAACAATTTACAGCTTAGGAAAATATTTTTTAAAACTTAGTAAAAACATGGATCCTCTTAGGTATGAGAAGCTGAATTTGAATCACAGGTATGAATCAGTGGTACTGATGAATAAAGCAGAACCCATTCAAGCTAAGGATTTGGCAGGAGGAGAAGGGAAGGAGGACAATGTTTTTGCAGACTTGCCATTGCAACGTTCATTTACCAGTTTCTGCCTGAAGTCTCTCCCTTCTGTCTAAAGAAGGCAACCAAACACTGCCAGGCTCTGCCCATAGGTGGCCATCAGGCAAGAAGTCAGTATAAACAAGATGCCTAACTTACTTGAACTAACCTGTAAAAAATAAAATACTAAGAAGTGTGAATTTACAAGTCTCACTGAATACCAGTGTTTTGTCAGCAGTTCAGCACATGTCTGCAGAAAAAAACCCCCACAAGTTCAGGGAGCTGCTGGAGCCCCTGGCATATTTAGGGAGTAGATTTGTGATGATGCAATCTCTTTTTGAAACAAGGAGGGATCAAGCACTTGGGCTAAATTTTCTTAAGGAGGCTTTGGAATCTCAGTGATGCTTCTGTCTGGATGTCTCTAAAGCTGGACATGGAAGGAGATCTGGGGCTGTTATTAAGCACAGTTTAAGGGAGCTGAGCCAGGGCTAGGAGCCCCTTGGTCCCTCAGTGCTGAGCCCATCCTGCTGCAGCTGGATCAGAGGTGACCAGGGTACCTGTGGCCACCAAAAGGACAATGTGAGAGGTGTCATCCCCTTCATGTGACCAAAGATTGGCTGCAGCTGCAGAGAAACTGGGCTGGCCTGGTGCACTATGTACCTCCTCATGCCAAATGGGAACTTTTCTTTCAAAGTGCTGAAAATTTGTGATCACGCTGTCAAACTTTCTCTGAGCTTTACAGTTACATGGGCCATGGCAACAGATTCTCATTTCCAAAAGCAGATCAGCTGAATTTGGTAGTCCCAGATCATATTCCTAGGCCAAAACCCATACCCACACACCTTCTGCTACCTAAATAAATCAGGTTATGTTTTAAACTTAATTTTAAAAAATCAATTCATTTATGTTAATTTGTGGAAACACAGGTTTAAAAAAGATCTGAACAATTATAACCCATTGAAAAGTGTTAAAAACATGTCAGTTTTGTCCCTTTTTCTTTCAAAATGGAGGAAAAATTGAAGCTGGATGCATTACTGCAGAAAACAATCAGCTTTCATATTCCTGCAACACACTGAGTCTATCCTGACATGACAGATTATACTGGCTCAAAACTTACATCCAGAGTGATAAATGCAGAAGGGACACATCACATCTCTCAAGCCTAGGAGAGGTTTGTTCTTTACTTCACACATACAGACTGCACTCCCAGCAATGAATGCTGTGTTGACACACCAGCTGTAATAATTGCTCCCTGGTGGCCTGTCCCAAACCCAGAAAACTTCACCAATCCAGCTCCAAATTCTCAAATACACCTCCAAAGCTTTGTGCATTCTGTTACTGACTGTGAGTGCACCAGTACTAGCCTGTGAACATCAGCTAAATAATCAAATACAAGCCATTTGGGGACTTTTTACGAGGGCATTTAGTTCTATTTCACTGGAGGGCATCAAGACTCATCTAAAAATCTGGACTCCATAAACTTTCTCCAATTATTTTTATTTCAGTGGAAATAGAAGCAAACTGACAGTTTCTGTTGTATTTTAGAGGGGCTAATGCCATGAATGCCTCTAAAAATATCATGGTTATGCAAACTAAGTAACAACAACCAATGTCAGTTCTGATCTGCAAGGACATTACTTTAAAACATAAATTTGAGTGCATTGTTAAAGTAACTACTTCAGAATTCATACCAAAAAAATCCTAATCAGCAGAACTGTCTCTTCTTGTACAGAAGACAATCACATTTTTCCAAGTTATCAATTCCTATTTATAGCCTTGGGAATTGGTAATAAGTAGAATCAATAGCATATTGATGGATGAAAATAACTGCAAATACAGAGAGCTTGAAATTTTCTGAGAAGTTTTGCTATCAGGCAAGATTTAGACCAAAAGAAGTTCATCTGACCACTTGGTGATCTCACTCAGCACCTGGAAAGCTAAACACTCTCTGTTTTGAGACCTTATTTGGTGAACTCCAGAAGTGAGACAACTGCAGCCTACAAAAACATGAATCTGTGACACTAAGCTCTGTTTATACAATAGAAGCAGAATGGGCTCTATTTACAAAATCACCTTTTAGTGTGCTTTACCCTCGTATTTTACAGGAGCTGGAGTAATTCAATAATGGCTAAATAAATCTGATCCTTGTAGATGGTTTGTTTAAAAAAATTCAGTGAGATGGAACAATACTGGCTTTAGGTGCACAAGACAGAAGTGGAGATAAAATTATCCCTACTCATCTTTCACCATCTAAATCCTACAGAGGTCTGACTACAGCCATACCTTGCCCATAAATTATCAGGGGGCACAGACTCCCTGTAAAATGAAAAGCTGTACTTTCTCAAGAAGCACTTTGAGCCTTCAGGCTCCTGGTTACTCCAAGACAGCTCAATAGAGGTATAAAGTAATCATTTTTCCCCAGAGTGGATATTTTTATACTGTTGAAATTGTTCTTAAAGGTGCCAAAGAAAAGTTACTTTAACCTACAGTAAATCCAAGACAAATTCCTGCCAATAAATATCTGTTCCTCTATAAAAAATGCTTACCTACAATTCTCAAAATACTTTATAAAGGAAATTAAAATACAGTGTGACTGAATTAAAACATAGCTACCCTTATAAAGAAAAGTAAAGTATATTTATTTATGTTCTATTTATGAAAAATTGGAAAATCAGAGCTTTTGTAACTTGGATAAGTTTTCATGGAAACCCCAATACTAGACCCCTTAACTCACAGTTTCCAGCTCTACTGACAAAGGAGTATTTCCCCAGGTCCCAGAGATCTAATTGCATGGTGGTAATCATAAAAAAAACCAGCATAGCTCAAAGCTCAACACATAAATACCAAGTCCTTCCCCCAAAACTTGCTGCTATGTCAAACCACTCTGACAAAAATGCAAGAATTCAAACTCGAGATTTTTATGATCAAATAGTTCCAAGATAGGCTGAGTACATTTGTTGCATATTTTAATACAGCCAAACATACATCTATTAAAAATCTCTTTCCAAAAAAAAAAAAAGCCACCAATCTAAAAACCAACCCAGACCACTCAACTTGCAGCTTTTCAAATGTGATAGCAAATTCAAGCAAAAATATTTGCTTATTTGTAAATTCATGTCACTGTAATACACTGGTACACTAAAGTGTGCCAATCCTCTCATATTTTCTTCTTACAGAGTGAGACATAAAAGAAGACAGAAAGCAATATGTGATTTTTTAAATTATCCCATCCAATCACTTAGCACTCTAAAAGAACACTTGTTGCCATCTTTACATAAAGCATAGCTAAATTTAGCTCAGATATTACAAAACTACTAATCTCTCAAATACTCAAGAATCAATTATTTCACCACACAAAATCTGTGTGGTGACCTGTCTCAAAACCACCCCTCAGAAAGCAGAGGGAAGGTGTTGTGCAGGTTTATTCTAGGAAGCCTCACGGCTTGTTCTAACTACGGAACTTTGCTGGCTCCTCCACAGTCACACACTCCTCCTTGTGAGGCTGGGCAGCCCTGGCAGAACAGGGATAGCTAAAGTGACCCATGTCAAGAGTCCACTGACTCACTGCATCTTCTGCTGCTGCACATCTGTACAGACAGCCCTGCAGAAGCCCAGGGACAGGGGCTGAGTGCAGGTCTCAAACACCGATGCACCGGCAGCCACGGAGCCAGCAAGGATCTCTGGCAAGGACAGCTGTGAGAAACAGTGGGATGGGGCTGGAGAAGGGGCCACAAGGGAGGGATGGCAGTACTTTCCTGGGACAAATGTCCTTGTTCTGGGCCCTGGGAATATGCTGTGCTGGGAAAGCACAGCAGAGCACAGCCACGGATTGAGGGATTGAGGTCAAGAAGCAGACATGGACCAAAGGCTGGCTCAGTAGAAGGAAAAGAAGACCACCCCCGACCCCCAAAGGACTCCGACCCAACTCCAGACACACCAAGAAGAATGAACTGCACATTGTAACAGCCTGCACAGAAAGTGAGAAAGTTATCTCCAGGGTGAGGAAAACTTACATATGAAACCTACCTCCATAAAGCCCTGTGTGCACATCCCAGAGTGCTGGATCAATGCTGCAGCCAGCACTGGGGATCTTTCTGTCTCTCCCTCTCTCTTTCACTCTACCCTTTATTCAAAATCCACCACTGTGTTTACATGAGAAGATAAGGGACTAACATACCAATTTCCATACCAAGTGTATAATTTACCAATAAAACTGTCTTTTTTAAAGCCTCTGACATTTGCGGTTCCTTTTCAGCCACGGGCATATACAAATCTTGGGTGCTTCCCTTCAGGGTGGAATGCCACAGCCCTGCAATTTTTTTTGAAATGTGTTTGCCACCAAAATGGCATTCTTGAAAAAAATCTTTTTGACTCTCACAAGAACACAAAACAGAAGGACTGTTATATGTTCCCCACTTACCCTAAAACTCCCTTCGCTTTTTATTAACCATTGCAATACACAGAAAATGCTGGTCCTTCCTCTTTGCCCTCCAAGACATCCTGACAAACTGAGAATATGCTTGGTCTGTTCTGGATACCTCGCTGTTACAGCACAGGAAGCAATGTTCAGCCACAAAGCATCCTTTGAAGACTTCTGACATTGCCTGATAAGAACCAGGTTTCTGGCATTCTACACTAAATTGCCCAAGACTCTCCCGTATTTTCTGCTGGCAGAACAGATCCTGGCTCATGCCTTGACACTTGCAACATTTCAGGTTCAGGTTTTAAAGATTTCTATTCTTCAGACATCACTGCTTTTGCGCCTGAGCTGGGAAAGGACTTGGTAGAAAAAAGTGAACACCAAATTTGAGGTGGGGTAGGCAGAGGGGAATCTTATTTCTGAGCCAGAAGCTTTTGTATCTCTGTGGAGAAACAAGAATAAAAGGTAATCTCATTTTTTGTAGTATACAAAATGTATGTTTAATCCATAACAGACCTGAAATATCAAAAATGTATTGCTGTTAATAAAAGTGGTCCATATTGTAAAAAGTAACAAGAGAAACTCTGCTAAATACCCAACATTCTACCACTTTTAAATCAAGAGAGTAGCATAACCCAGTAATAGAATCTGACAAAAATCTAAAAGAATAAAAACAAGGAATGAGTGCAAATGAGCAGCTACTTTAGTGGGGTATACATATATGGATACAAAGTTCACCTCACTATTCTGTGGACTTTTATTTCCTTAAAAATACGACAAATGTTTGTAGTTTTTTCTGCTATTAAATGCATTTGTAAATATCAGGGCAATCTACAGGTATTTCATTTTACACCCCATTTTTTTTGTTTACTCTTGGAACTAGAATGAAATCAGGAAGTTTCCTATATCCAGAAGCAGCAAGAGGGACAGAGTGTTTGCTAACATCTAAAAAGACCCTCTGAATTGTTCTTATGTGATGACCAACAAATGAAGTGCACTAGATGTTCTTAGCCATCAGCAGAAAAAAAATTGTTTAAATATTTAATATGCTTTTAAAAATGTCTACTGAGTCAAACTATTACTAGTTTTTTATTGTGATGAAAAGTAAAATGTTTAATTGAAACATCTGTTCCTTAATAAATAACCAGAAGCTGTGTGCACGAATTCGTGGTATTTCCAGATTAGATTCTCATGCATGGCATTCCATGCATGATATTTTCATACACTAGAATATCAAACAAGTTAAATAAGATCTCAGTCCTCCAGTATAAACAACTTGAACTGAGTATGAGTTTTAGGATGCAAAGCAAACATCCTAGATCTTATTGCTGTTTTGACTCACTCGGGTAAGCTTTGCTGTTACAATGGTTCAGCAAAAAAATACTATGGCTATATACTGCTATTCCAGGGGGGTAAAAAATTTTAAGTGCATTAAAATTTGGTCCAAATATGGTCAGAAAAACAAAAAAAAATTCTTTTTTTTTTTTTAACTATACCTCTGATGCATATTCACAGCACAAGCAACAAACTCTTTCTAAAAAGGTTGGTTTCAGTAAACTCTGCACAACCAATTCTACCACAGCAAGTTTAATAGGGGTTTGGTTTTACAAGACCTGCATTGATGCATTTGTCAAGTTTGTTTCATTCTTTGGACTAACTGTGCAGTCCATTATTTACAAAGAGCATCCACAGGTATGTAAAACATCTGTGTAAATTATTAGGTTCATGCAACTGCTAAACAGTACAGCACCCACACAGAAGAATTGTCAATAGCAATGCCTAAATTGTAGAGACTTTTGCTACATTTTCCAAACCAGCATAGTCTTGTCCTGCTATTAAATAAACTCATTTTGCCCTATGATTCACTTCAGAATTCAATTTTTAAGAGTCATTTTGCAGAGCAGAAATACATTTCTAAAAATTCAATTGTCTTTAATAGAAAAGCAGGCTTTCATATATTGAATGCTGTGTTCTTGGAAGTGAAGCTCTTCAGCACTGAAATGAAAATCATATTTCAGTCTTAAGTTTGCATTATCTCCTGTATGTCACAGAACAGTTGCCAAAGAAATGACAAGGAAAACGGTGTAATTTGTGAAAAGCAACCTTTCTGATAGTGGTAATCTCTGTGGCTTTGGGTTATCTGGTCCCCACTACACAGCTGAAGTTTTCACATATCAAGAGCCAAGAGTCCATATATTGAATGGTACAGCTTCACTGATAAAATACAAATGTTTAGAGTTTTGGGTTTTTGTAATTATCCTTATTAGCTATTAGTTGCATTTCTATTTCTGCTGGCTGCCCCTAACCTGTGCTACACTTTTCAGGACACCCATTTACTTGAGTATTGCAGGCAGAGATATCTTTTGTTTGTTAGCCATGGCTTTTACTCCTATATTGCCTTTAGTAGGACTGCTCCCAGAGATAAATTTGCATTAGTGAAGCAAATGCATACTGGGAAAGTGTCAGAGACTTGTTAGGCAGAATAATATTATTTGTATAATTCTGATTATTATGCACCCCAAATTTTGTAAGATTTGAAGTGATGTAGAAGGAACATACTGTTAATATCTTACATAATTCATCCTGATCACTTAAATAGTTTCTTAAAACAGCATCCCCTGGATGCCAGCTTTTGAAGTGTTTAACGAGGTATACATAAAGAGGGTAATAATTATAATGGGGGTGTAATGAGCTTCACTATCAACGGGAGTCAAAGTACAGTAGATTTTTATCTCAGATAATTATTGTTATGTGCAGTAAATGCACCAGCAAAACTGAAGAAATAAAGCCTTTGGATTACCTCTAGTGAAGGGAATTCACAAAATAGAACATTAGTTTTTATTCTGACATTGTTCTATGAATCTGACAGGTGTTAAGCTGCTAAATCAAGAGACCTGAGGCCTTGTGTAAGTGACATAAAACTGTATTGTACAGCAAACACAGCAGAACTTCCAATTCCACTGTGCCTCGGCTACAGGTGATGAGAAATCACTTATGTCTATGCAATTAAACAGCAAACCTTTCACACCAGAAGGACAACAACCTGCAATGTGATCAGGACCCATAAGTGCCTTAGCTGTGGGTAGCAGAGAACTGTCCCAGACACACCTGGGGAGCAGCACCAGGCACACTGCACAGTTATTCTGAAATGCATCACCTTCTCCTAGGGAACAGAAAGCTTTAATTTACAAGCCCCACTCATTCACCCTCGAGCCCTATGGCCGAAACAACCACAAAGCCCCTAAATATTGCTGCTGCATTTTGTAGTAAGTGTTATCAGGCTGCTCAGGACCTGGGCTGAGGTCGCTGAAGTGGCACAGAGCACTGAGCACAGGTACTACAGCTGGTTACACTCTTCACTCCGCTTGAAAGGATTATTGATCTGTTGTGATGGACTGTACTTCTGGCCAAAAGCTGTAAGATCCAGCCATTTCAACCTTCCAAAGACAAAAAAAAACCCTTCTGCTAAATTTTTAAAAGTTTGTGTTCTGGTTTTTTGTTTGTTTTTTTTCTATGTATGAATATTTTTTCCTTTGTATCTCAAACTGTGTTAAGCACTTAAAGAAGTAATTTTGTAGCTGAGATCAAAATTGCTCCCTGAATTTATTATCCTTAAACTAATTGAAAATTATGACTGGCTCACCAAGGCAAAGAAACCCAACTGGTAAGCACTGAAGATGGTAACACTTTGCTGCTCACTCAGCTGATAACTTGATTTCCAGCATTATGAGAGACTGAGCAAACAACTCACGTAAGGCAGTTGGAGAGCTCCAGCCTAATCTTGTAAAACCAGTGTTGGTAAACCACAGACCTGTCAAGGTGCCTTCGTGTGCTGCTTGGCATATTAATTATGTCATTAGCATACCATGTTTTTATATACACCACTGGTAGATCCATCAACAAAATCACAAACTAGCAGAAGAAAGGAAAGCATAAATAGAAGCTAAGTAAATCCAAAGTAAATTCACTTCAGCTCCAAACCCACTTCTCCAGAACCAGAGGTGTTCTTTGAAGTCAACTGTAACTTAAATGCAGGTTTAAATAATTTTCCACTTTCTACATAAAATAAAATCTTAAATGATTTTCCCTTTTCTACAACCCAGTATTTTCTGTGCTGCAGCATTATCTGAAAACAAAGCAGAACAACAACAAATAAAAGCACTAATTCTATGTTTGTGAATATTTCTTGGAAACCAAATAGCTGCCTTGTTTTATTACATTCATCCCTCTTTTCAATTGCAAGAACTGTGACAAACAAGTTTTGAGGAAACAACTGCTTTTGTAATTAGCACTGATCTCTCCAGGCAGGTCCCAGACCCCTCAGAACCTTTTTGCATTCCCAGCTCAATTACAGCTGCTTGCTGAACTTATGTAACACATGTTTATACATGACTTTTTATGTAAAATACTTCACAGCTCCCAGTGTATGTTAAGTCAGGAGCCTATTTTGAAAGTTCTTCACCAAGTCCACCTACAATGGCTCATACTCACAAGCCTGCACAACAGATTTGCAACAAGCAATTCAGCCAGGCCAGGCCCTTTTTCAGATTGTAGCTGTGGCTTTTCAGGAATGCCAAAATCAGCTACAATTAGAGTCAGTCTCTGAAGAAACCCATACTATCTATTTGTGGGAACAGCCATGTGAAAGAAGTACTTCAAAGGAAAATTGACTTGGTAGAGAAAAAAAAGATCAGGAACCTCAAACTCCAAAATACTCCAGGCAGCATAGAGACCGATTATTTTATAAGACAGAGCTCCACCCAAACCATTTCTCTACTGTGTTGTGCTTAGTATAATATTTGAAAAGTTGAAATAACTCAAAGGTTTATTGGTTTTCTGGTGGAAAGTTTCTAAAAGTAATTTTAAATTTTTCTAATTTTTTTCCTTTTTTTTACCCATGCATGGACCGTCTAAGCAACCTCCCCACTGGGGCTCAAAAGACTACCTTCTTTTGTAATCTTGGGATATGTTTTGAAACATGTTTGAAAAAAAATATTAATACTCATCAGTACCAGTGCTATATTTCAGGATAAATCTCAGAGTAAAGGACTTGAGTAATATTGAACGAGGGGCAGTTGAGGATTATTTGATACTGTACCTCATACAAGGAGGCTGGAAGCTGATCAGGGTTAACTAATGCCATTGCAGTTTCATATGGTGAGGCTAGGACAGACTTTACACTGTAATTCAATGAAAAAAATCTTATTCATAAAATGGATAATGTAGGAAACTTTCCCATCAAATACTAAAAGTAGTCATGACATAGCATACGTGACTCAACTGTTTTGCTTTATGATGCAAACCTATTGGCCCTAGCTTTTAGTGATTTACTAGGCATTGAACATACTTGTTCCCATTTCTTTTTCCCTATGGGCTATGACCACATCCTTTTTTCTATAAAAAAATCCTTTCAATTGCTTATATTTCTTCATATTTGGGGAGTATAATAATTGTTATTATTATTACTTTATGGAAATTTCCCCAACAGGAACAGGTTAGGTAAAACTACACAAGAAAAGACTAATCACCAACAAAATACTTTGCCTTTCATACAGAAGGAAGCCCAAATCTTACAACATGCCTTTCTTTTTAACTCTTCCTAACATTTTCTGTTTCATGGTTTTCTTTTCATGCACACAAATGTGTGAGTAATGCTAATATACCTTGTTTCTGCTTATTTGTCTTTATACAGCATATGTCTGCTTTCAACATAACACTTCTACCTGCTTTTAGGCTTAAAACTCTACCTTAAGGATATGCTAACTTAAAGTGAAATATTACAGGAAAGAACCAGAGATGTGTCTCATCACTAGCTTTCATCTCAAATAGACAGTTAATTCCATCCTTGCTATTAATTGAACTGTGACTCCAGAACAAAGGGTGACCTCTTCACAGCAACCCAACACTGTAACTTTACGTAATTTGCATTATTTTCTTCTATTGTATCAGGAGGATAAACATCATGGCCAGAGTAATGACAGGTTATGGCAGGCAGTACAGGACAAAGCACTGATTCACAAACCTTGAGATATGTTTCACCATTTGTGACACCTGTGTCACCAACCACAGTCCCAGCTCAGACCCACCCTGCCTTTGCCCCCTTGCCCACTGCACAACACAAGCACACACAGCGATCCAGGAACTTCCCAGCAGCAGGAGCTAGGCAAAGACAGAGCAGAATGAAGTTCTGCTCCTGCATCCATCACCTACCTGCCCTGACAGGAGCTCCTGAACCTCTGTGTGCCCTTCCTCATCCTCTGCCCCCTTTCCCAGCCCTGCTCGAGCTCTGTGCTGGGGTAGACCTCGGATCTGGGCACAGTTTGTTAGGGAGGCACCTCCCTGATCCAGACCCATGAGCTGTGACCCTCAGGCAGTCAGTGTTTCGGAAGAGAAGCTGTCCTCTGAAAATAGGCAGTTTTATTTTCTGAGGCAGCAATCATCTGTGCAGTGCTACTCAAGCAACTCTTCCCACTGAGATCAGTCAATTTCTTGCCCTGTGTCTCACCCCTTTGCTATAACCTTTTATGAGTGCAGTAACTGTCTATTTTGGTGCCTTTGATGGAAAAATTATTATTCATTTTATAAGATTTCCCATCATATATATAAAATCATATATTTCATACTCATCATATTAAAAATGGAAGCATTTTCATCAACATAATCAATGTTTGTTGTATTATCACTCAAATAATTGCATACAGTTGTAGCTGGAGAACACCACAGCTCTGAAATAGCACTCTTCATCTGTAGATCAATGCAAATGCAGCTGGTAATTCAGCTTTTGTGAACAGGTCATCAGCATGACTAGCATATTAACATCTCAGCCAAGGAGCAACACTTAGAGACATTCTTTTAGAGGTTAATGAGAGAGCTTAATATGTACTTCAGCAGTGATTATTTCCAAGAAATTCGTTAAAGGCAAATGGGTATCACTTGAATTTTAATTCAAATTCTAATTTTAATCTGAACAGTTATTGTAGGTGTTGCCTGACTCTTTATAATAAATTCTTGCTCCTGATCCCATTGCACCCTGCTTAGATTTGTTCAAATTAATTGTGCATGGTGTTACTGATTAAATTCCCTGGGAAAAAACACAATACTCATATATAACGACTAATTCTCTCATCTTATTGATCCTAAGTTCAGAATCATTATGTCAGTGCAAATGCAGAATACAGGGAAGATAGATGCTATGCTTGGATCATAGAGAAGGCTCACACGAAGAGCAGCAGCTCATAGCAGCCATAACTATTTCACATTAAAGACATATACTGGTATCTACTTTATTTTGCATTAATTTCCCTTTCTCACTCCCACCCCCCAAAACAAATTCTGACAAAGCAAATAAATACACATACCCCAAAGAACCATTTGGAAGCGTTCAGCATATTCATGTTATTCAATGTAAAGACTCACATTGGAATCCTCCAGTGAATTGTCATTTAGAAACAGATTGAAGAGCATCACTTGCCATGACCTGAGGACTAAGGGAAAGATCAGATTCATGCAGGGATGTGCTGTGTAAGAGCTACAATTATTTCTCATATTCCTTCAGCTAGGCTTTCTCTCTTTTAGGGCAATCTTCACCTCTCAGTCTGAAATTTTTTATGCCCTCTTAGAAATGCATTCCCAGAGAAACCAGCCCCTTGAGGCAGAATTGCATCATCCTTTGGTTCATAATGCCCCTAGTAACTGAACCCTCATTCAGTGACAGTGACAGTTCAGCCACCAAACGAGCAGAGACCATTGTGCAAATGTAGAGATCCAGAATGACTCTTCCAAAATTAATTCTATCTAATTACATGGTAGGTAGAAGAAGGAATTAAAAGAAATTAATTCTTCCAAATTCTTTCTCTATCTTACTGAGGGAAAACATAAATGTTAGAGTCAATTTATCCCAGCCTCGTTATCTCCTAGGGAGAGGCTCTGTCTGCTCAAAGGTGCTTCTCAGTCACTTCTGGGCTTTCCATTTTCAACCAGAGAAGGCTTCTTCAGTCTGAGTGTGCTGAAACTCTTCAGCTCAGATTTAGTATCACACCCTGAGATGCTGAAGATAAAATCTAAAGCACCACTAGCATTCAGTACTAAATGATGTCAAAGGGACTGTTGAAAGCTGCTCCTTGTCTCCTGCAGACAGAAGAGGGGAACTTAGCAACATGAAACAATGAGAAACTTCAAAGAAGAAGCAAGCAATATTATATTCACAAAAATAATGCAAGAAGCTCCCAACAAAGCAGCAATGCTGCTTATTTAACCAGCAGGATGTTACTGCCTGTCTTTCACAGGAACAATGCTGTTACAAGAAACCCTGTGTTAAATGCTCTTCAGCATTTTTTTAAATGTTCAGTAGTGTGCATTGTTTATCAGATTTTTTGTTTAATGTGCTTGCACTGGAAATGCTAGTCAGAATTTTTTCTCCAACAGGACAGTTTTTAAACCAGATGTAGATAGTAACAGGCAAAAAACTCTACCAGTATTGAAGTTACACAGTGCATGAGAGATTAAACACAATCTGAATCTATTTCTTTGAAAGGATTTGGGAAGAACCTGCCTTGACAGAAACGTTTTCATTAAGAAGAAAAAAATAAATGCTCCACAAACCGTGGAAAAATACACAGGAATTTTTAAATTATTTTTTCATTTTTGTTATTTATTCTGCTTTATTTTTCAATTTCTACCTCTTAACATTCTGGAATATATTATCTCTTGTTCTGTACTTCCTGTATTGTACACAGGCTTTATGGAAGAATGTGGTAACTCTAATTATTTTAATTAAAATTTCTGTTTCCATCTAAAAAGTGATTAAATAACTTCCCTTGCTACTGTTCTAATTGTATATTAATATGTTTAAAAGGCATTTTTAAAGTCTTTAGATAATTTTTTTATATTGTAAATTGAATAAGTATGGGTACTATATAAATTAAACACGACACATAGAAACAAATCTTTCAAGCCCTGCTAGGCAAAATTTCTAATCAAATTAAGAAAGTTTTATGTAAACTACATCTAAATAAGAGCTAGAGGAGTTGGTCACAGGCAGGAACTGGGACACCTGTCAAAAACCAATTAGGAGCACTGGAAAATTTGTCCTCAAGAGAGAACTCACTCTGTACCATGCTAACCACACTCCTGACTTTACTCACCCATGACTTCTTCCATACGAAATGATGAGCATGTGGGTCTGCACCAACATTCCTGGATGTATTTGCATTTATTAATATTGATAAGCAGAACTGTTAAGCTATTTTATCATCACTCATGTAAAAGCTGTAGGAAAGAACTGGTTGATTCACTGTGTTGTATGTTTAATACTGTCAGTTCATGCTTCTTCATAGTATTAAATTATTTGTATGATACAAAACCTTCCTAAAAGCAACAAAAAAGAATTTAAAGTAATCACAGATAATATGCAAAGAATAAAAAATACTTAATCCTCAGTAGGAAAATCTCTCTCTTCTTTTTACAGAGAAGAAGAAAGGGCCAAGGAAGAGGAATTTCCCTTGTGTACCTCTCTTCTGGAGATTAATTCAATATAGTACATGTCCCTGTGGATTAAGAAACTCCAGGTTCATTAAGTATACATACACCTGTTCATTGTCTCACAGATATGAAAAAAAGGTTATCTCTTTCAAGAGACACTAAGATAGAAAAAAGAATTGCACTCAGCTAAACTGCCTGTCCCCCTCACAGCAGGAAAACCTCCTCCTGTTAAAATAAATGCTACTGTAATGGCAGCTGATCTGCATAATGTTATGGTAACACATGCAGTTCCTTTCTCTGAACAAAAGATGTTGTTTTTCAAAATTAACTTGAAATCAACCCACTAAAAATTGCTTACAATGAGTAGCTGCATTACTAGACTATCTACTCATAATTGTTAGTTTATATTTCTCTTAAAGATAAGAATAATTTATACTATAAAATGAAATTCTCTTTGTATCTCAGAATCAGAGTTTCATTGTGCTTTGGACAGACCTTCTTCAATAGCTTTGGTGTCCCTTCCAAATTGGTAAGAGATTTATACACAACCTGTGTGCCAAGTAGTCCTCATTTTTGCTTTTAGAAATGCAGTTGGCAATAAGTAAACTGGAAAAATTTGCAAGTCTTCTGAATCCTGTTCTCAGTTAATTGTAAGTGCTCTTTCTTTTCTCCCAACTTGTATGCAATTCATTACACTTTAGCTTTTCTTCTTGGCCTTGATAAAACCTGACACAGTAGTTTTCTTTCTTCTTAATTAAATTTTTTTTTTACTTTGTTGTAAGGTTTTGGGAATGACTTCATTGTATTTGGCAAGGGAGGATACTTGAAAGAAAAAGGCCTTTCTGCACCATGTCTGGTTCTCTCTGCCTGAAATGTGAGGTTTTGTATTTGATAACCCAGATGGTCCCTTCCAGTCCTGCATTCCTTAAAAAGGACACTGAGTACTGTAAACTGATGCCACATGGCACACAAAAATCACAAAATTATTTAAATGTCATGCAGCTACCGTGCAAGTTTTAGCCCCATTAATGCCATTTCACTAAAGGAAAATTACCATTTTCAAATGCAGTTTGTGTGAACAAGCTCTGAAATCAGGAGATTAAGCTAGTTTTACCATTAAACTGAGGCATAAATGCGGTCTCCCCCAGATCTGCAGCAGAAGTATGATTATTGAAAATAAATGAAATACAGAAAAACCTGGCATTTTATTGGATGTGATGATCCTAAAAATAGTCACCAAGATGTATTTTTGTGTGGAGATGGGTATTTGACAAGTACATGAAGAGCGCTTTCACAACTATTGTTATGGTCTACATCTTGTCTTCAAAGGTTTTTCACCTTTTTGCAGCAACATCTCTTTTACTGCCCCACCAGGGGGACAGCCAGGGACCTCCCACACGGTATCCAGTATAAGGGAACAACACAGCTGATTTTGTGCTAGGAAACCAGGTTTGTACCCCAGGAGTAGCATTTGTTCCTGCTCATATTCCATGGAATAACCTTCATGGAAGTTATATATTAATGTGCAGCTCAAGATGGATAAGAACTCTCAACCTGATGGACAACCCTTACTACACAAAATCACCACTAAGATGTGATGCCAAGAAAACAAATGACTCCATCAGGGCTCCAAGGCAGCGTGGTTTAGAAGCCAGGAATAAGCTAGGAAGGAAACATGAAAGAAAGCACCAGCACCAAATCCAGTTTGCAATAAATATGGAGATGCATTCTGGAAAATCTGATACACGTTTGTGTAACAGTCAACAAGGATCTGAAGCACTGCTCCTTAGGCACCTCTTTCAGGATACACTGCTCACAACTCATCCTTTCAGGGATCCACGTGAGGTATCCAAACATTCACTATGGCCTTCTCATTACTGAGAATGCTTTTGAGAAAGCACCAGTGAGTTTGTAAGCAGGTATTTTGCTATTTTGTATTAAGAATTAATTAAGATTGTTTGTCCTGAAATTGTGAAACCAGTATGAGCTGTTATCAAAGGTTTTCCAAATGATAAGGCTTTCTAAATCACCCTTGCTTTCACACAAGGGATTTTTCAAAAGCACAAAGAACAGTTTGGTGCTCAAATGCCTTTAAAATGTCTTTGATAGAGAGCCACCAGGGAAGTGAGTTAGTGTTACAGCTCTGACTTTTCCAACATTACAAGTCAGTCCTTTGTTTCTCCTCTACAGAAAGAGCAACAAGTTTCTTGTCATTAAGAATTCCCCACACACAAAGCACTGAAGGTGGGATTTTCTGATTTCCTTAGAAGTCAGTAGTTTCAATAAGTCTCTGTCTTTGCTTTGCAGGATTCACAGAGCTTCCATCATTATCTTTTCAAACAATCTCCTCTAGGCATCTCTTATTTAAATCCTCTTGTATCAGCCCACAACAGTAATTTATTTAATGATTTATTTGCTTTTCCTACTTTCCCCACTGATCTATCAGCATGGCCAGTTAGCTTTTTGTCCTTTTTAGGATCAAGGAAATTTTAACACAAACCTCTCCACTCTACAGCACTACCCAGAGAATATTAGTCTAACCAATTCCAAAATGCAGCAGAAGACAGTAAAACTACTCAGAGAAATAGGCAAGGAGGAAGCAAAATCCCCATTTTGGAGAGAGGAAAGAGTTTACTAAAACAGCAGCTCTTCAAGGGATGGGAGATCCCTGCTTCCTATCCCCAAATTACAGGGAAACTGAACGAAGGTATAACAACAGCGTTCTCTGAAATATACCTGTTCCAACTTTTCTCTGATTTTTTCTCTGCTTATATTTGGGCTGATTCTTATTTAAGGCTGCTAGCAGGCTTTTGCTGTCATTTACCCAACTACTCTTACCCTATTAGGCTGGGATAGGATAAAGATCAGAGAACCAACAAGCTCCCAGCTCTCCCTAAAAGGATTGCAAAGTAATGACTCCAGCTGCAAAGGGTCTTTGTTAATGCATTTATAAACTAAATAACGCTTGAATTGTTAGGGTGTGTGTTACTGAGGTCCAAGCTTTGCTCTGTCAGACGTACAGATAAGCACCAGCTGCAAAGTTTGGAACTGTCACATTGCAACTCTAGATTTGAACTAGGATCTCATACCATTTACTAATAGCCTTTCCATTTTGGAAATTTCAAAAATTCATTGGCTTTTCCTATTATATTTGTTGTCTTTTTCAATATTTTATATTAAGGTGATGCTATAAGTAGAATTAGGCACATGGTTATATGTGAAGAAAATGTGCTATTACAAGCAAATTTAAAATACACACTGTTAAAACACAAAGAAATAAACAACCTGTGACTCATGTAATAAAGCTTCCTACCAATACGCAAGTTTAAAAATTGAGTAAGTGCAGGGCATACAATACAGGAAGTTCTCCAGAAAGTAAAAAATTATGCTTTTAATTACTGACTGCAAGGAAAGCATCCAATGTTCTATTGAGATCCTTGTATTATTCATCTAATTTTACAAACAAATACTGCAGAAAGAAGAAATTTCTCTTACATATATATTCCTGATTCTCTAGTTCAATAAAAATCATTAAACATTTATTGATCCATCCACCTTTACTTACTGCTAAAACTTTTAGTTGATGATAGCAAGTATGAAAGACTTTGGGAAAAAGTTCGGCACTCTTCAAGATCAATTGATCAAGTGTTTTTAGAATCCAGCAGCAAAAACCAGGAATCTTGACAAGAGCACTGCAAACAGAGTGCTAATCTAATACATGTTGCTATCACAGTACAGACAAAAGAGGTAAAATGCTATTATTATTTATTATTACTGAACCCTACATGCCTGGCTGCCCATCTGTGCCTGCAAGCACATGGCATAAGCTTCAAAGAAAATAATAATATACAGGAGTATAAGAAAAAAAGTGTAACATAAAGGAGAAAAACCCCACAGCAGAAGCTCTCCCTGGTAGTTCACACCATAACAGACAGTGAAACAAAACCTTTTGAGAGGAGTTCTCAGATCAAATGTTGTTGCTTTTTTTTTTTTGCAAAGGTCCCGTCCACTTTCTGTGCATTCATGATGAAGTGTTTTAGAAAACCCCAACACACAGTAGAAAATGTCTAATAACATCTCTTATGTACTTGTTATTCTTTTTATGGCAAAGATGCTGTATGTGATTGCACTTGAACTGCTCCTCTCCTTACCTTGATCACCTTGTGTTCTGCATTCTTTTAACTCATCAGCTCCCATCCAAATTAGATACTGCTTTTATAGTCACTATTTTTTCATTATTATTGTTCTTCTCTATTTCTTCGCTACAATAATTCATATTTAATTTAGCTATTGATGTATATTTTGATAGGTTGCTATATAAAGCTCCAGTTAAATAAAATTACATTATAAACACTTCTATCAATATCAAACACACTGAAATAATTGTATGTTAGGACCAAACCTACCCGGTGTGTCAATGGGTTATGTTGAGACCGTTGCATATCTTTTTTTTCAGGATGAGCTGCATTACCATTATTTTAATTTTTTAATACAGTCACTACACCCTTCACAGCTAAACATGTTCAAGAGCATTGAAGAGTGACAATTATATAAAATTTCCAAGTACTCTGACAACCAACATTACCAAAATGAAATTTTAAGCACTGGCTTTAAGACAATGCCTCTCAAAAGGAAACAATACATAATTTTAAGAATTTAGTGCTTCATTAAGTACAGCTACCTCCTTACCATTTCCAACATCAACATAAGATATTCAGTTGCAAAATAATAGCAAAAGCAAGGAAACAAGCAGCACTGAGCCATGTCAGGCAGCATCATAGCAAAACTCAGAATCATTTTCCCATGATATCAGAATTACAAGCATATTATAGAGGTCATGATTAATATTTTTTTTCTCAGATATACTGTTTAACTCTAGCTTTTTTGCTTGGGCAGTAATTAAGCAAGGTCAATTTTATTCTTGGATTTTAGAATTGCATGGGGATACTCAACAGATTTCGCAATCATCTTGGGAAGTCCTAATTACACAGCTCTGCTGCACTGACTTTAAATATGCAAAAAGATTCCTGGGAGAGACCCCCACTGCCAGTGTCATACATGGTAATATTTTTACTATAATCCCTGCTGCCAGCCCTGGATTATGATCAACTGTGCCCAGTTCCTTTTTAGCTCATTCTTTGACTGTGATTTTCCTTTTCACTCTGCGAATCAAGGCTTATTTGGGAACGCACAATTTCCATTTTAAGCACATCTTTCAGGACTGCAGCCAGAAAGCTGCTCAGCATATGAACATTAGCAGTGAGCACACCGAGCTGCAAACCCCAGGCTCCTGGTCTTTGTTTGACAAACTAATCCACTACAGGAGAAGTCAAGTGCCAATCTTCTGAAAACATTCCTGGAGAAGGGAGTGGATAAGGGGTAACACGCTGAAGAGAAGGCATCTTTTTATTAACTAGATGTTGTAATCTGCTCTCTATTTTGCTAATGCAGTTAGAGTTAATATTTATGAGCCACACTTTCAATCAGGTGGTTAACTTCTGCATTCAGACAGTCTGATAGGTCTAATCCAGAGGCATTTCCTCACTTATGCATCACATACCAAGCTCATTTCCTGTGCAGTGCAAGGTAGGTAGATGCCATACTTAGAGTTACCACTTAAATTGTGTTCCAGGTGCTCTGCCCGACAATGCATGATTAAAGTATCCCCTGTGAGCTGATTTTCTGTGATTCACACTCAAAAAGCTTTGCTTTAACCACTAGTTAGGGCTAAAAATTTCAGTTTAATTTCAGGTACACAGGACTCATCTAGCTGCCATGTCCCATTGTTTCCCGGCCTTTCCCCATTAACATAGCTGCAAAAGTGCCATTACTCTCTACAGAAAGTAAATTTATATATATTGTTTTACAAATGTGTTACATTTGAGACCCACTTAGTTCATTAGCTAATATGAGCAAATAAAAGTTTTTTTGGAAAACAATTTTCCCCCAAGCTGGGTCACAAAAATAATACAGTTCTTTTTAATACAGTATCAGCAGGCATTCAAGAATAATGTCAAGTGGTCATTCTGTGTGGCAACAGGAGTTTCACTCCAGTTCCAGCTGCAGAATTTGGCATTATGCAATTCAGTTGCTAAAAGACCAATAGAAGTCCAAAACTGAGGATGTAAGACTAAAGACTTTTTTGCTTACAAAAAAAATTCTGCTAAGTTGATACATGATTATGGATATTTTCAAGGGAAAAGTTCATTACTTTTGTACATTGATCAATACACAGCTCCTACAGACTACAACCTGAAAAATGTTCAAGGGCATTTTTTAAAAACACGAAAAGAGTAAGTTTTAGTAACTTATAGCTCCAGATCCTTCTCCTCAGTTTAATTAATTCGTAAAGGTTTACAGGAAAGAACTGAGGCTATGAAAATCTTTATTAAGTCTAAATTACAACTCTCATGGCTTTCACAGGCAAATTTCGTAGACAAACAAGGAGCTACCCTCAACTGCTCAAGGAATTCCTTCTTCATATGGAGTCACAGGGAAGTAGTTTACTGCACAAACGAAGCAATCCAAGACAGACTGTATCAGACATATATCCAAGAAAGGCAATTATGTGCATCACACACAAAATATACATTTATCATACAAAGTTAGCGTCCCTCATCTGTGTATTGTTCCTGTATCTGCTATGTTTTGATGTAACAGCTGTTATGCAGCAGCTCCTAATTAGATTTTCTGCTCTCATCCACCTTTCTATACTTTAGCCGCATTAACATGATGCTTGCAGATGTCAAGAACAGCTTCATTGAGCCTGGTTCAATACAAAGGTTTAAAAATGTGATGCTTTAGCTGCCACCTCAAAAAAACACTCCCAGAAGGAACCACTGGTTGACAGGACCCAGATGCATTAGTATCTCAGTTACTTTTAAATTTTAATTTCTATGTCCCCAGTACACATAGCTGCACCCAGCAGATCTAAACCACAAACCATGGATTTTGGTTTGATAAGTTTCTATCCAGTAGCAGATCAGCTTTTAAAATGTCATTGCAACATATATTAATCACTTTTATACTTCCACATAACTAACAGTAATAGATTTAGTTACCTTTCTGGCTGAGTTCTTGTTTTAGCTGCATTTTGAATGTTAATTATTAACACTTACAAAGTGCACTTGCAGCTGTGCCGAACATTTCTTGTGTAGCTGTGGCCTGGAAGGAAGGAAACCTCATTGGGACATTATATAAGTGCAGTTACCATGAATATCACTTTGTTGCTTTGTGACCTCAGCAAAAATCAGTATGCAAAAACACTGCAATTTAAATATTTTTAAGTAGCTGCTATTGAGTTAAAGACTGTTATCTTTAATATGACCCACAAAAAAATCTAAACAGACTTTAAATTTAGGAGCTGATGAGTTTTCTGCTGCTTTCAGTCTCAGTCTTCAAGACTGGCATTTCTAGTGCACAAAGTAACCTCTTAGAGACTTGAAAAAGTGTCAGTAAAATATCTCACAGAATTTCTATTGCATAACCAATCCAGAGTCTTCAAAAAATTTCAAGTAAACCAACCAGGCAAGCTCACAATTTTATAAACAGGTCTGCCTCTGCTTTGCATGTATTTGTGACTGGAGGATGGAGAAACAAAGCAGCAGGGAAAAAAGAAAACAAATTGAGGTCTTTAATTCAGAAAGGTTTTACTTCAAAAAGTAAGTGTGTGAGATATTTAAAAAGGGCTTTTCAAATCAATCACTACATCAAAACATTCAATTAGGACAATATTGTAGAATTGTAACATACAATTCTAATCAAGGTCCTATTGATTTATGACCATCTTAAATATTGACTAAGAATTATACTCCCTAATCCCTTGTCATCCCATCAACCTACAAAGCACAGAGTGGGAGAGAGAATATGGAACAGAGCCCTTTTCTTGAATCTAAGGAAGGAGAAGGAGTACTTATATAGTGAGGAACATGCTGTTACTTCATAAAATAATGCAGCCTTAGATAAACACATCAAGTACATTAAAAAAAGTCTTTGATATTTAACAAATACCTAAAGATCAGCTGTAAGCAAACATAGAAAAACCACATATAAGCAGAAAAATTGTCTTGCACCAGTCTCATGTGAGTTTTGTTAGTGGTTCTCTTGTGAAACATTTTGCTTATTGCCTCTATTGCCCCCAGAGACTGTGCACATGTGAGGTGAGAGTAGAGTAGGACTCTAACAGCTTAACAGAGACAAATTCTAGATAGAATTCAAGCCAGAAGCCATTCTTTCTTCACCAAATCTTACCCATTTTATTATTCATTTTTCATTAAACTTACTATATACACTGTATGTTTTGAAACACCAAATTCCCTCATTCCACAAAAATAGGAAACTGTAATGTGCACACAGAGAGTGAAGGGAACAACATGAAGACCAGATTAGTGCATAACATTAAAAATACAAATGGCAAAATACAATGTACAGTGTGAAAGCTCCAAGTAGTGCTCAGTCACATGCAAAGGTACCTCCTACCTTTCACACAGATCTTAATTTCACAGCATCCATCTCTGTGTTGCTACACCCCGGGGAACAGTGTTGGCATGGTAACTGCAGGCTCTATAGCTTTCTTTTTTTCCCTATTAGCAGTCATATGAGTTTTTGTTAGCTTCAGGATCAGGTAAATTTAGACTGATAGCACTACTTATTTGGGAAAAAAATAGAAGAAGGGGTTTGTGTGAAAATACAACCAATCCTACATGAGGAAAGAGAAGCACAACTCAGATTGAAAAAAACAAACAAACAAACAAAACCACCAAAACAACAACAACAAACAAACAAAAAAACTGAAGACCTCATAAAGAAAATATATACATGTTTATACTCCTACTCCTCAAAACAGTGTCATGAAAAAATATACATCAACAACTTTTCCAATCTGACCAGAGTCATGTTAAGGAAAGAACAGGCTATATTTAAATTCTGATATCATCATTATAATTTTCAGTAGAAAAGCAGAAGAATGGTCAAAACTGGAAAAAGTCTTTAAATAAGTCATCATAGTAACAGTCATCATCTTAGTAGTTCCAATTTTATGTACAGGAAAAATGGCAATTTAAATTCTAAAACAAAGAAAAGAGAGCCTCATACTTCCATTATTTTTATCTCAGAAGAATAACTTGCAGACTAATGAAACACTAGATATTAGAAGACTATCAGAAAAAAAGTCAAAATCACAATGCATACAGATTAACCTTGTCTGTAAGTGTCTCCAGAATTGCCTCAACGACCAAGGGAAGGATTTCCTGTTAGTGTAGCCCTTCTCTATATTCCATTTGCTCAATACAGACTGACATGATCCAGTCAAAGGCCCATGGTGCATAACAACATCTCATAAATTCATTAGACACTGCTTGTAGTGGACATGCTATGGGGATGCCCAGGGGCTATGATATATCCCATGACAAATACTGAGTGAATTAAGTAGTCTTGTCAATCCCAAGGTTTATGTAACTTTCTCTTTTATATATGCAGGAGTTTACTCAGTGCTTAGGAAATGTTTATTTTTGAACAAAACGACACTCCAGGCATTACAGGCACCTATAGTACACGATGCCTCTCTACACATGTAGGAGTAGTGTGATCTCTTCTTGCAGAAACAAACAGAGAACATGATTCTGATGCCTTCTGGAAGTTTCTGTGATTGTGAATTAGATGTGCTGTCACACTGGTATCTCAGCTATGTTTTGTTCTTTCAAAGTGTAGCTCATTTGCCAGACAATTATGTAAGAAATAGAGCAATAACAGATTAACTTTCTGTTTTAAAAGTCAAATCTATTCCAAAAGCACACTATCCATTTCTTTCAAACTGCAGTCTAGGCAACTATTAATCAACTCTCAACTTCATTCTTTTCCAGTTCCTTAGAGTTTTAGGAAAAAAATTAAAAAGCAATATAATTAACAGAAGTGTCTTGGCTGCTTGTAAGATCCCTCCCACGTCCCAGTTCTTATACTTCACCTGCCCTAACATTAGATCTCTAAAACCACTGCCCTTTCTTGCTTCCCACCAAAAAAGCTGACCTTTCACAAAGCATTCAAAATGCTTTGGCCATCCTCAGTGTGACTAGTGGATGTGGAAATCCTTCTGTATTCGTATTCACATAACCTAACAATTGCTACCTGACAAAGAGAAGCCAGAAAGCCTTGTCACTCACAGAGCTGTGTGCCTGATGTTTGCAGAAATGGCATTTCTAATGACTGCAGGTGTGAGAGGGGTGATCTGAGCCTTTCATGTTATGCTGTTACTTTACCATTCAATTTTGTAGAATTCAAAGTGCAACCAATTGCAAGTCAATTCTACAGCTGAGCATTACAGAGCCTGTCTATTAGAAAGGTAAATACTCTAAATCAGGCAATTCTTTCCCTCTCAAAGAAAATCCCTTTATTAAAACAAGAAGCTATAAGAGAGAGGAATTATCTGTGTTTCAAATAAATGTTTACAAGATGAACTGAAGCAGCTTTGTGCATTTACAATTTTACTATCAGGGAAAAAAATGCAAACCTGCTCTGATTAGTACCCACAATCCCCACTTTTCTGGATAGTCCAGTTCTCACTAGTAAAGGTTATTGGCAGCATACTGCTTAAGTAAGTATGGCCAAAAACCAATCAGGAACTCAAATCAGTATTTAAGAGCTTTTCTTCTTGATTGGACACTAGGGTATCTCACCTCCACTTGAGCTCAGTTCAGCTTCATAAGCCTCACTCAGCAGGGCTCTGCTGATTCTTGCAGTGTGAGAATCCAGGCTTGGCAGCGTGGGTTAACCAGTATTTCTGTCTGACTGGCACAGGGTTCTGTCCAGCAGCTGTACAGCAGCTTTGGAATGAACTTGCCATCTAAACATAACGTTTCTTATATGGACAGCGAGAGTTAAAAAAAATGGATTTTTTTTCCCTCATAAATTTTAAGTGTTACCACTTATTTCCATATGTTCCCATTGGACAGAAACACCTTTAAATTTTATTTTAATACATTTTATTTTAATAAATTTTATTTAAATTAAATTCATAGGATCACCTACTTCCTTTTGTAACTTAGCATTTTTAAGGATTCTCACACCCCTCTGTGTGAGAGAGAGAGAGGACACCTTTAGTGCCAAAATGGAAATGCATGATTAATTTCAAACACCTAATCGTGAAAGAGCTGCTCATTTGCAGCAATAATAACTTTACCTCATTTTTAAGACAGAACAAGCATGAACAATTTTAAAACTGAATGCTAAGACAGCTAATATTCAAACAGCATCAAAATTACATAAAACCATGTACAGAATATACTGAATAAAAGACCTAGTTATGTCTGGAATTACTGTTAGACCAGATTGTCACCCCGAGATGTAACTGCAAATGAGTGCACATAATTATATAATACTACAAGCTATTTGTTCTGGGTCTTATACACAAAGATTTCTTTTCAAATACATTCTACTCATCACTGTCTAAAATATTATGACCGAAGTCATTAAATAGAATCCTTTACAACATATTATTTCATAGCATGGCCTAATCATATGCTATATCAAAATAAGATTTGGTAAAGGCAGTACAGGAAATAAAGGAAATAAGATTACACTAATTCAGACACTGAATAAAGAATGGAATGACTGTCTTAATTCAGGCAATTTGAATTATTAATGAACTGTTTGCATCTGTAAAGATTCTGTAGGGACTTATTCTATTTCCTCAACCATCTGGATCAGGAAATTGGAATCTTGGCTTCTGAAAGGTCAGGTGCAAGATGCTGGAAAGGGCTGCTCTTTTCCAGAATTTACTTCACTGACTCAAATAGAATTCCCAGGAAGTCCATCCCTGTAAATGGACAACAAAGTGCCACAGTAAATACAGTGAGATACTGAGATAGCAAGGTAAACACATGGCTCCAGAATTATTCTCAAACACTGTTAGAAGGTGTTTCTACCATTGAAATACCACAGCAGGAGAGCAACAGGTGCAATGGCAGTTTTGTATCTGAGTTTCTGTGTCTGTCATCGTTCATTACTTAACAGTCACAGCAAGAAGAGAAGCCCTATTTTCTCCTGCACCTGGTGTCTTCCCTTTTCTTCTCCAAAGAAGAATATTTGTTGTGAGAGTCGGTAGCCCATACCAGTTTAATCAACCCATCAGTCACGTGGAGAACAGAGAGAGATATTTTCACTCAGGAACAAATGCTGACTTTATTTATTCATTCTTCACTCTGGAGAATTCTAACACTTCACAGATCATAGATGTGAAATCACTCAGAATATGTACAGTGATTTACATATTAGCAAACCTCTAAGCTTACATAAATAATCTAATTTGTTCTCTGTACCCAGCAAATTCTGCTTAAAGAACAGCAGTATTTGTCAATGTCTAAAACTGACCAAGACTTCCCATGAGAAATTTGTTAATACTGCCAACACGACTAAAAGAAATCACCAGTCCGTTGCATTAGATATTTTATTGCTTAAATCTTGCTTAATTACATCTTTTATTAAGTCTGTTATTTATTATTTTTGACCTCTCTGCATGCCATTCTTTTGGAAATTCAACAATCTTTTTACAGACAGTTATTTAGACATCAGAAATGCCCTCCTCCCTTCTATTATTGCTCTTCCCTTTTAAACAGAAACCAATATCCAAACCTTACTGTATTTTGGAATTGCAATGAGACAATTCCCTCCTAGTAAACCAACAAAAATTACATAGGTTTAAGTAAAGAATAAGAGGTGACCTCTTAGGGGTTGCTGTTTAGATTTGGGCTCCTGAGCAGCAGTATCTTCATAACAGCATTTTCAGATGCTATTAGAAAAAGCACAGGTAACAGCCATGCGCACTATGCAGTGTGCTGTAGATAAGAACAAGCAACAATGTTTGAAAAAAATCTAGTACCAAGCCTTAGAATTTTCCATACAAAAGTTAATAAATATCCCCTGCATACATGTCTCACCAGTTGGTCAAACATCATATGCCTTGTAATCATACAACCTGCAGAAGGGATGCATATAAACAGAAAATGCTGCCATTGATTTAGGCATCCCAGTTGGTAAATACATATCAAATGTTCCACAAGACAGTTCTACTACTACCTGCACTAAAAAACTCATGTTTCACAGTCAGGTGGCAAATGGTACATGAATAATATCCCCACCCATATTGTAAAACACAATTATAGCTACAAGATCCTGCAGATTCAAGCACTGCAGCTTCTAAAACTACACAAACAGAAATCTTGAAAATAAGATAATCAGAAGACAAAGGGGCAGATGGCATTAGCAGTCTAGCATCACTGGGGCTTACAGTAACCACTTCCTTAATAGAGGTCCCTTACATCTCATCCAAGCTCACTGCATATTTTAAGCATCTATTAAATGACAAAGCAATTCTCATTATGCTCTTGGCAAATCTTGCCCAACAAATCAAGTACAGTATTCCCTGTAGTAATCAAAAGTTATGTTCCCAAGCCTGGATTTATCAGTACATTTGTCACACATAATAGACACCTCAGATTTTCCTGAGAAGTGCAAGTCACCAATGCCAAATAAATTGCATTACATTTGTTTTGTACTTCCAACTGCATCACTCGGCCCTGCCATTAATTTCTGCCACAGCTGAGATGTTCCACAATTCAGCATTTTACAGTTACAATAGACTTAAAACTAGCAGACAAAATAACAATCATATAAAACCTCAAGCAAAAAATACATTTTGACCAGTATGCTTGCCTTGCTATCATTCACATGAGACATACTTACTATTCTCTCATAAATTTCAGCAATGCCTTGAAGAGGAAAGTTCAAGGGAAACACAGATTTCTGCTGAAAAAGAATTGTACAACAGTGGCATTTTCAGACTTGTATATATTTACCTTTGCTAAGCAAAGCATGAGAAAGTTATGTGCCAAAGCATGGTCATCAGAGCTGGTTTTGGTGATCAGGTAATGAAAGCTTTTACTTTATATCAGTGCCTCATTCTTGACATTTAGCTCTCTTTAGCTTGGAATTACTGAGCACCTCATCCACTGTCTGCAGTAATCAGGGCTTTACAATCAATATTTCTGAAGCAAAATATGCTCTAATCTCTTTAGAAACTTCTTGCAAAAAAGTGGCAAAAGCAAAATGAAATGTACAACTGAGTTGTAAGTTTAACAGTTACTACAAACACCTGTCAGAAACCCTTTACACAGCTCCAGACAATCCTGTAGAGAAGACTGGAGAATATTATACAGTCACCATTTCAGTTGAGTAAATGAACATATGGCACAAAAGTGACAAGACAAAACAATGACTGCTTTTCATTGTGCTTCTGAACTACTTCATTCTGAATCAGCCAGACAGAAAGACATATTCTCCACATCAGTTTTCAGAGGCACTGCCTGATTCAACATTTTGTATAACACAGAAAAAAGATGTGCAAATGTGTCTTAAATCCACAGGTATCTGAACACATTGACTTCTCAAAGGCTTAAAATCTTCATTTTCTACAATATTTATATCTCACAAATAAACAAAGGCTATTCAATATGCATATTCCTAAACAATGTTTAAAGAAGTTGTTTCAGGACAATTTTTTTTAAAAAACCCTCATCCATTTCTCTTTCCCATATTCAGCAGCCAACTCTAGATACTTCCAGCACTGTGCTCAGCACCCTCCTCTCTCAGCAGCAGACTTCAGCACATCCCCTCATCCTAGTGACAGATAATTACTGCAGTTTTGCAGAGAGATCCTGACTGCAGCCATGTCCTGCTGTCCTCCTGGAGAAAGCCCCTGTAACTCCAGCCTGTAACTTCCACATCAGAACACTGCACCTTCCTAGACCTGTCTGCCAGGAACACAAATTCTTGACTTTCCTGGACTGAGGGTCTGGCTCCTAAAAAAGTTTGCTCTGTTATTCTGTTAACATCAACAGGAATCACACAGGTGAATATTCACACCAGGTTCTAGCACATACACTCCTGATTTTAGCAATACCAGCACGCCAAAGGTGAGAATGGTTCTATACTCAGATATTAATGGAAGAAAGATTAAATATATATGATTATGAACACATAATAGTAACATGACTATTCATATAAAACTTTAAGGAAGGAAAAGCTTCTGCAATGCTACTAACACAGGTTTTATCTTATAAATAACCATCTCTGCTTCCACAAATCAATTTTCATGCACCAATCTTTCTAGATTCAAAAGCTATAAACAGCTTTCTTGAAAAGAAAAAATGTCCTCCCAGCAACCTATTTTTATTGAGATTACACAGCTACTTGGTGTAAACATTCCAGAACACATTCCATTACCAAATTCTTGAGAAGATTTGTAAAATATAACAAAACCAAGTGACTTTCCCAACTCCAGTAGTTTTTCCTCACAAAACCATGAATATGCTATTGGTCTCTGAAAATAATTTCTGCCTGAAGAGTACTGCAGCATGACAAACTAATGCGCCACAAAATATTTCTAATGCAAAACTTTCATATTTAATATTAGATAAGAAGAACTTTTATAATTTCCCAATAAAAAATATTGCTTTCTAATTTTAAAGACCTATTTGGAAATCATTATGCAGCAACCTTTTCTCCTCAGTGGGATTCAGCAACAGATTAGCAGCAGTTAAAAACCTGAGATTTGTACCCTGTGGTTAAGCAAAGGAAAAAGCCATGCTGGTTGCTAATATTTTGGTCTAATCTGACTTTAAAGAAAATAGGAAGCTTGGGACTACCAACAGTGATTTAAGTACTCTTCTGCATGGGAGAAGTTCAACCTTTGCAGTAATAGGACAAACTTTTGATGACAGGTTGTAGAACCATTCTAAGACTTTCTGCAGGGGAGCAGCTGGACATACAAGAGTCCTGCTGCTCATCACTGCAGTCACTTGTGAACTTGGTACACATACAAGTGAATTCCATTTCCTGCTGACTTCTCTAGCAATTACATTTGGCTTTATGCAAGCAACACCTGCAAATACAATTTTAACATTTCACTGTGAGTATGGCTGAGCTGATTACTGACAACCCAGGCCCACAATGCCTGTGAACTTTTGAGAGATTAAAAGATTCCCTATACACAAGCATTATGGTTTCCAAACACAAAAAATACTTTAAAATTGTGAGCCTATTGTGAAGATCTTTGGAAAACTTCAACAGCAAAATTATGAGAAAAAAAAAACCAACAAAAAAAAACAGGAAGAAATTAAGCCAAAATACAACCAAAAAAGGAAACAAATACCCACAGCATGCAGAGAAAAAAGCACCAAGAAAGTGATTCAAGGAAGATGAGAGAATTCTCCTCTTCTCATCTGGAGAAGGTGATGGGAGAGCTAAAACATGCAGTGAAAACCCCGTGGGAAGGAGCAGAGCTGTTCCCCCCTTCCTCCTCAAGCCTTGCCATTCCTCAGGCAGAGCTGCTCAGCTCCATCCTACACCAGTGATAGATTTGGGCTCTTGCCCACTGCCCTCTCAGATCTCCAGGGCTCCTTTTGCCCCTCACCACCTCCCTGCCCTGCTGAACCTTCCTGCCAACCCCAATGGATGAGATAAACTTTTATGGAGCCGTCACTGCCTCTCACAGTTTTGTCCAATTCTGGCCAAAATTATTAGTGTCTATAAGATCTAACTACTAATAAATTATTTGGACACGGTTCACTATTGCAGCAGACATTGATCTCACCTTTGTCATGGTGACACTGTCATCTGAAAATACACTTTAAAAGAAGCCCAAAATATGCAAGATTCTTTTATGTGAGCTCCTGTGAAAATATCTCTGCGGAATTATTTTGTCAGGATAGCCAATGGTCTAAAACACTGAAATATTTCCCCAGAAATAGAAAATTTTCAACTCTCTGTCCCTTCTATCTTAACTTGATTTCAAAGTCAGTAATTTTGAATAATTGTTTTGATTTTAGAACTTTTCTTCAGAAAATAACTGAAAAAAAGAATTTTAATGAAAGCCCTAAATATTTAATTTTGAAAATATAAAAGTATAACATTTCAATAATTTTGGTTGAAAATTAGTTTTTCCTAAGGCAGGAGATAGACAGAAAAAAAGTCCTATTCAGCAAATGATTTTGTTTTCAGTCAATCCATATTTTCTACATAACCCATGTATGTAAAAATTCAAGAAGGTCTATTTCCTTTTCTAAAATATTCTTCAGCAGGAAGTGGATTTAGGTGGGAAATGGTAACTGCTGCTTTTCTCAGCTGTGCAGACACAGCTACAAAGCACCTGCTCACCATCAGCTGGTGAACAGTCAAACATTTGGACCAGTAGACTTTGTTCTGATTTATACTTCCCATGTGCAACCAGGCACACAATTCCATTCTCACACTACATAGAATTAGTGACATTGCTGCAAATGTAATCATACAGTTTGTTTTACTGCATACAAGTTCCCTTCACATTAAATTTACTAAGCAATGACAAATTTCTGATCCCCAGCTAGGAAACACAGATAGAATCCGGGTGTTTGCAACTCCTCATTTAACTATTAGCTAGGACTGTAGTGCTAATCCATTTTGTTCACATTTGTGAATAAAACAAACATACAGTTTCCTCAGGAAAAAATACCCAGTTTATTCAGCCTGTTTCTTGGGCCTTGTTCTTCATGCACTGTTACACAAGATCTTGAAAAGGAGTGAAAAAATCTTTGCCTAAACAGGATGTAAAATTGATGCTTCAAGCTTTCTTTCAGTCCTCTCTTGTTCCTGTATAAGTAAGACTATTGTTTCTTAACCAGAAATTACACCTATACAACTCAAAGTTACTGAAGCATAACTCAACATAATCTTGATAAAATAGAAGTTATTACAATAATTACAACAATCTAGTACTTCAAACATTTTTAGAATAGTCTGTGTGTAAAATATCTACGTATATAACTTTTTTCCACAAAAGTCAAAAGAAATTAGATTTCCTAATATCTAATTTCAGAAGTAAAATTCTGATGTGTATAGTAACAAATAATAATTATGTTGATAATGAGTAATACTTGCAAGATTTTGCTGGTAGAGAAAAAAATCAAAGGCTAAAGTTGCAGCAGAGGCACAGTGCAGGCAGTTCAAGTTTCTTGCTGCAGTCCTAAAGATCAAAATTTAAACAACCCAGAGCAAGAATGAGCAAACTTTTTATTCAAATATTTCTGGCTGTTCAAATTTAGTCTCCTGTTAAAGCTCTATTAAGAACCTTTCAGAAGCAAACAATGGGCTTTTCAAAAATGAGACAGCAAATCTCTAATAAAAAGAGCCACCTCTGAGTCAAACAAATGAAGATTATTAAACTTTTTTTTAATAAATGAAAGAGGGAAAGAATTTTTTCCCCTTAAAAATGTAAGCATTCATACATAGCTATCAGTCAATAAATATCAACAGATTTAATGAAAAGCACTTATTAGTTTTCTATTTTAAATTGGTTCACATGTGTCTGAAATAATCCAATTGTATATTTCATAGTTAAAATAACGAAATACCTTTGTATATAATTTTTAAGGTGTCTGCCAATTTTGAGAAATGATTACATTTCACATAGATAGAAGACTTATTTTATAAGTTACATAATGAAACAGCTTCTTTATATAGAGAAGGTCCTTCCTGCTTGTATTAAGTCTGAACAAAACTTCCAGCTAATACAGTAAAATAAGAGAATACACCAACCTTGGGCTCAGAAACTACAGCTAAGGAACTGCTCCAGTGCAAGCTACCACTTCATCCTACTGGCTGGAAAACTACCAAGCTTCTGAGCCTTCCCAGCAGCATTTTAAAGCCAGAGGCAGAAGAGGAAAGAAGCAGCAAAGATTTAGTGCATCAGCTGCCTAACAGGGACTTCAATTTTGGATTAATTTTTAGATGAAATATCTCTACATGTGCTGTCCCTACAAGCTAAAAAGTTATTACCAGAATGTATTAGTTGATCTGTTTTAAATTGAAGGGAACAGGGAACAACTTCCATCAGTGCTGAGGGCCCCAAGGACAGCAGCTGCTGTTGTATCTCAGTTCTCAGACTGCTCCTTAGAAGAAACCATGGAAGAAAATGCTGCAGTTTCTGTTCAGACTTAGTACCACACTGGCTTCTAACCAATTACCAACCAAATACAAGTTAGATATCTGGGGCCTACGAACAGTTTTCCACGGTTGTGACCCATTTTGCCCATTTACCAGCTGCAGTCTAAGGGAGCAGAATGTCATCCATGAAAGGGTCAAAAAAGTTGATTTAAAAAATCAACACTTGGTTTGCAACACATTTATAAACGTGGGAAAATGGTAGGGAGGAATAAAGATGGAACAAATATCCAAGTATTAGTCTTATTTTTTGTAAGGAGAAGCCTTTGTGATTAGATTGCAAAATAGCACATACAGCTTTTTCTTTCTTTGATTCCAGCTTTCTTTGACTCACAGCTATTTTTTATTTACTTTTCTGTAGTCAATATGATCACTTTATATCAAGAAGGTGGAGACACTGCAATAAAAAATTATGTCAGCAGGTATATAACATACACAGACATACCTATAGTGCATGTGCTATATGATCTTACAAACTAAAAAAGAAACCGAAAAAATTTCAATCTGAGTAACCAAATTTCTGACACTTCCCAGGTTCTTCAGCAGGATGTGTGCCAGACAATAATAATAAGTTTTGTATACTCTAGGAGAAATTGTTCCACCCCAAGAGAGATCTTCAAGTAAAACAGTATATTATACACATGAAACTAAGTAGTGGAAGATGTACTATATTTTCCATGAACAAAACCTTAAATATCTTCTTTACTTTCAACTTCTAATGTAGTTTTCTATATGCAATTAATTTTTAACTGTAGATATTTTTTCCTACTCTTAGAAACATTAATCCTAAAATCACTTTCTTTAGCATACAAAAATGTCCTCAATTCCCCACTCAGTTTCTTTGAGTTCTAATATGTATAAAAAATTAATGAAAAAAAAAAAAAAACCCCAAACATGTCTAGAATGCAAATTTTGAAATAAAGTAATTTTGAAAAAAAACCCCTGCATTTAACTGTACTGTCCCAAGTCTAAGTGTACCAGGTGAAATTGGTACTATAACCAGAAATGAAGAGTGTGAAAATAGTCTGGAACTACAGATCCCATCCTCTCCCAGCAGCATTTTCAGATGCAGCTCACAGAAGGGTTGAGGTCTTGTTGCAAGCAGAGGGCAGAAGAAGCACAACTTCTGCAATGGAAGCACTCCTGTCCCTGTAGTTCCATTTTGTCACTGTAATTTTGTGGATCCTTTATGAGGCCATGCCACTCCCACAGTCAAGCAATGGAAGTGTATTAATCATAGGAAAATGTTTCCTCTATACCCTCAAGTTAATTCCCTTTAGTCCAGCAAGACCAAGTCCTGCACCAGCTTGCATATTATTATTATTACTATTTATTGTATTAGTACATCAAATCACATATACACACAACATCCATTGTTCAGACTCCAATTATTCAGACTCTGTACAGAAATCAAGTCTACCACAAGCACTTATTACTGTGCTATGACTAAGAGATTTCAAGTGCTGCAGAGCTTATACAAAATGGTCAAAACCACTCAACTCATTCCACAAAGAAACACAGATTTTCTGGAAGATGGCAGCAATCATGCAAAATGTTTGCATTTCACTTGTAGAAATGAAAAGTATAGAAGGAGCTCTCTCAGTAAACAGCATCACAAATTCTTTGGATGCAATTAGTTGCAGAATTTTCTCCATTCAAAACAAGCCTGTAAAGTCTTAAAACCTAATAAAAAATTTGCTCAACCCACGAAAAGCCTTCAGAGTTTTAAAATCTAACACAAATTTTTATATTCTGTATTGTATCCTCATGAAAAGGCTTCATTAATACAAACTGAGACTGGAGTCTCAATTAAAAGGCACGATAAACATTAAAAGACAGCTGCCTCTGCAGTAGAAGAGGTATATTTTTGCTAAGTAACTCACTGAACTACAGTAAAAAAAAAAAGATTTAGAGCACTGAGAAGAGGACTTTTGAATTCACAATAGACTTTGGAAGAGAAGAGGTTTGTTTCTGCTAAATAGCTTACTATTGCTGATGAAAGCCTACAATACAAAACCTTTTCAAGGTCATTCCAAACCCATGAAAACTGGTTAAACTCAAATTCTCTGTTTACTACCAATTTAATTCCAAACAACACAAATTTTATATCTGAAAGCTTAAATTTAGGCTTTAAAAATATTTAAAGGAAAATAAATGTACCTCCAACTACTAAGTGAATTGCTAATGTTGAGAGTCTGATTTTTTTAAAATCAACTCCAGATTTGATTAATCATACTCTAATAGTTGAACTACAGTAGCAGAATGAAAAACAGACACTACTAAATCCACACATGTAGACTAGATTTCAATAAAATCAGAAATACCATAAAATCACACTTAAGGTTCTAGAAATCTCATGTACCATGGGTCAATAACAGGAGTTAAATGGCGTTACAGCCTTTTAAATGAACCAGAACACAAAAAAACCTTCTCTGCAGCTTGGTTGTCTGCAAAAAAGCTCTCAACATTTCAGTCAAAGAAAACATTCTTGAAAACACAGCCAGCCCTATAAGGATAGAAAATCAATGTAAAACAAAGAGCTAAGGAACTATTGCAGTAAAACATTTTTTCTTGTCATAGACTCATGCTGGAAATCAGAGGGAGCTACAGAGGTGAGTGCCTAAGCTGCAGGAGGATTCTTACAGCCATGCAAATGCTTGCACTGTTGTAAAATGTGCAGGACATTTACCTGCACTTGTTATTGCAGAATGTTCTTTGTGCAGCACCCTAGACCATTGCTCCAGATCAAGTATCCTCATGGTACCTCAAAGACAAAAAAACCCCCAGAAACTCTCTGGCCAGTGTGAGCAATTATCTTACTAGCTGACATGGCTCAAACCCCAAATAGCCTGTGGATGACTTAGAAAGAAATTAATTAATGATCTAAAGTCTTTCCCATGGAAAATACAACCAGGGAGAGAGCATCACCAGGAACAAAAATACAGGAGATATCTGTATGTGTCCAGCAGTGCTTGTAAAAAAATACTCTATTAAAGAAAATTTTCCATCATGTTGTCTGGCAACTTGCCTAATCACTATGGTAAAAAAGAAAAATGGATGAAAAATGATCCTGCATGGCTTGTAACTCTCTATAAGCTCTTTCTGACTTGAAAATTTTATTTGCTCTAAACAAATGTTAATTTCACTGCTTAAAAATGTCTGGGATTCCTGAGAGGTTAACAAGATATACTTTAAGCAATATTTTAATATATTTTATTATAGCAAGACAGCAATTATATTAATAAAAAAGCAGTAAATCTAAAGTTTTTGTGGACTTATTCCCCTACAGATCCACAGTAATTTTGTAATAATTATCTCAAATTCTCTACCCAAATAAAATTCCAAGTGGAAATTGCATTGTATCCATCTCCCACAGTGTTTGGTTCTGGTGCCAAAAGAACTGGTTTAATGGTAAGGCACTAACTAACGTGAACTGATTTAATTTTCCACTTTGCATATTATGCTTTTTGGGAGGGGGTTGTCTAATTAAAAGACAGACTCTCAAAAGTCTCTAACTCTCTACTGCACTTCTTCCTTCTGGGTCTGAAATGCTGCTATGTCCATTCAAAACATTTTCTGCTGATTCGATGATCCAGTCAGTTCCAAAATTTAATATTAAATCTATTTAACAGATGGTTCAAACTAGATTCTTAAATGTTTTAACCATCATAGAGTAAAGCAGTGAGCAGAAAAATGAGGGTATAACCCTGCAAGCACCTCCACAGAATTTAACAGCCCTTTAAGGTTCCCAGTTACATTTAACAGCAGGCAGGCAACCAAGTATGCAAATCCCTGAAGTGGAACAGGGAATTCTGACATCAATCTAGCAACTCTGGCATCAGACTCTTTTTCCTTCCCTTCTCTTTAAAGTGAGAGAATAGATAACAGAAGGTACATATAATTCCATTAGAACTTCTGATATAAACTTGAGATGTAATGATGAAATTGACAACTTTACTTAAAGGAATTCACCTTGAGGGCTGGTGCAGGATATCAGGTTGAACTTGTCTCTTCCATTGCTTGGGAAGAATGATGTATAACAGCAGTGCTGAAATTACACTTGCTCTGTATCCTGTCTGCATTCTATTTCATTAATTCTATCAATGAGAAACAGATGCTATGTTTGATTTTCTCCGGACAGCAGTTCAGTGGGGGAAAGCAACAAGCTTGAAGACAGTTCAAGAATGTTTAATTGCTTTACAAAATAGGACACTAAAGGACTCAACCTGAGCACACAGTTGCAGACAAACAAAATACCTACCAATTTCAATAAGTTTAGGGCTGTTCCCTAAATCATATTCCTATTACACTGCACGGTGACAATACAGTGACACACAACAGACCTGGGGAGCATTACTGCCACTGCACCCACCTCCCAAATGTCAGCTATAAAATCAGAAAGGTACCTGCTGAGTTATCCACTGACTGTGACGTGCTGACATTGGCAAGTACCATCCACAGCAAATCAACAACTAGGTGGATTTCTCCTTGCCCCCAGGTTTCAGGAGCATGCCTTTCCCCCCATTTTTAGTTGCTGTCTCTAATAGGTTTATACAGATTAGCTGCATTAGTGTTGTGTCCCTGATAAGCTGTGATACTGGCTGGATAAGTATCCATGACCTTTCTTCCATATGAATTGTTCCTGGCTTCGTCTGGTTATTTAAAACTGCCCCAATCCCTGACCTTTTACAGGCCTATTGATCTCAACATTTCAGGAGACAGCTGTAGAATGTGTAGTTGTCCTGTTGCATCTTGAGCAATTGATGAATCTGCTACTGACAAAATCAAGCCTAATCAGGTATATAATTCTCATCTTGGAACTTTCAGTGGCCATTACCAGATTTTAAAGGCTACACAGCAGTTGCTCTGTTTATCATATCCAGAACTGGTGTTGAATTAGAAGAAAACAACAAAATAGAATGACTCTGGTCACAATGGGCAGATTTCCTTACCTTGCTCTTCTCCAATATTCAAGTCAAATCTGGTTTTACTAGTCAGTGCTAGTCAACTTGAGGGAATGAACAGATGACATCAAAAACTGTCCCACCATTCATAAGTGTAAATTACTAAGGAAAACAGCATTGACTTGTGGAGCAATCACCTTCTATACCAGATCATGCTTGTGAATCTGGAAAGTCCAAGAGCAGGACAGAAAGCAGAATCAAGCAGACAGAGTGCTGTTCTTCCGATCTTATCAGTAATTTCTAAGGCGAAGAAGACAACCAACTATTGAAAGGATCTACCTCACTACTACAAACCATAGTGAAAGAACCATAGTGTAAACTACAGAGATTTCATTTCAGAGATAAAATTATTCTGTATGGCTCTTGGGAGGGTTCAGTGTCATCTAGGAGATATGAGCACTCTCTGTTCTCACTGAATATCATTTTGTACAAAATAGCAATGGAAAGGATTTTCCTCATTAACAAGCCATGTTGGGGGGAAGAATGAAACTTAAGCCAGCTAATTTTTCCATGATCATAATGTTCTTCATTTGAGTGTCATATTAATTCTAGAAAGATGGAGACTTTGCAAACCCCCTGCTCCCTCTCTCATCACATACAGAATTGTAAAAACTACCCTGCTCTAATAAAACATTAATCTCTGTACTTCTTATTATGGGATCACAGACTCATAGTGATGGATGACCATGTGTCAGAGCACATTTCCACAGTACACCATAATATCACTGAGTCATCATTTGGAATATGAAAGCTCAAGTCCAAATCCTTAGCTAGACTACACATTTTTGTTTGTTTTTAACCTACACTGAAATAGCTTCTGAGTGATATCATTGACAGAAATACCTGATGCTTTATTAAGGCTTAATCATATCTAATTGAATAATTCTGCATAGATACAGTAACTATCTTCTGAAATGTGCTTTCCTTACAATGAAGGCAAAATTCATTATATCCAGGAACAGTAGCACAAAACATGGGCATAAACACTATGCAAATTTAAACAAAATCAGACTGGAGAGACACGAGTCCATTGCAGTTGATATTCTAGTACTTGCTTTGTAATACAGTAATAACAGAAATTAGTACACTTAACTACTCTGAATATCTATCAATGCAGTTTATTTCAACTTCAGGCCTGCTGAAAAAAAAATGGCACCTATCTTCAGATGCTGTTAAAAGATAAATTTCTAATGTGGATTTTTACTTCTTTTTCATGTTTTGTTGCACAGGACAGCCACAGTCTACCAACACATCTGGAAGATACCTTTACCTATTGACAAGAGCTACTTACAACTGCTTTTAGATTAAAGCTAAGAAATTAAAATAAAAACCCAAACAAACAAACAAGAAATCTAAAATCTCTATTCTGTATTTAATTGCATATGCCCAATCCATATAACTGTGCATAAATCAGTTTTCCACACACCCTCTGACAGGACGTGCAAATCTCCCACAACTCTGAAAAGAGAAAACAAATTGCAAAATCACACCATCTTACTTGTTGATTCTTATAAAAAGGAAAGTTTGTAGTGGGAAATTCACAACTTTACATCAAAACAATCACACTCAGCATCACATCACTATCAATGGGATGGTGCTGCTTTGCCAGTCTGTGTAACTAGATTATACATGGATACCCTTTATTTATTTTCCCTTCATCCTATCCAGTGTGAAATGCTGAGTTTCACTTACCCTTCAGTGTGCCCTCTGTTACAGAGCAACAGTAATATCAGTTAAATTTTTTTAAAGTATTTGAATTTTTATTTTTCAGTGCTCATCCAAACCGGCTTATATATGAACTTAGTTTACTTTCTCTTGGATTAAGGCTAAATACATGGTAAAATATTTATCATAGACATATAAGCAGGACACAAGAATGGCAAACTAATTATTCCTTAACATCATTCCACAAAAGCTTGGTATTCATAATTCTAATGGTCTTTAAGGATTTGAAAAATACTGATTTCCATAATACTTTACACTTCCTATTACAGTTCACCTGAGCAAATAAGGCAGGAGTAACCTTTTGTAAACTGCAACTGTTATTTTTATCAGATGTCTGCTTTAGTTTTTAAGTAACACTACAATGCTCTCTTTCCCTAGATATGTTGTTTCTTCCTATTTTCTTTGAGTTCTGATTATTTAAATTAATTGTTGCCTTTAGCACAAGCCTCAGAGTTAGCAACACATCAACATCCACCTGACATCAAGAAGGAATAAATACAGACAGTAAATACAGACTGCTCCGCTTTTCAAATGAAAGTAATATAAAGTGCATGTGATAAATTAAGTATGTCTTGCTGGTGCCACAAGTCCCTGTGAGGAGCTGGCAGTCATTTAGCTGTGCTGTGAATTAGCAACTGCATCTCCTACAAGAAATTAGGTGTGGACAAAATCTATCCCAAACAAAACTGTTCTACATTTGAACATACTGACTTTAAACATTATCTGAAGTGAAAAAAGACACAGCCAAACTGTTGTGCTCTCATTTGCTTTCAAATATATCCAAATAATGTTCTGGGCATAGCAGGGCAGACTGCTCTGACCTCTGTAAAGCAACTATTTTTACTCGGGCTTACGAAGTTGAAATACACTTCTCACAGAAGTGCCCATGTCTTTCCACAGAAAATGGAAAAAAAAATCCCAAAAAAGTGCAGAGGATTAGCTGAGATGCTGTGCACACAACAGTTTCATGCTGTACTTGCACAAATCTACACAAGCTGACTAGTCCTCACAGAAATGTAACCTGTGTGTTTCCCTTGGCCTTTGAAACTACTTTGAATTATTTTATTTTGAATTTTCTGTCAGAACACCTGTTTCTTTGTCCTTGTTCTCTTGAAGATACTGGCAGAAAAGGTCACCTGCACTGATAAATCCATGCCAGTTTAAAAATTCAGCTCTAATTAAACTGTAGAAAAACACAATCATGGAAAGAAAAACACCTGAGTATCTAAAGAATGTCTTTATATTTTCAGAAAGTATTGGCAGTTAAGAATATTCAAAGACAATAGCTTTCCTAAAGGGGGGGGGGCAGCACAAGGCCTCAAGCACAACTCAAACACCTAAACCCAAAGCTAAACATTGTGTGCACTGTCTACCATCTATAAATCAGCACATTTTTCAGGGATAATTTGTAAGCATTTCTAAAGGCAAAAGGAAGCAAGATTTCAACTTGACATATAGAGAAAACATGAAGGAGCATCAGGGAAAGAATCCAGATCTCCCAGTCCCTAAATCTTACAATCAGTACATTAAGCCTCCTCAGCATTTTTGTACAACCAACACCAATTTAACCACAAAGGCAGTCTAAATTAAATAAATTCCACTCCCTCAAAACTTAATTAAAAGAAAATTTCACCATTTTTTATAACAAGGAATATAGTATGAATGAATGTTCCATGCATAAAAGGTAATAAAAAAAGATATTACTTTGCCTTTGTCTGAAAAACAACAGATTTTTTCAGAAGTCAGATTCGCAGCAAAGGAAAACAAGGAATTGTGAAGTTAACAATGGAGCAGAACTAATTTCTGAATCCAGCCAAATCTTTCAAAGAGGATTTACTAAGGAAAAGAAAGCATGCTACAGAGAATGCTATCTCAAAGAGGGATTAGAAATGGGAAACTCATGTAAATTCTACTTTTCTGTAGAGATTGAACAGTAACTAGAAATCTGTCAGTTCTATGAGATGTCACTATTAAAGTGAGAAAAGGTATAACATGTTAAGGAAAAGTATTCCTCTGGTGATGTGACACATGAAAACTCTTGCATTTCTGACTCTAAAACAAAACACTGAAGTTATCAGAATCAATAAGAACCGTTGTAATGTTGCCTATATTTTTTTTTTCAGTGCCCAGCAGTAAAGAATGAAGAATACCAATAATAATTGGTGATTATTAATAGGCAAAAAATTCAGGAATGTGAAATATTGGTAGGCTTTGATACAGTTATAAGTGAATTTCTAATACTCAAGAACAAAAAAAAAAAATCTCTACTTATCTTATTTTCCTATGTATTCTCCTCCCCCTCTCTAGAGTGTTTGCTATTCTCTCGCAATGTTTCTGAGAAAAACATAAAAGATTTTTCATACAGAAAGCAGTTCCACAGACATTTCAAAGAACACTATAACCTTACAATCCACAAATATAGTCTAGCAACAAACACTTCCATAAGTATTTGCAACCTTTAACCTTTTGCAAATTCCTCTGGTTCTGAAAGTTGGAGTGCAATACCACTTATTTGCAGGTTTTTATTGGCTGACTACCTGACTTCAAAGGCAAAAGGCAGATCTAGGTCAGACACTAATTTATTGTTTCCTTTATTTAAAACTTAGTATTAAAAAATCATCAAAATAGTCCAGGAGAGAAAAACCTAGTTAAAAACCCTTCCATTTTGGAATCCAGATCTGTAATAAACAAGTTGCATATGGCAAAGCAAATAATGACTGCACACTTAAATAACTCAGAGCCAACTGCTCATCTTATTCACCAGGTGCACTTCCTCCAGTTTCAGACTTGAATTAAACCTTGAAATCAGAGTCTTCTTAGCCCTATCATCCCAAGGATTCTACACTACTTTTACAGCCAGTAACCAGATTCTATGACTGCCAAACTCTAGCAAAATAAGCACTGACCAGCAAAAGCCACATCATAACTGGCTCTGTCTTCAGGCAAAAATATTTGCAGTCCCCACTGGAGCCCAGCTATGTCAGGAAAAGAGAATCACTGCATACGTGCCTTAGAAACAGCCACTACAGTATTTCCTAATAGCAAAGAAAAGCATAACACAGTAAGCAATTAGGGCTTGTCATTCGCACTTATCACCACCTCCCTGCTGCAAGAAGTGCCAGGGACTCCTGAGTGACTTAAATTTTAGAAGTTTATTTCCACTGAAAAACTGTAACTGGGGGAAATACTTATTATGCACAATGCAACCAGGTCACAGTCACACTCAAAAAGAAATGAAACTATTTGTTGTCAGTATTTTCCAGAACCACAGAAAAGTACCTATTGACATTATGTCCACTTATTAGAACTCAAATCCCCATTATTTTATTGTAACTTATTCAGGCAACACCACTAGAACACAATGACAAGGCAGTGGGATAAAGTTTCTATTTGCTAAATAGGCTGGATTGCTTCTTCTATCAAAGTCTTAATGGAACACAGATTTTTCCAGTCAGATCATCCTGTAATAGTCATTCCCTGGAGATGCACTCTGCAAGGAGGAAAAACAACAACAAACAAGAACATCCCTGTGCAGATCACCATTTATTCCTGCTTTACAAAAAAGAAATATTAACAGTAGCATTTTGCAACAGCCAAACTTGGAAAAACTTGTACAAACAGTAAAATATTTTCTTGGTCCAAAAAAATCTATGCACAGAATTCAGCTTGTATATGTGCTTGTGAAATTTCCAAGTGTCAAAATTTATTTCAATCACATGTGGCAGTGGCATCTCAGCACAGTTGCATTTTCCTGATAACACACTCTGTGGACAGAGTTTGGATTGCTGTGGCATGAAGATGGACAATTGAAAAAGTCATTAATTTCCCATGCAATACAGAAAAAAAAGTCTAACATTCTTTTAAATTTAATGTTGATCTAATTGACTTTTGATTAACAACTCCTAACATAGTTGGAGTTAGGATTGTTTTCTTGTAAGGTTCCAGCAAATTACAGGTATCTTAATTCTCTTAAAATAAAATATAGTCAGGGAGTTTACTCCCCATGGCTAAAAAGACGAGCTGGAAATCTGTGCTGTATAGGCCCTAAATATAATGACAGATGATACAAAGAGAAAAATTAAAAGAAAAATTTTCAAAATCTAAGTGACTTATTTGGTGCTTTAAAGTATAACTTTGTTCTTAAAAAATTCATCAGGTCAACAACACTAGAGAAATAAATTTCCTTACAAATTTTAATCTACTTACCTGTAGTACTCCCTTCTAGGAGAGCAGCAGGAATTGCTCTCTGCTGATCACAGCTAATCCAAGTCACCCATTAGCAACTTAAGCTTTTGAAGTTATGAATAATATTTCTGTACAGTCTCAAAGAGTTAATAGTACTTTCGGCCACAGGATTATTTAATATTTTATAAGGAACACAACACAAATAAAAATAAATAACACCTTTCATGTCTCAAATTACTAAAAGCTACAAGGATTCACAGGGTATTTTTCAAAGTAATAGAACAAAAGACTGATGCTCATAGCTCCATTAGAAACATTTATATGCAAAACACTACTTTTTCTGATCATGAATTTCTTCTAACATTCATTATTGCCCTATAGCACATTTGTCTCAAAAGAGACTCTAGGGAGGTGACACTTTCTTTGGTTAGCATTGTTGTAGCTGACAGAATGCATAAAAGGCAAAGTGCTTTTTCTCCAGCTTTCAGCCTGAGCCAATCAAGTGCAGAAATTCTCAGCCTCTTCTCATCTTGAATTCTGGATTTTGAACTTTACAGAATAATTGTAGCTTTCCAGCAGAATCATTTTGGCACACAGACCATTCTAGCTCACATAAATGCTATTGGTGTCCTGAATACCATTGATAAAAAAAACTTGATCTTTCCATTGTAGACATGTAAGCCTGATTAAAAATCATTGCATATTCTTAGATTCAATGCACATTTCATTATGAGGAAATGATCCCTGAAGGCACTCCACATTTACTTCCTATGAAAAAATAATTCATACCTGGAAACATTTTTTTTCTTCTCTCTTGAGGTGATATTATAGGCCCTTGCCTGGATTTCTGGGCCCTGCTGTGGTAAACACTTGTACAAAAAGCCAGTCTCTGCTCTGAAGAGCTTACAGAATATTTAATTTTATTTTTAGACAACTGAACAGTCACTGGAAAATATAAGTGAACATCACAATAAGCACTGTTTAATCACTGTAAAGTCTTTACAGGCATCACAGCAAATAAGAGTTTCAAAGGAACGGATTTGAAAGGAAGAAAGGTGACCCCAAGAAATACTTAGAAGCAGCTTCTTCTAGACACAAGGAAAGTTAAAACAACAGAGGCTTGTTAGAAAGCTCGATAAATAAACCACCAAGACTCTTTGTTCATCTGTACTTCAGAATTAAAAACTAAAAGCAAGTGACACAATAGATAAGCCAAAGCAGACCACAGCTAAGCAGCTGGCAAGATCCCACCACTCTTGTGCTTAAGAGGCAGGCAGGAGAACCAGGCAGCGTGGCTGACTCAAGAGCCAAGCCAATGACCTCAGCAGCAGGGTTCTACATTGATGTCAGCTGCACAAAATTGGATTCAAGGCTCACAGAGGAGGAGGTTCTCAGAGTGTGGGAGAAGTCTGGAAAAAGCTATTTTGGTGATACTGTTTCTGGTTTTGTTCCAGGTCAGTCCAAGATACTGTGACAAGTTTTTTAAGGCAACAGCATTTAACATCACCCAAGAGTTCAATACTTTAAAAATCTCAAGAATTTATTTCATTAACAGAGACACTTCAAGCTACACCTGTACTGTCTCTTCATCCCTGGGTCATGAGGTCTTTTGAAAGCCCCATGAGTTGAGAAGCCACCTAGAAAACAGAAGTCTATAAAAGTCAGGACAACATAACTACCAGAAAGATACTTCATAATTTCCTGGGACAGAAAAAAGCCCAGAGTTGAACAGGCAGTGTAATCTGGGCCAGATCTACAAATGAGAGGCACCTGAGCTGGCATGAACTGAAGCCAGTGCAGCCATGTGGTGTGGCTGTGGGGACACCACAGGGCATGAAGTGACCTCAGCATCAGGGGAAAGCTCACAGCCTCTGCCTCTCTGCAGGCTCTTCCACCTTGCAGCCAGTCTGACTCACCCCATCCACAGCCAGCTCAGCAATTCTGCACTGCACTCCACTGCTTGGCTCTGCACCAACAGCCAGCCATGCTCACCAGTTACTGCAGCCATCTGGTTCCCTTTTCCAGGCCCCCACTGAAAACATTTCTGACATCAGCATGGTCTCCATAGAACCTAGAAAACTTCAGTGAATTTTTCCAGAAAGCAAACCAGAGCAGAAAGCTGGACAAATTTAAATGCAAGATGACATTTAATAACTTAATAAAATATTCCTAATGGCAAGAAGTAACTAAACTACGTGCAAGACCATTTTTCATCTGTTCACAGAACTTTTGTCTTGGCCACGGTGTACCTTTACCAGAAAGGACTGGTTTGCACTTTTCCCTGCCTGTTATATGTTTTCATGGTATTTTTTGCACTTGTCACTGGTACTTCATGCAGCCCTGCACAGCTAACTAAACCAAGGAATTGATGCAGCTGAAAACTGTGTAGCAACACTGATTTCCATCATCTTGAAACTGAGCATGGGCCTGCATCCCCAAAGTACTACACACCAGCACATGACACTGCAGCTGACTATGCTGGAATCTTTATGTGGCTACCTGTAGGTAAATTGGTAAAAGGAAAATAAAATAATCTAAATGAAACTCATTATTAATTGCTACTCTGCCAGTTGACAGCTTTACTGTTTATATTCCACTGGATCCCTTCCTCTATCAGAGGACCTCAACTTTCAGATGAATCTTCTGAAAAGAACATGCAGCTTTTGCCTCTGCTTCTATCAGTTTTCTTGTATTTCACTTTTTGCTATACCAGAAGTTGTTTCCTTGCTGCTTAGGTTTATTCCATCTTCTCTGGCCACCAGTCCTCTGTGGGTCTATTCTTCCTTGAGAATTAAAATACTCATCCATTTGAAGTAGTATTAAACTATTCAATACAATGTTTCATGGACTCTGCCTCCTACTGACACTTATCATCCAGCTGCTTCCTCACAAGCTTTCAGTTTACTGCAGCATATTCAGAACAGTCTCAAAGTGATCCTACAGCAGGTGCAGTTTCTCTAAAACGTATCCTGTAGGATTTTGTAACAGTTATGCTAACAAAATTCTACTCACACTAGAAAAAGGACATTTTGGAAAGGCAGACAAAGTTAGTTTTCAGTATCTTAAACTACAGAATACAATTACATTGATTAAACAACAATGCTAGTAAAGATCTGTGTTTTCTAGAGTATATTTGACACCAAGTATTTTTTTTTTCAAAACTGAAAGAACATTAAGCACTAAAGCAGACAATTTCATTCCATCTTAGATTTTTTAAACTGTAGCTTAGACATTACTATCACAAGTTAAATAAATATAAAGATATCAAACTGCTTGACCCTGGTTTCTGTACAAGCACTATGCAGTACATAAAACAATAGAAATTGTAGATATCTGCACCTGAGACACATCCCAGCAACAGCACAGCCCTTCTTGGAGACTCTTTCAAAGTAGTCACTTATAACAAACAGCCTGTGGGCAGATATCAGTGTAGTAGATGTTTTTCCCCTTTTGCCTCATGTAAAATTCTCACTACACCCTTCTGGGTGTGTACCCTTCATTACTAGGTCACTTTCTCACCTTCATGACTGTAATTGGAGAGTAATGATGCCATAATGGGCTCACAATGTCAGTGAGGAGCAAGTTGAATCAAATTCAGTGTATTAACCTCACCAAATTAAATTTTCGTTTGCAGAAGGACATTCAAGGGACAAAGATGTAAAACACAGCTAAGTTATCCACCCACTCCAAAAATGTGACAAAAGGATGCTCACTTCTATCATAATAACATCAAATAGTCTTTGTCCAAAATGAGGTTTGTGACTGCTGTGAGACTTCTTTAGCCTTGAGATTCTTTCAACACAAAGACTAAAGATACTAAATAATCAGTAAAAAAATATAATTTTAAAACGTATTCTTTCCCAAGCTGTTTATTTGCCATTGTGACCCCGATGTACATGCTATAAAAGACAGAGAGAAAGCACAGTGACCCAGTCAGGTGCCTGAGAAAACAGCTTTGGGAACTGCAGAACAGGACAGGCTCTGCTTTGCCATTTCAGTGTACAAGTTCTACTTCTAAAACATAAATGAACCACGAGACAAAATATTAGCAACTGCTATGTGGAACTGATATCAGTAATATAGAATCTATATGGTACACTGACTTCAGAAGACCCATTATATGTATTTATTACTGTGTACATATGCAACAGCACAAGGACAACAAACCCCAGAACTTTGTGTCCATAGCTAACAAGGAACACAAGAACACTTCTCAAAGCCTGGCCAAAATCTTTAATATTAAACTTACTTGCAACCGACACCAACGAAGCAGAATAATGACACAACATGAAAGTTAAGTAACAAGTAAAATACAACCTCCATTCAACCATCCAGACAAAATGGAAGCAAAATAGGAATGTGCCTAGAGTTCACAGAGCAGTGACTGTTTATGGGCAGTTGCCTTCCTGTAAGTTTTTTCAATCTCTAAAATCACCATCTTATTTTAATTTATTAATTTTTTAAAGCCTAGAATACACTCCAGCCAGTACTGGCAAGCTACAAATAGCATGATGCCTTAATCTTTCAATTTTATGAAAGGTCTGTAAAGCAGGTGCCTCAACAACAGCTCATCTCTTTTCCCTTATCACCTCTATGTGAATGTTTTTGAATCTTACTGCTCTGAGAGTTATCAACTCAAATGTAGCCATTTTCAGTTTATTTTCATTTGTTTATCAGATGCTCACTCAGCTATTCTATAAATGCAACCATAGCATGTAGACAGGTATCCCATACTTCCTACATGAAAATTACAGTATTATTGTTTGCTTATCCTGGATTATTGGAAGACCTTATTTCAACTGTGCAAGCACAGCACAAAAGTAGTACAGTGCGTGCAAAAATAAAGCTCTGTTTTGGTTTCTTTTGTCTTTTCCCCTCAAAAGGCCACAGAAAATTATTGGTTTCTTTCTTCAGCTGCAACAATTAATAATTCATTCTTCAGACACAGTGATTAAGAGACCAAAGACCAAAACATTGCAGAAATGGACACTAAATTAATTTCAAATAAAAGGACTTATTCAAAAATAGAAATAGAAATCTTTGGCAGTAATCTGCAATAATAAGTGACATAACTAGCCAGAAAGACCACATAAATCAATATTACCACCCTGTAACAGCTCTGTCAGTAAAAAAGATGGCCAATGACTGATTTAAATAACCTTTTTTTCCAACACAAAACATTCATTTTGTTCATACTGCTACTATTTTAACATAGGACTCAATTTACACCATTGATTACAGTGATAGACAATCAAAATGTTTATCCCAGGCCCCAGGTCAGAAGGCAGCACAACTCTAGAAGCAGTGCTGCTATCACAATATTATTAACAACAGCTACAGTAAATTTTAATTAAGCATTTTCCTCTTGTGGCTTCCCAAACACATAGGACATTTTTTCACTCTTATAACTAGCATTCATAGCTTCCTTTCACAGCAGCTTTTACTTTAAATAAACACATCCAGAACAGAAGTAGCAAAACTATGCTTGTTTTCACTGTGAAATCCTAGAAAACTGTTTGGCAGCACATACCAACTTACAACCCTGCCTTACTCATACTCTGTTCTCTGGGTGGCAGTTTTGGGGTACTGAACTGAGTGGGGGGTGCTGTACAGCTTTTTTTTTTCTTTTAAAAGGAAGTGTTATTGCTGCCATCACAGCATTCTAAGAATGTCATGCTTAGCTACAGAGACCAGATTTTCAACAAATCAGTTCAGTTAGGCACTAAATCAAAATGGACAAATCTTCACAAGAGCTCAGAACAATCAGTGCTAGCCTCTTTCGAAAATCTGCCCCAATTATAGATGCCAAGTACTTGAAAACCTGGCTCCAAGCTCTTAAAAAGCTATTTTCATATGTTCAAAACCAACGGTGCAGTCACTAAAGGGAGTCCTGACAGTGTTTTTCTACCAGGGGAGGAATAAGGCAAGAGGCAACCTAGAACAGACAGAGTAAATCTACTAAATAAATTTATTTGAAATCACAAAGCTTACTACTACTACCATATTTGCTGGCACCATCCACTTTTGGGTTTAACCTCCTTTTTATTTATATATTAGTCTTTCCGAGCCAGCACTGAACACATTTTCCTTTTGCCAATTCCTCACTGACAGCAGCCTGAGGTGTTGCTAGACAGTAGATAAGAGCCAGAACAATGAGCTGGCCTGAAGAAAAATGAAGCAATCCCCCACACCTTACTTTTCCTGTAATCAAATCAGTTTCAATGTCTGTAAATTATCCCAGTTTACACACCATAGGAAAAAAACACAAAACCAGAATATTCATCCAACTGTAAGTTTATACAGCTGTGAAAGAGAATATAATCATTTGCTATTTACGTGGGCTAGAATGGTATCACTTAGCTTTAACACACACCCCAGAGTTCACTTCCTAAAAGAAAGTGTTGAGATCGAATCACACATTTTAAAGCTTTCACAGTGTTAAACTTTAATATAAAATATGAAATAGCAAGGCCAAAATTCTGCCTTCAGCACAATGCTTTGTCCCAAATACATGAATAAAAATTGTTCAGTTACTGGAGTTTATTTGAGGATATTATAATTTAGCAGTATAGTAGCTGTTTGTGTTTCTGTGTTTAAATGTAAAACTGAAATGACAGTTTTGGCCAATTCATACAGTTATTACACTAGAAAGTCACCTCCCATTAGTTCCCTGAACTGCTACATAGAAAAAGTACCATTTTTCTGCTGTGCCCAGAGCAATGAGGAGAAGTCTCCATGCATCTGTTAAGGAACTCTTGTCTTTAAAACATGTGTATGAAGTGCTTGGCTTTTTACTTCTGCCACCTGCCCTGAGAATTTAAACATATTATTGTCCTAACAAAAACTATTTTTACTGTGGTCACAAATACAGACTCTTCAAAGAGGCAATGTTAATTCTAGCTTATCTGAACATAGATGATTCTTAAGAGAAAACCAAAACATAAGGGATTAAATGTAAAGCCCTTCTAATACTCTGGTGTATAATTACATTATTCATTAGCAAGTAACCTCAGGTTGGCATAATTTAATGTTCCCTTCCTGTCCCTTGAGCAAACACAACAAAGAATAGCTAATCAATTTGATCTCAAAATCCTAAAGCCTCAATAAAATCTGATGGAGGCTTACAGAACAGCCACCCTAGGCTACCCTCGAGGATTAAGAGTGTTTACCCAATTTACAGGTTCACTCACTTAAGAGGATGGCAGATCCATGTGCTTCCATCACTTCTCAGTAATTTCAGAGGAAAGACATTGTCCTGCAAGACTTACTTATCACTTGTTTTTTTTGTCTAACTCCCCGGTTTGTGCGCTGGGCTGGTCCCTCGGGAGATGCCCTGGAAACAGCACATGTGCCCTGAGCGTCACCTCGCACCGCCCTTCCAGAGAAACTGTAACCAGGCTTTGATTTCAGCCCGGGACACTCTGGGTAAGGATCTGCACATCGACAGAAGAACGTTACCTATTAAAACAATGCTTATTTAATAACTAATTACTTAATAAAATATTTAATTACTTAACAAAGCTACTGCCATTAAAACACCTTTTTGCTTCATACTGCCTAGCAGGGTTAATTTCCACAACGACAACGCTGGAGTAAGCGAACCGAGAGCTTCACAAGCAGAAGGCCCGCTGGAGAGATGACCTACGACACCCGGACACCCCGGCCGTGCCTCCCGTCCACCGGCCTCTCTCAGCTGCTGCTATTCCTGCACTCTTCGAGCTTTTTCCTCGCTTCTTTTCCCTCATTCTCCCTCCTCCTGCAAGCCGCCCGCACGCGCNGGGGGGGGGGTCGAAGATGAGAGCGCTCTGATTGGCTGCTCGGCCGAGGGGGCGGGGCCTCGCTGTGAGGGCGGGAGCGCGGCGTGAGGGCGGGGCCGCTCATGGCGCTGAGGCGGCGCTGGGTCGGGGGATTTGGTCAGAAATTCTCCGGAGCTCTGCTGGCGGGTGGAATGTCCACCCTGTTCTCCGCTGGACGAAGTGTGATCTGGGTGTTATTCACCTCAGTGTGATATTTGTTCGGAGATGTCTAACGTTAGCCTCAGAATAAAGTGTCAGTGCCCTCTTGAGGAATAGCCTCGCTTCATCTTACCTGTATCTTTCTAATGGTATGCAACAAACTTCTAACAACACAGTTCTTAAACCAGGGAAAAGGTGCCTTAACTGATAATCATGAATAAGCCCTACTACCTTTATTGATGCCTGACTTAAGTTCTTCATAATTATGTTGGCTTTTGGCATTAATGTGTGATCTATAATGTTTTGGAGCCATCCCATACTGTTTATTTAATTAGTTTGCCTGGCCTCTATATTAAAATCTTTTTGCATCTTGAAAAGTAATCTAATTTCCCAAATACCAGAAAGATAATCATATTCTGTACAAAATTTGACATGATTTTTAACATTCTACTTGTCTATGCCATAGTCATTTTTCTACTGCAGTAGTGGTAATAGACTTATCAGTGCTTAAAGAATTTCTGGAGATCTGTCTTCAGCAATGAGCTGTTTTTCTTGAACTTACAGTTTAAACACTTATTATACTGTGCACAATTAATGATAACAAAGTGTACTTCAGTTTATGTCTGTGTGATAATGCTAAATGCAGAAACACCATCATAGAACTCAAAAGAAGGATGCAGTTTTCCCCTTGTTCTCAATGATTGGCAGCAGTAATGGGCTGGAAAAGTAATAAGGAAAAGTAATAGGAAAGAGTAACTTGGCTAACTGGAACTCAGTGTAGAAAGTATTTTTTTGATAAGGTGCTCATTTGGGATATTATCCTAAAACTCTTTTTTGGTCAGAACTATTTTCTCCTCATGATGGTATCAAAATTTTCATGAGACCTCACAACATCTCCTTGTGAATTTGTTCTTCCTACAACCCATAAACCCTGTGCATTTAATTCACTCAATTTTCAACAATACGTTATGGCCAGATTTTTCAGGTGTTTGGGGTTTTTTTGTTGTTTTTTTTTTTTGTCAGTGTAAAGAGAATTGGATTGTACTAAAACTATTTTGAAGTATGTGGAAACTTGACTGCAAACATTTAGTGGGTTTCAAGATGCAGGTGTTAGAGTTGACTGTTATGAATGTCTGGAATGTTACTGATAGTAAATCTGTAGCTGTGAGAAATGCAAGCTTTGTGGAAACTATTTTATTCTTAGTAGACAGATTTAAACTGGTGAGAAGGGGTGAGGTGATGTCATAATCCTTAGCTTCTGACACTTTTTCATATTGAATACAAGAGCTGGTTTTTGCAAATGAGTTCTAGATGATACATTTATCTCTTCAGTGCTTATGCCTATTGAGCATTTCCTCACTTGTAAAATCTCTTTCACTCACTTGTATAATTTCACATATCTGAGCTATTTGCTGTTGTTTTTTTCAGATAATGACCTTTTAATTATTCCTTTGTCTATTTGCTTCTGCACTGATGCAGAACTGTCAGCTTGGGGCCCTCACTATACATTGCTTGCAGTTCAGCACATCATCGACATTTTTATAGAAACTGTTGAAGTTGTGCGATTCTGCTCACTTCACTTACGTGCTTGGCAGCAGTCCCTTCATGGGTATAGCTGTTGTTTTTCCTCTCTACTGAATGTTCCAGCTCTTGCAGTGTCAGTTCCTTCACCAGCCATCTGTCTTGCTGGCTCACTCACTATCTTAACAGCTCTCCTTCTCAGACTAGATGTAAGTCCTAGTGAGTATGCCATCAGCTGTTAATTTTTTATTCAGAAGCTTTTAAAACAATTGTTGCAGCACATGAGTATCCTATATTTCAATCTTCTATATCCTACCCTTGGCTCTTAATGGTTGCTTTCTTCTGCATCCTCCTTTTTCCAGGTTCCTTTGCAAGTTGTTTGTCTATCACTTCATTTATTCTCCTGAAAGTTTAGAGTAATTTTCTTCCATTTGACAACTTTTTCCTGAGTTCTATCTGGAGATTGCATGTCTGAATGCAAGGAAGGCCTAATCCAGTTCTGTTTGTTGTGGCACAGTAACTCTACAATCACTGCAAGAAGGATCTAAGTACTTTCAGATAGTACACGAGTCAGGGAATAGCTCTTGAGAAGTGTAAGACTGTTATGGCTTGTCAATAAGTTAGATAATAACTTCTTTGTGGTGGTATCAGTGTTACAGATAGGATAGATTGTCTTGTAGCTCAGGGGCTGGCATATTGCTGAACAATCTAGCAATCTTTTTGATGAAAAGTTCTATTTGCTTGTAAGCCAGTCAGGCCTGGATGCAAAATTGCTTTATGAAGCCCTGAGAGTATAGTATTCCTTATTATAGTAGCAGTTTGGTTTATTTTTTACACTATATTTGCTTTATAATCTTCCAATAGCTAAGATTCAGTTAGATAGTGTTGAGAGCTTTATAAACAACTAGTTGGGTTTAGTGCAATTTTCAGTTGTAGAAATGAACCACACAGATAATAATTTCAATAGAGACATAACAACTTTTCTCCTTTTTAATGTATATTGATAATCCTTTCTCAGACCTTCTGCTCCTTTCCTGGACAAACTCAAATATTGTTTATTCCTCGTGCCAATTAATCAGCCAAGCATCTGCAGTTGGCAGCTGTCCACAACGAAGAAGCCCCAAAAGATTAAAACTCCCAGTTGATTTGCATGTTAGATGTCATTGTTTATAATCTTCTGGATTTCTTCCACACTTAGTGTTTCTTAATGATAAAGAAAACTGAGTGTGCTTACAGCCATAACTAATAATTAGTAAGATGGATTTTATTTCCCCATTGTACTTATGACCTCCAGGATAAATTTAGACCTGTCATTTAATGCCTCTCATGAGGGACTGTCCATCAGAGAAAGGTTTGCTTCCAAACTAAACATTGCCACTGAAACAGGTCTTCTCACAGTGCCATGCTCTTATGCTGGTAGAAGTGTGTTCATAATACATTCATCCCTTCTGGGCTAGAAAGTTAAAGCTGTATTACTATATTGGTAACAGAATTTATGCTAGTGTAATAAATAATTTCAATGGTACAGAAAAGTTTTACTAAGTTACATGGTGTTTTACTGCCATTGCTCAGGCCTTTTTTTCTTTTGTGCACAGAAAGTGAAAATGGTCAAACAAGACAGCAGCATAGAAGAAAGTGAGAGTAAATTAATTTCTTTTCTGTTTTTGTCTCAGGCAAATCAACTCCCTAACTCCAGAATGTGACTTCCAGTAGGAAGGTGACAGCAGAGATTATCTTCAAAACCCTATTAAGTGAGGTACTCAGGTGTGATCATGGCAAGTCTTATGATTAAATATAACCAGCAAAGGCAAAGAAATTTGAAACTGTCCAGAAATCTTCAACAGTGAACTGATAACTAATATATTTTTCCCTCATTAAGTGAAGCTACAGATGTCTTATGCAAAGAAGGGGAAGTACCCAAATCCAAGAAAGCTGCAGAGGAAACTGGTGAGCTACAATTTATCTTCCCTTCTTGTTACCAGGATATACTCTGTAGACTGAGTTCAAACCAAGCATCAGCCCATGAACATTAAGAAATGTCACTGTTGTTAGGTGAACACACCACCTATGATAATTTACTCTGCTTGAAATAATACGTAAACTGTTTTCAGAAGAATTAAACTATTCACCAGAATGTGATTGGAAGGGTATTTTAAGAGCAAACAAAATCTACTTACATGCTAGGCTAGAAGGAGCTAGCTACTACTTAGCATGCTATTAACTAAAAGGAATCTCAATTAATTCCCTCTCAGGAAAAAAAAAAAAAGTTAGACCTCACAAGATTCGCAAGATTTCAAGGTTTTATGATTTAAATAATCTCAGTTACCGAAGAGATTTCCTGCTAACACACCAGCTGGAATTTCCACCAATATAGTTAAGGAAGTGTGAAGTGAATAAAAACTTAACTTTTATATTAGGCTAATAAAACCTTTCCATTGTGGCTTTAGTTTCATCTTAGTTTTTACATTGTATTATAATTAAATAGATTTACATTTTATCAAAACTATGTGAGCAAGTCACACCCAGTTGGCATCCCAAAGTAATAGGAACATCACTGTGTCGAGTTTACTATTCTTTTTCATACTTTTAAAAACAGGGCATGGGATGCTGTTCCATTTACCTATAATGTGTTCAATAAGAAGCTAAATTAAGTGACTTTTCATATTCTGTAAAAACAGCTGTGTTGTGGCACAGATATAAAGACTCTATAGGTAAATTCTTAATGGAGAAATCTGGAGTTGGGCCTTCCAGTGTTGTCAGAAGTAGCTCTTCAGAGGCAGATTATGAAATTAGAGCTGTAATCTCTGCCTGACATAGAGTTAATATGCAGCCATTCCAGGACTGAAGCTGTTTACTGGTTCTTCCATCTGTCAGGATTTTCCCAGCTTCTATGGGAAGGAAATATATTAATTTGAAACTGAGATTGCATGGAGGAAAACTTTCTTTGTGGCTGTTTATGGAGCGCTTTTGAAGAATTGTAGGTAGCTGCTGGCAGACCACCAAATGAAGGAGTGAATGGGCATAATGGATGCATTTATTTACAATAACTAAAGAAACTAAAAATCCTTTTCTTCCTCTTAGGTGTGACATTTGAAACTTGTTTGTGCAAGAAAAAATAGTGTGAGAAGTAATAGTTATGTGCAGCAGCAGCCTGTGTGCTATGCATCAGAGAAATTTTCAACAAACGTGCCTATGTTCAATAAAGATTTAGTTGTGCCTGCACTTTTTCACCCTATGTCCCTTGGCTACATTATGTTTTGCTTTGGAAGGCATAAAGAAGAGAATATTGGGCTAAAGCTGAGGTTCTGAGAAATTATCAGGAAACTGATTTTTAAGAAGTTGCAAATACCTACTTCTATCACTCATGTTACTTGAAAGTTAACAGTTTAACAAGAAAGCTGAAATGGCAAGTTCAGGCTTTCTCGCAGTGCATAAAAATCCTTCTATATCCAAGATATTCCCATTTGTTTACAGTAATATACATTGGAATTACGTTTGCCAGGCTGTGGTGGCCAAATTCTTGTGCTTTATTTCCATTGTACATTGTCCTTTCAAAAGAATGTTTATCATATAGCTGATACCCTGGCAGTAAATAGAGTAATTTACATAATTGTATCTTACCGGGACTAGATTTTTTCAGGAATTTTTCCAGCTTTGCTGTGGGAGTAAAAAGGTTTCTCCAGGACTAGAATCAATGAAAGGCTGTTTTTAGACCATAGAGTCATCTTTACTTGCTCTGTCTTGCCATGCTTGCAGAGTAACAACAGTTCAAAGCTCTATCATGGAAAAGGTGTAGTATGTTCATCCTCTGGGACTAGCAAGGACCCCCATCTCCATGCTGTGCCAGCAGTGTCTGTACCCACCTGCACAGGAATTCATATTGTCAGGGTCTCTTCCTCCCTCTCCTTCTCTCTCAAAGAGGCACTAAAGGATTCCAAGATGGATTTTATCCTTCTTTCGTCTCACTCATGGCAACAAGAGAGCCAACTGCTCTTTATCCTCTGAGTAGATCTACTAACACATACCAGTTCACAAAGAAATAATAAACTTAACAAGATTCTTATCTTTCTTCAATTTTCACTGCTAGCTCCTTAGCTTGGATAAGAGACTCCTGTCCATGCTGTGTTTTCTAGACTCTCCCTGTCTTTTCTTTCTGCAGATAGGGTCATCAATGGAGCTCAGCTTTGAGCTCAGTGAAGGACTCCTAGAGGAAAAGCTATAAATCTTTGATCTCTCATCTGTATGGCAGTGCTGATTTCACAGAAGTAACTGTGATGAAGGAGTCAGGAACTGAGTATTTTTTCTCCTAGTCTGTGATATTTGAAGTGTTTCAGGGCACAGTTATAATTCTGATGTACTTTCACTTGTCATTTTTCACTGAGACAGAATTTCTCATTGTTTTCAATGACAGAGAGTTCTGCTTAGCAATATGGGAAGGGTGGAGTAGGCAGTACAGAAAGCTAAAGCCCCTCAACAGATAGCTGCTTACTTTCCTTAGATATTAGCTCTTCCCAGAAAGGATTAAGCTCTGCTTTTTCTCCAGGCAGTAATTCCTTAGTAAAGAAAGAAAACAAAGTTTCACATCTTCCCGATCCTGAATTTTACTGCTAGCCTCTTTGAAATGCAATTACCCAAAAGAAATCTATGGAATTTTACCCCTTTTTCCACTATGGCTGTACCAATGTCTGGAGTAAGTGAAAGGAATAAAATGACCACTTAATTCTTCTTTCGGCAGAGAAAAGATTGAAGCAAGACATCCTACTTAAAAGTGAAAAGCTTCTACTGTACTTGAAGCACAGTATAGGTGGGAAAGAGCTAAAAACCGTGTGTTAAAGCAAAACTGTTAATCACTGTTAACTCATTTAGAAATAGTCAAGAGGGACAGATGGAATCCAGTTATTATCTCTCTTTAACTTGAGTCAGTTTTAAAATATTTTAAAGCCTATGTACTTTTGAGTGGCAGATACGGCTTGTCACTTTAAAGGGTATTTTTGCTATTGTTAATACTGGAATAGATTGTACTTGAGGAACAGTAGTTAACAGAAGTCTTAAGTACCTCAGAAAATACTTGTCTTGCATTTATTATCTCAGCTTTCAGATTTAAGCAGCTGTATGTGGTTCAACTTTGAAATTATGTAACAGTAATAGAATACTGTTCAAGTTGATGCCTTTTAGAAGACAAGGGAGCGGGGGTGTGATTGTACAGTAAACCCACATTAAACTTTTTCCTTAACTGTACTCCTTGAGACAGCAAAGAAGACTGTATAACCATCTTAAATGGAAACTAATGGAAATTCTGTTTCTTTCAGAAATTTTCAATAATTTGTCTTGTGTGTTTCATGTGGAATATTTCAAATACAGTCTGTAGTTGCAAATCTCATCAAGATGCATTTTTTGACCACAAGTAGCAAGAGATCTAAAAAAAAAACAATTGTAATTTTTTGATAGCAGCCTCAGACACATCTCAAAAAAAGCCAAAAAAGAAATCTGAAAAATAACAGAACAAATTGTTTCATGCAGTTCTTGAAAACAGGGACTAGTCCAGGTTCATCACCTCTGCTCTGTAAAATAGCAGATGAGTGAAGAATACAAACTATCAAGTATTAGGCCAGAGAGGATAATCATCACTGACAGAGGAGCAGGCATTCTGCCTAGGCACTTACTCCCACTGAGGAGACTGGGGTCAGCTCACACAGAGTGAGCTTTCTATTCTTTAAATATGCTTGTTAAACCTCAAACTTGGAGCACAAGATTCAAGACTGAAAGATTTCTCAGTCTCCTCACATTCACCAGGATTTTCTATAATCATGAAATTGCTTGCTCCTGCTTTGATTCAAGAGGATGTTTGCTGGTAACTTCTTTAAGGTGTGACAGCATTTTGCCTCCTTTTAGAGTAAAAGATGAGTGGCTCTGACAGTAGAGCCCTCAAAGGGCAGTATATGTATGGCCAAGTCAGGAATCACCAAAACCTGGTGACTTCGCTGTGGATAAGTATGACTGTATGTGCAGGGCTTGCCCTCTGTCCCATAGATTTCCTCCTCCTGCTCCCATCTCAAGCACTAGAAACAAAGCTGAGTAGAATTTACTCAAGGAGGAAAATCCTGTATTCATTGCAATTCTACATAAATACTGTCTCCAAACTGCCCATTTCTCAGAAACTATTTGTTCAAGAGAAAATAAAATGGAAGTGAATATTTCTGCAAATCTTGTCAGCATTGTGCTGTCAGCTCAAATTATGGATTGCCCCTTTTTACAACAATGTCACAATTCAATCACAGTCTAACATTTTCCCAGATTTTAGAGTGGCTTTGACCTATGAGATATAAAAGTACATGATTATAGCAATAGTGCCTGGGGTGCAGCTACAATTTTCTTCTGTTCTGGAGTGTTGTGAAGAACTTAAAACAAATGCTTAAACACTACAGTCAAATATTTAGAAGTTAGAAGTTATACACTCAAAAATCACTGAAAATATTACTTGCTTCTTGAAGCAAGTCATTGGGATTGCTGCTTTTTAGTTAGCAGGCCCTTTCTTCTAAAATGAAGCGGTACACAATTGCTTATTGCAGTGTGCATTTAAATGCCTTTTTTAAAGAATAGACTTGGGAGTATCATATGAAATTTACAGGCATTTATGGGGATAAGTAAAATCCAGTTATGTTTAATGCCAAGAATTGCTAGAATTCGAGCAGAAAACTGGCACTATACAATATATAAAATTATTTTTTTTCTTTTTGGAGTATAGAAAATACGTAAGCTATCTCAGTCATACCCAGAGGACAATATTAAAAAGATGTCTAGGCAATACAGAGTACTTTGATTCTCCATACCATATAAAGATATGTGTCCTGTCACTCTCCTTCATACAGACAGCAGTTAAAAAGTATCTGCTTTTCTATAGCCCATGTTGATTATTAACGATAACATTTTTGTACAGATTATGCTTATAAGGATTTTTTTAATCCTTACAAAACCCCTACCCTTACTGTGTTGCTGTATAGTGTGATCATAACAGTGTCTCTAACATTAAAAATATATCCAGGCCATGTTTCTGTGCAAGCCTTTTTGAAAAATAGACTTTTACTTAAGTGTAATGGAAACATTTCCCCGACTTCAGCAGTCTCCTTTGGAAGTTCAAATAAACATTTCCACAAAGAAATTGCAACTTGAGACTAAATTTACTGTGCTGAATGCATGATAACTGGACACAGAAAGTTGCAGTGGATCCTACATGAGTAAAATATTGATTGTTTATTGCCCAAGCTGACATACAAGTAATTAGCAGAATTATTCTATTTGCAATAGCCTTTAGCATAAACAATGTTGGGGAACACAAGAGTCCTTTTTAGTATATTTTGGGAAGCCCAGATCATTGGCTCTATTAAAAGCATGCTGCACTGGCTTCATGAGGACAAAGCAGCTTTGTCTTTGTCCTAACTGACCAGGTAGAAATATGAATGTGGCAGCAAGCACAGAGTGTCAGTGTATGAATTATGGCAATGTAGGGGTGTGGTCAGAGCATGCTGCTTAGCTTTTCTCATATTTTAGTGGCTTCTTGAGGGCTGTTGCAGGCAGCAGGAACTGCAAACATAGAGCTGAAATGTCTACAATGTCCATCTGTTATAAAGCCACTTATTCCTACACAAAAATGAGAACCTATTTCAAGGTTTAACAGTGTCCTTTTAAATTAGAAGCACACTGCTACAGTGAGATATTCAGGCTTAGGCAGAGTATGCTATGGTTACCATCACTAAACAGAGCTGGATCTGTTAAGATCAAAATGGTTGACTTGTCACTCTATAGTAATTGTTCCCTGTGGAAAAAATTCAATAGCATCACTTAAATCACACATAGCTGATCACGTGCTCTGAAGCTTCGATGGTGCTTAGACTAAAAGGCAGAGGTAGGGAGGAGCTGTGCCAGGAATCTAATTCTGCTGGTGTGAGGGGAAGCTTGCCTTGCACACAGTCATCTGCACAAATTGATTTTTAATTTTACAGTAAAGCACTATTGTAATTATTAACTCAATTGATCCCTAAAAGGCTACTGTTAAAAGCCAGATGTTATGCCCCTGCATGTCCAAGGTGCCTGTTGGAAGGAGAGCTTTTGGATGTGAGATGACCGTCAGACTGCATTCAATCTGTTCAACTTCTTTTTATTACAGTAAAGCACAAAATCTGTTAATCTGCAGCCTCTATAAGACAAATTGAATGCACGCTATCTTAGAAATGAATTACACACCTGAACCCTAACGATTAGTACAAAAAAAAAAATTAAAAAACAAAGCCAAGTCAATGAAAATGAGAAGTACTATGTTTCTGTCCAGACTGGAGAATCTTTAATATTATGGGAATTTATGTGAGTCCCACAATTTTGCTTTTAAACACTTACCTTACTGCTCCCTGCAATTATTTTTCTGACTCTTTTCTTCTGACAATGATACAGTAACATAGGGAGCAGGAGATGCTCAATAAACAAAGAAATTCTAGATACAGGGCAGAAGTAAGTTAAGGCAAAGTGCTAAGAGCATGCTAATTATAGACTACATTTGATTTTCTAAAGGAAGCAATTTTTTAATCTTATTTTGGTTCTTCAGTTTCTTTTGAAAATCAGCACAGAAACAGTACAAGTTTCTGGTCTGATTCCATGCAGTCTGCTCAGTTAAACTTTTCTCACCATCTACACCTGAGAAAAGTGCTGAGTTTCTGTTTTGCCAGGCTTCCCCTACCCCTGCCACTCTCAGAAGTGTAAGTTAACCCGTCTTACAAACAACAGGAAAAGGGAGCAGCTGCATCCTGCTCAATTTAGGGTGAAACAGTCTTTTGATAGCTCAGGAATACTTGCTGATCCTGTGACAGAAGGTACTACACATACAAGCAGTGAAGAACACTTGCTGCTTGATTATGCATGGTTAATAGTGCTGGGTGATGAAGAGGGAATTGAGCAAGCATAAGAGGAAGCCTGAAGCATCAGGCATAACAGCACAATGCTTGGCTGTAAATGACTTCATGTAGGATGCAACTTGCCATTTGGCCTTAAATACAGTGGAATTTTTTCCTCTCTTTTTCTGACACCTTGTCACAGAAACACGGTGGCTGCTACTCTGACCTTCTGCTGCTTGTCCTAACTCTTCAATGGGGCTGGTAATCCTCACGGAAAGAAGTAAGAAATTATTGCAGTGCAAAATCCATACAAGCATTACAGTTAAGGAGGGTACTCAAGGAAACCATTTTGCAGTCTTGACTACAGCACTATCTTACCTGTATGACAAACACATCTTTTACCCTGCTGAACCATGAGAATAGGAATGTGATTCCATGAGCAAATTAATATACATGGGGGTATTTTCCCCCTACATCTAACTAAGTACAGATATTTGCAGTTAACCACCCATCCCGCTCTTCCCTTCCCCTCTCCCCGGAAACTAAAAAAACGAAACTACTCAAAAAGCATCTNGCTGCGCTCCGCGGGGCCCCGGCCCGGGCGGCGCCCGAGCGGAACGGGCGGCAGCGGCCGTGCTTCCCAGCCGCCCCGCGGGCAGCGGGCGGCTGCGCTCCGGGGACAGCCGGGAGGTGTAGTCCTGGCACTCGCGGAGGACGCCGGCTCGCTCGGGCGGGGGCGGGGGCNAAAAAATTCAATAGCATCACTTAAATCACACATAGCTGATCACGTGCTCTGAAGCTTCGATGGTGCTTAGACTAAAAGGCAGAGGTAGGGAGGAGCTGTGCCAGGAATCTAATTCTGCTGGTGTGAGGGGAAGCTTGCCTTGCACACAGTCATCTGCACAAATTGATTTTTAATTTTACAGTAAAGCACTATTGTAATTATTAACTCAATTGATCCCTAAAAGGCTACTGTTAAAAGCCAGATGTTATGCCCCTGCATGTCCAAGGTGCCTGTTGGAAGGAGAGCTTTTGGATGTGAGATGACCGTCAGACTGCATTCAATCTGTTCAACTTCTTTTTATTACAGTAAAGCACAAAATCTGTTAATCTGCAGCCTCTATAAGACAAATTGAATGCACGCTATCTTAGAAATGAATTACACACCTGAACCCTAACGATTAGTACAAAAAAAAAAATTAAAAAACAAAGCCAAGTCAATGAAAATGAGAAGTACTATGTTTCTGTCCAGACTGGAGAATCTTTAATATTATGGGAATTTATGTGAGTCCCACAATTTTGCTTTTAAACACTTACCTTACTGCTCCCTGCAATTATTTTTCTGACTCTTTTCTTCTGACAATGATACAGTAACATAGGGAGCAGGAGATGCTCAATAAACAAAGAAATTCTAGATACAGGGCAGAAGTAAGTTAAGGCAAAGTGCTAAGAGCATGCTAATTATAGACTACATTTGATTTTCTAAAGGAAGCAATTTTTTAATCTTATTTTGGTTCTTCAGTTTCTTTTGAAAATCAGCACAGAAACAGTACAAGTTTCTGGTCTGATTCCATGCAGTCTGCTCAGTTAAACTTTTCTCACCATCTACACCTGAGAAAAGTGCTGAGTTTCTGTTTTGCCAGGCTTCCCCTACCCCTGCCACTCTCAGAAGTGTAAGTTAACCCGTCTTACAAACAACAGGAAAAGGGAGCAGCTGCATCCTGCTCAATTTAGGGTGAAACAGTCTTTTGATAGCTCAGGAATACTTGCTGATCCTGTGACAGAAGGTACTACACATACAAGCAGTGAAGAACACTTGCTGCTTGATTATGCATGGTTAATAGTGCTGGGTGATGAAGAGGGAATTGAGCAAGCATAAGAGGAAGCCTGAAGCATCAGGCATAACAGCACAATGCTTGGCTGTAAATGACTTCATGTAGGATGCAACTTGCCATTTGGCCTTAAATACAGTGGAATTTTTTCCTCTCTTTTTCTGACACCTTGTCACAGAAACACGGTGGCTGCTACTCTGACCTTCTGCTGCTTGTCCTAACTCTTCAATGGGGCTGGTAATCCTCACGGAAAGAAGTAAGAAATTATTGCAGTGCAAAATCCATACAAGCATTACAGTTAAGGAGGGTACTCAAGGAAACCATTTTGCAGTCTTGACTACAGCACTATCTTACCTGTATGACAAACACATCTTTTACCCTGCTGAACCATGAGAATAGGAATGTGATTCCATGAGCAAATTAATATACATGGGGGTATTTTCCCCCTACATCTAACTAAGTACAGATATTTGCAGTTAACCACCCATCCCGCTCTTCCCTTCCCCTCTCCCCGGAAACTAAAAAAACGAAACTACTCAAAAAGCATCTGGACCGCACCGCTTTGTTCCCCGCGGTCCGCCTGGCGAAGCTCGCTCCCTGCACACAACTCGCGCCTCCGGCTCTCGGCTCGGCAAAGCCCCCCGAGCCGGCAGCTCCGAGCGGAGGGCGGGCGGGGATGCAATGCGGATGGGCGGGGAGGGAAAGGCTTTACCTGCCGCCTTCCCCCGCGGAGCCAGGGGCGCCTGGAGCTGCTGCATCCACGCCGGGGCGCGGCGGGCGGGCGGGCGCTCAGAACGCCTGGCGGAGGCGGCTGAGCGCCGGGGCCATGGCCGCACCGGGGAGCGGTGGGAAGGGAACGCCGCCGGAGCCTCCGTAAGCCGCGGGGAGACTCAGCACNGGACGCCGGCTCGCTCGGGCGGTGCCGGGGCCCGCGCCAGGGCTGATCCCGGCGGCCGCAGCGCCTCTGTCCCGGCGGGAGCCCCCCGGGAGAGCTCCTGGAGCCACCGCCCCCGAGCGAGGAGCTCCGCCCGCCCCGCGGCCCGTGGAGCCGCCGCTGCCCCGCACCGGGGTGTTGGCACTGCGGCGCGGCGCTTTGTGTGCAGACTTTACAAAATGTTTCGTTCTGTCTTTTTTTGGGATTTTTTTTTTTTTTTTTTTTTTTTTTTTTTTTTTTTTTTTTTTTTTTTTTTGGTGGCGGCAGAAAAAAACTTCTTTTTATTACAGTAAAGCACAAAATCTGCTACTCTGCAGCCTATGTAAGACAAATTGAATGTATGGTATCTTGGAAATGAATTACATATCGGAACTTTAAGCATTAGGGTTAAAAAAAAATTTAAAAATTAAAAAAAAAAAATTAAAAGCCAAGTCGCTGAATATAAGAAGTACTGTATTTCTATTTAGACTGGACAACCTCTAATAACATCACAACTCATGCAAGTCACAGCAACTTGATTTTAAACACTTGCCTTACTGCTCCCAGCAATTGTCTTTCTGGCTCTTCTGGCTTAATATGGGGAACATTTCCATACCGTTTGACTGTCTTTTTTTGTCAGGGTTCTTTGTGGAGGAAAAAAAAGTGGTAGTATAGTTCTTAATAGTCTTTGAGAGAGTCCTGAAAGCTGTGCTGCCTCCCTTCCTCCCACCAAGATCCGGAAGATAGAGGATACATGTTGTATATTGTATGATACATGTTCAGCAGCTTAGAGCAGCTAAACAGAGTCAGGACTCAGCCTCACCAAAAGCAAGACACTACTGAAAATGTAGTGAAAAAGCCTGTAATCTAATTGCAGATGGCTTTTAGAAAGGCATATCTGATATCTGTGTTTATACAGGGCTTTTCATGTAGTTATGAAGCATTTTCTGAAGCAGGATGTATTAGTTAGCTTACAAATGAAATGGTACAGTATTTCCAAGCATTTTCTATTTACTTTCTCATCAAAAAAGAAAGTCATTATTTAATGTAGTTTTAACTTAGAAGTTCATTTACTCTTTTGGTAATGACTATGATAGAAGAATCTTTCAAGTGTTATTAAAAAAATAAAAAAGTAAACAAGCAAATTTAGAAGTTTGGGCTCCCATCTCACCCTGAATGTGTGACATGTTTAAATGTGGTGTTGAAAGATGGTGAAGGCTTGTGGGGAGGATCCGGTATGTGTGAGCTGCATGAATGACCCTGCTTTTGATGCTTTGAAATCCTCTTTTCTAACCATTGCCCTCATCTAGGAGAAGGTTTTAGTAACTGTATTGCCAAATTTCAAGAAACATGACAGAAATTTGGGGCAGCCAAATAAAAGGAGCACTATGTTTTATTTATACTGTGCTAGCAAAACCTCCCTTTGGGTTGTCTTCATCCCTATGTGGTTTATTCTAAATCAGTGATGCAGGAGTTAGGTTTACTGCTTCTTTTTATTCAATGGATGGATATTATAATGATTTCTTGCTCACTTTGGGATGCTTTCTTGGATAGTTCTTAAATGTAGTAGGTTTCCCAGACAGCAACTGGATCACACAGTTACACCCTACTGAGCTGCATCTCTTCCGTGGCAATCCTGAAAGCATGACAAGTTGACACTGATGTTACATTTTGCATAGTGGTTCATGGATTTAAAGTGCTGCCAGGTTTGTTGTAATGGATGCCTGATATGATATGACATTCTATGCCACCAGCATGCTATCTTGATCACAGCATAAGTCTTTGGAATATATACAGCTGTTTGATAATTATTCTCATCTTTGCTACATGCTGACTGCTAAATTGCTTCCTGAAGTACCTTCCCCAGTGTTTCCACAAGACTCACTCAGATCAGAATTACCTATTCTATTCCCTACCTTGCTAAACTTTTCAGCATTAGAAAGTTTTAGCAAAGTATAGTAGATAAGCTTAAAACAGCATTTACTTTATTATAACTTTTGTTTGACTGAAACACATATGTAGATGTGGAAAGTATTAATGAAAATATTATGGCAATTGCTTCACTTTGAATAATGACTCTTGAGATTATTCAAGATGTGGATTTGATATAGTAAAGAACAAATTATGGAAAATATTTTCTTCCATTTGGCGTCTCCTTCACATTGACACAACAGTAGAATGTATTTCCTCAAGGCTGGGGCTTTTGTGTGCAACTGGGGCTCCCTCTCCAGAGGGATGCCTGAGATGGAGACAGTGGGAAACTGCCCTGCCCTGCCAAAGAGCCTGGCTGAGGCAAACACGAGGCCTGAGGAAAACCTTCAGGAGTGTAGGCAGCTATAGGGCACTCCCAAATTACAAGACCACAAGTAAGCAAACCTTTCAGTGTTAATGTGGAGAGCAGCCACCACTACTCCCCGCTCATTGCTCTTTGTTTCCCCACCCCATTAATCTTAATGAAGCCAAGTTCGTTCTTTTGTTAACTGAAAGGGTCCTGCTAAACTGCTAACCAGGTCCTGCTTTGCAAAAAAGAAAAATAGAAATATAGACACACTGAAAATACTTTCAAAATAGTTGTGAATAATCTAAATATATTAGTTCAAATGATTACACAGCTCAGATTATCTTTAGTGAAAGGATTTAGTGACTGAAACAATTTGATACAAATTACTGTATAGTAACTTAATTAATCAAAAGCTCGCATCATTCCTACTCTCCTCTTTCATATCCATAGTTCTGAACTGTAACTTTCTGGGCACCAAAATAGAAGAACACACATTGCTTTGCTTCCAAGCTCTCATAGAAATTCCTGAGAACTACCTTCAAGTCTGCAATTAGATCTGGCTAGGTTAAGGTTTTTACACTTACACTTGATTCCAGACAGAAGTAAAATTGGAATATCTTTATCAAATCAGATATGAAAAGTTTTTTGAGATCTTACACGAGGAGCCATCAGCCATTCAAGTACAGCTGAATCACTGGATTCATGGATCCTGGTTTCTGCTAACAGCAGCTGTAGTATGCTGTTGTCAGCAGCAACCAATCTGCTTACCCTGGAGACAGTGGCTCCCATTTTCTGCACATATAAAATAGATTCAGGGAAACCCAGATAGAAGATTAAATTTCTTCCCAGTTTCAATGAGATACCTGCATTTATCTCAGTAGGTCATCTATCTTATGAAGGAAAGCAAGAAAAATGTACTGTTATTTTCAACAGATACCACAATGTGTTTCTTCTTTTTAGATTTTGTACATCCAAATTCTTATTGATGGTCTTAGTAAACATTTAATTGAGCATACTGAAGGATCACTGATCATTCTGTCTAAGAACTGCCCAATTATGCTTTCGAAGGTTTGTTCTTATTAAATGAAAGAACAGCAGATGTGATGATTCACCCTCACTACCTCCATTTTCTCATCCTCAGTAAATTATAACCATAAAGGGCCAAAATCTTCTCTTCTTTGCAAAGAAATAAACTGACAGAATAAAGTAAGAATAATTTCTTTTAAGTTGTTAACAGAATAGAAAAGCTGAGATTGTGCCAAATGATATAGCTAAAATAAATGGCACAGCCGTATACAGTTAGAGTCTCATAAATTGAAATTATATATAAAAGAAGAAATTCAAGGTATTTACTGAAAAATGTAACTGTTTTTAAAAATTCATAGATACAGCCTTGATCAGGCCTTAAGTAGCCACTATCTAAATAGGGCTTTGAAATTATTTTTAGACCTTCCAATTCACACAGAGAGTACTGCAAACTGGTTTGATGTGTCTTGCATAAGTCTTTCATGTTTCTGCCATTGGAGGTTCAACGTTTTATCAGTAAGAGATACCGTGGCACAGTATTCTATGTATGGAGTTGTAATGGTTTGTTTATCACTGTTTAAGCGTAGATGTCAAATGCAAAGGCAGAATAGACTGAACTGAGAAAGCAGTTGATTTTAGAGCATCAGTTAACAGACCACGAAAAAAAAAAAGGTGTGAAATAGTTGTAAATGTGCAAGACTTCAGAATTATGACAGGGAATTGTCAGACAATAATTCTAAAAGACTTTAATGAGACAGTCCAATCTTTTGCCGCAGTTCTCTGAGATTTGGAGAATCCGAGAAGGTGATCAAGTGGTCTTCACAGAAGGTGACACCAGTTGTGATATTTGCAGAAATGAAATGGAGCACAATGCAGTATCTCTAACTGAACTGTATTGTTGGGAAGCAAGTCAGATAAAGGAATAAAAGTAGAGAATGAAAAAAGCAGAGAAAGCAATCTATAGTGCAAAGTAAAGCAATAGGGTAGGTGTTGGAATTGTTGCCAGGAAATTTTGTTCTGTTAACTGCTATGAATAGACATTTTTTAGTTATGATATTGTTTAATTGCATACTTCCATTTATTAGTATCCACAGTGGGAAATTAATTTTTCCAATCTAACTTTATGCTGTGGCTTCTGACACCCTCACTGTGAAGCCTACATGAACAGAAAGAAACTTGAAGGAGAAATATTTTTTTCTACGGGGAAAAAAATCTATGTCTTGTTCATCATAAGGGAGCTGTGCTTTGTGTAAAGAAAAGAGAATGGATTATATTGACTGTCCTGCTGTCACCAAGGAAGGATAAGGGGTCTCATAATGACTAAACTGTATCTGAAGGTAGTAGAAGGTAAAAGTTGATCCGGAGAGTAAAGTTAGGTAGGTTTTTCATTTATAGTGCTGTATTGATAATGAAAATATTTTACTGACATGGTCCCCCAAAAGCAAGTTTGCTTAATCTCCTGCTGCACTTTTAGTTCAACATCTTTAGCACAGTAACATTTCAAGTGTCAGTTTCCAAAAGGCAGGCAAATATATCATGTCCCTACGACTGAGTTTAGTAAAACAAGTGTGCTAATTAAACACTGAATCCTTAAAAATAAGATAATTTCATTCATCTTCCTAAATACAATCAGAATAATGTCCATAAACCCTGGGTTTCAAAATTACTTGGATTTTCTTGACAAGAGAGTAACAATTACTTCTAAGTCCAGCTCACCATCATGAGCTGAAGGCCTGCAGTGTACAAAACCACTATTGCAGCCTTACAAAATTTATTTTTGATCACCTGTTGGGCCACACAAGCAGAAGACAAGTTACCATAGTTTAAGACATGAAGACATCTGATAGTTGACAGTGAGTATCCTCTTTTGGTATTTATGGTACATGAGTTAGCTTGAGGCTGCCTATAACTTATGGATGGAATTTTTTATGGCTATGGGTGAGAATTATCTTCCTCTAACAGGGAAAAAAAAATGCAATACTTTTAGTCTGAGATAATTTTTAACCATGACAGGTTATTTCTATTTCGGGGAGGGGGAATAAAAGCACCACAACCCCTCTCAGTTACTGGGAGCAACCCAACAAAGCTTTCTTCAGAACACCACCAAAACCTTCATTTTAATTAGTGCTATGCTTGTAGCTACATGCTTTTTATTGCATAGCAGTATGCTGTTGAATTGTTTCATTAATATAAATTGTAGTCAAATCAACTGCATAGAGCAGATTGCATTTAGAAAATGTTGAAAGTTAAAAATAGCATAATTAAAGCAATTTTCTTGTACTTTTTTTCACCTAATATTTCTTTCAACTCTCAGAGTTTAAATTCAAGACAGCAGTATTACACTTAACTTAGTTAGCTATCATCAGATATCTGATGCCAAAAAATTTATTGAGTTCAAAATTGTGAGAGGTTTTGTTACCTCTTATAAGGTAATGAGGGTGAATGATTTATCTAGTATCTGGATATCTTCAGGGAACAAGATGTTCTGAAGCTTGTAGGTAGGTTGTCTTTACTTCATCAGGATTGGAAAGCAGTCTGATATTTTTCTTGTTTTTCTTTCTCTTGACCTGTATTTCTCTTATTTGCTCATTAGAAGTCTAAGAAATCTCATTTTAAAGTCCATCTGACAAATACATTGAGATCTGGAAAGATTCTAGTGGAAGAAAATGTAAAAGTGAAGGATTAAATTTAGACAGTCATTCAGAAAAACACATAAGCTTAGGTTGAAGCCACACAATCCAATCTTATGTTTCTAGGTAGAATGTACAAAAGACAGCAAACCAGGAGCCGAATGTTTATTTCCAGCTTCAGATCTTTTTGTTTCTCAGCAAATTGAATAATTATGGTTGGATCTGCAATTTAAGCAGTGAATTATCCAGACTAGTAGACTATGCTTCAGATTTCTGGGAGAATGGGTATCCTTTTTCAAGTCCTACTGGCCAGGATAATTGTAGCTTCCAAGTGAGCAATAGAGGATGATGATTGCTTTTAGTCTTGTCCTAATAACCAGAAACATCAGGGCATCTCAAGCTCTTGTCCCATGAACAGTTTTAATGACATGTAATAGACACTGCAGACCTGGTTTAATGACACGTAATAGACACTACAGACCTGGGCAAATAAAAATGTCTCCAATTTTTGATCATTCTGTTTGGAGCTGTACTCATCTGTATTCCTTCTTGTTCACCGTCCATCCTTGGGAACGCAGACACGTTCCTTCGTCACTGGATTTATATAACATATAAAAGTCCCCAGTAAAGGGGAACCTTAATTTAAAAAACAAAAGCAAACCAGAATCACTGCAGTGCACTAAATACTCTTACACCTCAGTTACTAAATTTAAGGATTTTTCTGATTAGTCCTTTTTTTTCCTGATTTATCCTTTAAGTGATTACTAGTTTATGTTGATTTTTTTGAAATGCTTGTCCTTTCTTGATTTTTGGGCTTGCCATTTAATCAAAATTGAAAGTAATACCAAGTAGTAGGTGCAATCTCCTAACTTGATTTTTGGCAGTTCTCTCCCCTTGCATAACATTACCAAGTTTTGAGGATTACAGACATTTCAAAGTAATAGACTACCTTCTCCTTACAACTCACATTGTATTGATAATTTCCCTTCACTTTTTAGTGTCTGAATTTGCCTTATGGGGACAAGAGGTTTGCAGAGCTTCTGTTCAAAGCTTGAAAAAATAACATTAAAGCAATAATTTGTCAGTGAATCTAAGGATTTGTTCTTATGTTTGACTTGAAACCTATCCAAATCATGCTTAATGTTTATTTTTCTGGATGGCCCAGTGGTGGGAAAACTTAAATGTGCCTACAGATCTATCACTCAACACTTGGGATGTATATTTTAATAACTTAGACATCCAAGTGACTCTAGAGTAAGTGGGTAATTCTTTTGAATGTTTTTGAATGCTTTATTCCTTGGGAGTGCCTGATGCAGCTATTTAATGGTGGACCATTCTGATCATTCTCTGAAAATATTATCATCTTAATGAGTCAGGCTGGATCACTTCTAGAAGAGTAGCTATAAAGTTGCTTTACATAACTGGATTTTTTCACGTTGGCCTGAAACAGGGTTCTCTCCCCCAGCACGCAAGAGGCTGATCCACACAGAGCATTGGGGTGTTTGATGTTGTCAGACAACAGCATTAGTTAGAATGTGCAACATCTAATATATTTGAGTCTACTTGGTTCTGCTGCTTGCTGTCCCTAGGAAGAACATGTGTGCCTTTCATCAAATGTGATCTTTTATTGGAATTCCACTTTCTACTGCAACCAGATAATTTCTTCCCCCAAAAAGTGACTCAATCTTCTTCAGAGCCCAAAGCATGTTTAATGACTGAGACGCTGAATTTGCCCTCTGTGTTGTAACCAACATTTCACAGAAATAATGAACTTAAAAATGTTTTGTTGCTTTTTCTCCAAGTTCAAATTGTATTAATAAGGCTCAGCCAGTCAGACAAAGCTTTAGGAGATTTGAACATCATCCTTTGCAAGGAAAAGCCAGTAAACAAAATGAGAGATGCTGGGAAATGTCTTGAGTTGCTTTCTCCTTAAAACAACAGCAACAGCAACAAAACTGAAATGAATTTAATTTCTGGCCAACTACTTTTGGCAGTGTCTCCTGTATCTCACACTGAGCTTCTAAGAGGATTATTGATTGTGTATGGTAGCAGCTTCCAGTTTCCACATTAGCCTTAGGAGGAAATTAGATGATCTATAAGTAAATACTGTAAGCGTAAAAACTGTGCTGAAGCCTTTCATTATTCATTTGAATTGGATGTTTTGGTTTTTAGAAGACAACTCCATTGATGTTATGGATGGTTTTACTGTTTTGTTTAATGTTTTATTTATGTTGGGGTAGAAAGCCACTTACCATGTTACTTTTTAGTATAAAAACATTAAAATATCATTATTCTTTTTGCAAGCTCATTGTGAAATGAAACCCAAGTATTTGCCCCTTTCATAATCCTTTAAAAATACTACGTTTGTGCTAGATTTAATTAGTTAAGCCTAGATTTTATTAGTTAAGTTAGAGAAAAAAAATACTTAGCATATTTGAAAAACCAGACCATTAATTTAGATTGCTAAGCATAGATCAAGCTGCCTGCATTTGGACATCCAAGTTGGGAAACTTCAGAATGCTTTGTAAAAAAATAATAAGTTTAATATTGAATAATTGCCATAAACAGTTTGCCTTATTAGGTTCTAGTAAAAAAATTGACTTTGATTCTCAGATTAACATTGAATAACAGATTATTTCAAGAATATTTGATCTGAATATAGATCATTAAGAAGTACAGGGAGGAGAGAAATAATTAAGCTGATTAAAACAAGATTCATTAATTATTAGTCCATACTGAAGGCATATACTGCCTATCTGGTGAAAAAATTACTGCAATAAAAAGTTAGGAAAAAGTTTAATGAGCTTTATTTAAACAAATTCAATGTCTGCTAAAACAGAAACCTCTGAGAAAAAAATATTAGAGAGATGAGACAAAATTAACGCATTGTGTAATAAAACAAATCAAAAGATCAGACCAAAGTCAAAAATTGAACAGCTTCTCTATTTCCTTTTAATTTTCTTAATGGAAAACAAAATCCAAGAAACAAAAAACCAAACTGAAAAAATCCACAAGCAAGCCTTTGAAGACATTTGTAGCTACTTGGGGTTATGTTGCTAGTTGGCTCTATTTTGGGATTCTTTCTGGATTTGAAAGAGAGATTTTAGTGTTTAGAACTATAAGTTCTACAATTTTTTTTATTAAAGGTATTCTCACAAGGTAGTTGGCTTTAAAAACTTACTGATTATTTAAATCTTAATTCCTCTAAGGACAATTCAACAAGTGAATCAGGAGGGAGAGTGAACCTGAACACATGAATTTGGTAGAAATCTCAGTGACTTGCTGACTCAGAATTAGAGAGAGGTTATTTTTTCTGATATGAGATGGTATTCTCCTCCATGAAACATTTTTTGTTTCTAGTATCAGAGAGATTTGTTTTTCAAGTGATGGACAGCCAAGCTCCTTGCTTTTATCCCCTGCAGGCACTTGAGTGCATTTTTTGAAAGTGTTCACTGTGGTAGGTGCAGAGCTACCTCAAACTGTACAATAGGTGCAAGATCATCTCACCTTCAGAACACTCTTCAGGTTGGATGCTAACTGAAGGCTGAAGACTTGCTGCAGACTGGATTTCTCTGCTAAACACTTCCTTTCTCCAATGCTAACTAAAAGAATATGAAGATGACACTGAACACCCTAATTTATTTCTCAGAGTTCTTTTTCTGCGTGACTTCATCCTTGAATTTCCAGTTTTAGCATTTTAGCAGTTTCACACTCTGTGACATAAAAAATGGATTGTGTCAACAAAACAATGTAATTGGTTTCTTATGATTTTATGATACTTTCCAAAATATCTTCAGTTAACCAAAAAATAAAATGGATTTGAACAGCAGGCAAATTGTTATTAAAAGGATTAGGAACTTTTATCTATGCTGAGCATTTGCCACAAGCCATTTAGATGTGAAATTGAGAATAAGCAGAAATGTGGTTTTGTTTAAAGCCATTTAAAGAACTCTTCATTTCTCCTTCTCAGCTAATTTTTCATTTTTAACATTGTATCTTCACTGAAATTGGAATCAAGAACTGAATTGAGGGGCTGAGGGGGCCGAGGGGAAAGGGGAATGGGGCACAATTTCCTCCAAGGAAAATTTTGCCCCATCCTTCACTAAGGGCTTCCATAAAGACATGTGCTCTGGAAAAGTAGCAAGTTAACAGTTCAAGGGATATGACAGTAGAAGTGCCAGAAATTTTAAGCTGCTTAATCACCATTGCTATTGGAATATTTCCTGCTAAAAGCAAGCTTTCCAATTGTCAAGCTGTATACTTAAAATGTAGACATTTTATTATACAATACTTCAATTTTAGAAGAAGTGTTTACTTATAGAATAGTTTGGGTTGAAAGGGACATTTAAAGGTCATCTAGTCCAACCCCCTGCCACGGGCAGTGACATCCAAAGTGTGGACTTTCCTCATGCTGATGAGGTGCTAAGAACCTCTTCTGCTAATCGCTATATACCATTTGGGGCTGAGCAGTTTTGTAAAAGCAATTTGTCAATTTATTGCAACAGGCCTGCCTAATTTATGTTGAGCATCCCCCTAGATCATTGGTGTCAAAGGTTCTGTCACCTATTTTGGCAGATGACTGAAATATCTTTCATTTTCAAATGCTTGGAGTGCCCAAGTAAGCAAGGGAATTCTGTAACTTATGCAGAAATAAATAAAATATACCCTTTTGATCATGCTTATGCACATTTGTTGAATGCAGTACGAAGATAATTCCTCCTGGGAAAGTGAATGAGAACAGAAAAAACCATTAGCTCATATAACAGGGCTTTAAAACTTTTAGTGTAGAGTTTACTTTAAAAGTTTGTTTTTAATGAGAGCAGGCTCAATATTAGCCAAAAGAAGTGGACTGACCGTTGGGATATTCATTGTTTGTTTTTGTACATTGTGTCCAGAAGAATTTTGTCAAGATATGTATGATTTCTTCATTAAGCTTATTTACTGCATGGCAGTTCTGCTTTTGTTAATGCTATGTGCTTTGCATCTTTAAAACTTTATTTCCCACATCTTGCAAGTTCATTCTTTCCGAGTCACTTCCTCAGGGCTGAACAAAGTGTAAGTTCAGAGCCAAGAAAGACAGCTTGAAACCTTTCCATTCTACAAACAGACCTTTGTACAAACTCCAGCCACACCCACGGGCTTTGCTCTGGACCATCGCTTCACATTTATGCTCAGTACTCACTCACCCAGGAGAAGAAGTGTGGGCCTCAAGAGCTCATCTAAACAAAAGGTTACAGTGGGGTAAATACTCCAACTGGATTAAGTTGTATCAGCTCTTACTGAAGCAGTACATTTCAGTCTCCTCTGCATCCCAGCAAAAGTTCAGCAAATAAAAGACATAACATTATCTTCTGTTTTAGGAGTTCACAGGTGGGTTTTGGAGCAGAAGGTTCTCATCTGTTTGCTGTGAAGCTGCTGTGAGCAGGTGCTCTGCAGTGTCATGGCAGAGAAGGGCAAATACAATTTCTAATTATGAGAATCATAACTTTGAATTATCTGACTTTCATTTCAAACCTAAACTAGCTTAACACAATATCAATTCTCATTTCCACATTTATTTCCTCATTAAAAGAAAACTATTTCTTTGTACCCGATCCTCTCTTCCTTCTGATATGAGCTGTGCTCTTCTGAGGTAAGCTACCATCCAAGAGAGTGATAGTGGTTCTTGTAAGTCAGCTGGGACACTGAATATAAGGTTAACCATTTCTCTATTTTCTGAATCTGGTAAAATGGACTTTATTTTTTTTTAATCTTCATTATAATAATCACCATTACCAAAAGCTCTATGCTATGGCACTTGAACACTATTTGCTTAGTTGGTTAACATTTGTCGGATTTATTTATGCACAATCCTGTGTCACTTGATATGAAAACTTGCCAAGGAATATATTTATTTACCATTTAATCTAACTGTAATATAGAAGAGGTGCAGAACCAATCATAGGTCATAAGATAGCTGTTCTTCTCGTTGTTATTAAAACACCAGAATGTTGTCATTTGGCCTCATCTGCTAAGACTGATATCAGAGGACCAAGATAAATTAAATTTTCAGTCAGGAGACTAAAATAAAAAATGTTTAAATACACTTGGAGTCCTCTGGAAACACTTCTTAGCCACAGGAAGTGAACAGCTTTAAAGTTTTGTGATGGTTTTCTTTTTTTCTTTCACTCTCTTTTAAAATAATTGGGTATGGAACGTATTTAAGAATGAGCTAGCAAGCATAAAGACTTGATATTCTGTACATTTTTTCAGACAGAAAATTTAAAAATCATGTGTATTTTCATATGCTCTCCACATACGTAAAGGAGCCCTGCACAGTTGTCAAGTCCTTTATCTGTGTTTATTAACAAAGAGAATGTGAAGTAGACACATAGCTTGCTCTACAAACTGGAGAAACTTTCTGCCAAATACCCTTCTTTTTATTCCTTCTTATGGTGTGAATCTTGACAACGGTGTATTTTCATGGCTTCTGTGTGCAGAAGCTGTGCTGGAATACAACAAATTCTCATTATTTCTTGAAAATTACTACCTGTGAGCCAAAAATTAATAACAGCCATTGTCAATAGCATGTTGAGAAATATAATCTCTTTCCTGAACTTGCTGTTTTGCATTTGAGCTCTCATCTCTAAATGATTTGCTTTCAGGATGCAGCTCCTCGTATTTGTTTCTTTGTTGGTCTTTTCAGGTGTGAAATCCCATCAACAAGGAAGTACTGAGGCAAACCTGCTGTCTGGATGGATGGGCAGTAGCTTGGATGTTAGCAGCAGGTTTGAATTAAATAAGCCAAGGATTTAGAGTTGAATTTAATAGTGAATACTGAGACAAGAGTTCCCTCTTATACTTCCATGAACACGTATAAAACTTTGATGTCATTGTGATCTGCGATGGCTTGTTTTTCACGTCAGAACACTGAAGAATAGGAAAAACATTACTGCCAGCCTCACTTTTGATAATAACTCCTCTCTTTACCCTGACTAATACAGTGTTCCTGCTGTCAGTAGATTTTTATGGGATTGTTTTAGAATTTTGTACATACTTCATTAAATAAGAGTTACTTTGGTATTTGAAGTATGCTGGTTGTCTTGCTCACTTCAGAAATTCTGGCTTGCAGGTTAAGTTTCTATTAAAAGGCATAGCATTGAAACTAATCTTCCAGTAAATTAATTAAATGGTTTAATGCCATGAGAAGTGCTGAAGTTTTAATCAAATAAAAATGCAATCTCTGGGCAAAATGTTCCCATCTCCTTTCACTGGGACAAGCTATGCCTAGTTTTGTTTACCCTTCTTGTACTATCATGCATGACCTGCAGCAGGGATCTTACCAGCTGCTACAAGAATTCACAAGAAACACTTAATTTCAAATACATAAGTGGTTATATTATTTGTAGAACCAGAAACTTTTGCAAATTATTAGTATGTTCACCTTGACATGTTTTTCTCTACTCTCCCTCTACTCATCTGCACTCTGACTTCACTTGGTATAACAAACTAATACATTTCTCCAATTCCAGGGTCTTCTGTCTGTTTTATCAAGCTGAAAGACTGAGTTATAGAGCATGGTAAATATATCCAAATATAGTTTATAGAATATAATGGGAAATCTAGCCTAGCTCTTACTGTAAGTGAAAGTAGAAAACTGAAATAAATTGAGTTTCTCTGGTGTCTTAAAATGAGATCTTAGGTTTGGGAAATTCATATGCAGGAACTGGGAATAATCTACAAGCATCATGGAGAAAGAGGTCTGAGGTCTAAAATCTTCACAGAAATTAGCACTTAGAGCAATTCTTTTAAAAGTTTGTTATTTAAGCTCCTAGTGTTGACTTCTCCAAGACAATAATGTAAATATGTTTCACATAGGATGGATCTGAGAACTGGATGCTGTTGTATCACCATGATTATAGACTAAGGAGGATCAAAGTCATGCCCTGAACCTCACACTTAGTTTTACATCTTCACTTTTCAGTTTAGAAAGGATTGCCTTTTCTATGCATTTCCTATAAACACTTCTCTGAAACCTTCCTTGGTTACTTTGCAGCTGTGACCTTTCTGTGTTCATTCAAACTGGCTTCTGCAGGGCCTGTTAAATCTGCCATGGAATTCTCTTCTACCACAAATCCAATAGAGCATTTTACCTCCTCCCTTCAGCGGGGTCCCAGGCCATCTAGTGATCTGTAAAATATTGCTCCCAACATCTAGAAGCAGAATTGCTAAACAGTTGAGAAATGGGCTTTAGAGCCCTCTGGAAGAGAGCCACTTCCAGGCTGACCTAGGAATGTGGTTTTCAAGTTCTTCTAGTTTTATCTACAGAACAGAATTTTTACAGTGCCTTTTTGTACACTTTAGTATGATTTTTACTGTATTAATGTTGTGGGGCTTTAAGAATTATTAGAAAACTTTCACCTCTACAGAAAGCCTGGAGCCTAGCAAAACAGCTCCTTAGTTTGCCTACAAAATGGATTCAAAATTGTTATGCTTTTGCAATCAGTGTCTGATATTGGACAGCACTGGAGACAAGACTGAGCTAATCATAGGCATAATCAAGCTAATATAAGAATTTTTGTCTTTCTAGCTTCTTGCTCAGTAGAGTAAAAATATCATCAAAAAGTACTAATTTTGAAGTCTTTGCTCAAGTAGATAACTTAATCCTCTGTGTATAAAATATCAGCTAAACAGTATTTAAGTACTAAAAAATGTAAAATAAAAGTTGCTACAACATCAGACACCCTGAATAGATTAAGATAACATGAGAAAAGAGAAAAGTCCATTGGAAAGTCACCATGCATCTGTAATCCAATCTCTTTTTTCGGTTCTGAACTCTGTAAATAAATGTATTAGACATAATTGGTATGGGTTTGGGTGAGATTAAAATCACTTTATTTATATCATTTGGACTAATTCTGATCTCAGCCATTATATTATGGAAATTAGAGAAAAATACAGAAGATAAAAAGAATATTGCAATTTCTTTGGTTTCGCAAACTAGAACTCACAACTATCTGCGTGTGAGAATGAAAAACTGTTGCATTTTTTTAGCTTGATTAATTTATAGGTGGAAGACAAATGTGTATTCCATATATGTATCTGACATGAGGATTACATATGGTAGCAAAGAACAGACCTAAGAATGAAATCTCTCTTGACAAACAGATAAAAGATTTGTTTAACAAGAGGATGAAAATAAGGCATAAATAACATCTTACTTTCATCACTCACATGAATTTTTTTTAATCTTTATGGGCTGGCTCTTTCTGAGAGGACACTAAACAATACAGAATTGAGTTTCGGCTTTTGTTTGTTTTTGTCAGCGAGAGTAATTTATAGAAGAGGTTTTGTAATGACTCAGTAGTAAGTGATTTCTTGGCCTGTAAGTATGTGTAGACAAGAACCTGTGCTAGCAAGAATTCTGATTAAATGAACTGCAGTAAGTTTTCTTGACATTAATGGTAAAGGGTTTTTGTAGACTGTTCCAAAGTGTGCAGTAGCCAAAGAAAGCTCAGTTATGTTTCATAGTAGCATTTTCCCTAATCTGTCCACTTAGCAAATCAGTAGCATGCCATTTTGAATGTAGTAAACGTAACCTTTTAAAAAATTTCTTTTTTTCTCCCTCTGGCAGGATCACTGAGCTCCTACCAGAGAATCTGTGGAGTACACTAATACATTTTAAAACCATGGAGAGCATTACATAGGAATGGGTTTTAGTTTTACTGATGTAGAAGTGGACTATAAAATACACAAACCAGTAAGAACTTAGGCTATAGTTCCTAGGAGACTGAAGCCAAGCCCAGCCATCTGTGATCAGAACTTTGCAACCCGCTGCTGGTCTGACACTGGTGCATATGTGGTGCTGTGATTGTGCTTTTCAGAAAATCAGTCTGGTGAAAATGAAGTTTTCCACTCCCAGATTTGTTAACTGTACATGTCTGTGCTGGTGGAAGGGAAGGAGGCTGAAATAAGTAATTGTGAGACATTAGGAATGCAGGGGCCCATGGGTAACTCACTTTGAGGGAGCATTTTCATGTCAGTTCAGGGATTATGCATTTGTGTTCTATTCAACTTGACATGAGAGGGGGCTTTCCTTGGGTCCTGGTGCTAGGTCTGTTGACTGGCTGGATACTGACAGCTGTGGAGATGCATTACTGTGGAATTCTCCTTTAGAATCCCTAAAACATCTCTAGCTTGAAATAACTGGGATGGATGAGATGTTTTAGGATTATCTGCATAGGTTTATGTAGATATAATGCTCTTTAAATCCTAGAGGATGTCAGAAATCAGTCAAGTGTCATGGATAACCTTGGTAGGGGGATTTCTTGCTGAGCTGGTCTGTTCAGGTGGAATAGATTTTCAAATTTTTTTTATAATGCCAAGTATTTAAAAAAGAAGTTTATGTTCTTGTCTGCTGTGGCAGCATCACAGGGCTGGCTGCTACAATTTGCCAACCTTGCTTATTCCCAGGATTTTGCTAGTTCTCATAGCAGCTGTGATACACTAACATCTTTCTTCTTGTCATATGTGGTCCATTATTGATTAAAGTACAAGGGCCAAAGTTCTGCTTCACTTATGACATTGAATAATTCCTGCTTGTAAAATCACTTTTACAATGATGTTGGATAGAGTTTGAGTAGCAACTGCACCCAAAATCTTGCTTGAAACAAACTGACCTGTGGTTAACTACTGCTGAGGAAGACATTTCTACATTGCTTTATAGAATTTTATTGCAGTATTGCAATAGTTTTGCTACCTTGCTTTTCCTGTGCTCATGATAATTTTCATCACCTTCACAGTTATGTTGAGCTTTGTCACAAAGAAACAAGTTTAAAAGTTTTCCCAAACCATGGAAATTAAGAACTAGTGACCACAAGGTGGACAACCACTACTTTAAGCCAGTTGGGGTTTTTTGTTTATGGCATCTGTTCAGCCAGCAGCTACCTCGACAGTGTTTTAAATCTTTTTTTTTTGCTGTTGTTTATGCTTTATTTTTCTGTTTCTAAGTTTACTGCCTGTCTGTATAATAATAATTAGCTCTTCTCATAGTAAAACTCCAGCTCCACTGTGATTTTTTAAAGCAAAAATGCTTACTTTTACTTTATCAAGTCACAGGAGTAATTTCAGAGATGAATGTGGTCTAAAACATCTTTACTAACTACTGTATTTTGATCTTCTAATTTAAGCAATAAAGAGTGAAACTGAGACCACAGAGGAGTCTACCATTAGTTTAAGGAGAAGCAAGTCTTGCAATCCAAACCTTCTGCTATGGATAGACCCATCATTCAGATCAATTATGAGATCTTTAATTTGGACTCTGTAGTGACTTTTACGTAATAATGTTGTCTTCGAACTGCATTGATGTGGGTCACTAGCGAGCATTAAAAACAAAACTGAAATCTGAGATGCTGCAGTCAGAAAGCAAATGCTGAGAGCTGTGGTCATGGCAGTGTAATTTCTGTCTCTCTTGATCTCCTGGGACACCATAACAAATGAACAGAGAGCTTTCAGCTTCTCAAGCAAGGGGAAAGAAGAATAATCATCCTTCAGAGAGAGATGAGAAATAAGGAAACTACACTCCATTTTATGACATTAAACTCTCAACTGATATTTGGTCAACTTCTAAGTTAATGTGATTTAGAAACAGTTAGAACAGCAGGACTTTCAATACTGAGACGAGCAGAGGAAAGCTTACAAATACAACCCTTGTTTCAATTATGCAAAATCATCATATTTAGGTTTATGTGCCCTGTGTTCTGTCTTTCAGCAGTATTCATTTATTGGTGAGCTTCCAATTAGTTTATTTCTCAGAAGTCTCAGGAAGATGCTTATTTGTTGACAGTCATTCCAGATATCTTTCCAGAAAACACAACTGTTTAATGTACTGTTAATTCTCAGGTCTGTTTCTTTGATCTGATAATTTCAGATTTAGTCCCAGGTTGATTATTTCCCTTTCAGCTGAAGGTGTTGGAAAGTCATGTGAAGACACCGTTGTGTTGTAGGTCCTGTGCTTTGTCTTTCTGATAACCAGAAGAGCTGTTATCAAAACTCAGGTCTCCCCCTGAAGAGGCTGCTGCACCTGTAGAACATAATGAAGGTGGTGTTAGCAAGTGTTCGAGTATTTATTTACACAAGTATTTATTTTTATACTTCTAGGACATCAAAATGTCTGCCTTCTCTCTGTCTTCCAGAGGCACTACAGAGAGTTTGGCTGGAATGTGATTCCCTGGAAGAGCACCTTTAGTTTTCTGTGATCAGTGCCCCTGTTTGTGTCAGTAGCTGGAAGCTCAGGAAGCAGTCCTAGAAATTTCTTTTTCTTACAGTATAGGATATGTCTCATCTAATATTGGGTATTTGCATGTTTTGTCTCTGTCTGGATGATACACAGTTAAGTTTCCATGGTTCTTCTTGTCTCTGTGGCACACCGTGGCCATCAGCAGGGTACAGGAAAAAGAGCGAACGAGGGAATTCTTGTAACATTCACTCAGTAATTTGCTGAAATAGAGTCTAAAATATCTTTTAGCATATAAACAATCTCTAACTGAAAAAAGTATCAGAGGGCAAAAGCTTGTGCATGTTTTCTTCTTACAGTAAAGGGTAGAAGAGATATAGGTAATTTTCCTGCCACCACAGGTTAGCAAAATTCACTCAGGAGAGACTGGAGTAAAGATTGCTAATTCTACAGCACTGAGTACATGGTGTTACAAAGGTCTTTGTTTTACTGTTGTAAAGCAAATGAGGATTAGTTAAGTAATTTGGTAATTGGTGAGGAGATGAATTGTTTAAGATGCAGAGATTACTACAGAGTGAAGCTTTCCTTAATTGATCAGAATTTGAAATAATATGATTTTATAATATAAAATTACATATTATATTAAGGAATGCATTTTCTAATACTGAAGACATTTTTAGAACACTTAAACTTTCCTACTTTCAATTCCTCTCTCACCTAGATGAAAACATGGTCCTGATGAACAAAGAACAGCTTATGCTCCTTTGTCAGGGTGCTTTTTTTAGTGGTTTGTGTTATATATATTGAAAATATTTAGTATTATTACTGACCTCTAGGATGAACTGTTCTTTACCACAGGAACTCACCTGTCACAAGACCCTCAGCAGAAGCCATTGAATTGTAGTCTGAAGACAAAATACGAGTCGCTTTTCAGATAAAAATCCCACTTTGAAAAATGCTAGGTTCTAGGGATTACACAAGTTACAGTATAAATTGCTAAAACTTTTTGAAGAGTGTTAAAGGTTTAGGCATTTGCCTTGAAGCACAGCAGAATAATGGAGACATTTTCTAGCTAATTCCAGTGACAAGAAGGATATTCTTCCACAGAAATTTTGTCCTTTATTAGCAAAATAGCAAACCTTTATCTAATCGGTCTAGAATTTCTGCTTTTTTTTAATGGCTTTTAAATTTCACTGGGCTCTAGAAGACTGGTCAAGCACCCAGAGGAATGGAGTGAGTAGCATATGTTATATTCATGGATTTAAGGACACTTTTGCTTTGAGACAGATGTGTGCAGTGATGGAATAAAATTACAAAAAGATGTTTTCAGGCACTTCAGAGACTTAAACTGAAGTGAGTTGTAAATTCTGATTAGCTAAGGTGGAATGATCTTAAAGCTACATTTGGCTCACCCATAACAGCCCAGTTCTAGCCTAGGATGTCATTTTTATGTCTCACTCTTGCATTCTGTTTACATGATTCTCATTTTCTGTGACTGGGTATTTGACACTGGGTATTTGACACTGTACAAGATACTGTTGTGGGTAAGATTTTTCCTGGTTCCTTCCCTTTCCTGTCACCTCAAGGTGGTGAAGGCCTCAAGTTTTATGGTATATTTTAAATAGTCCTCTAGCTGCTTTCTTTTCAATATACTTTTTAAGAGTTGTTGGAATGATAAATTCAGTCTGAGAAGCATGGTTAATGTGGAGTCCTCTTCAAAATTTGTACTTGAGTTTTTTATGAACTTTGTGCAAAGATGCATGTGATGTAAAGCAACAGAAGATTGGGGGGCAGGGTATTAGGATAGAATTGCAAGTAATAAATTGCTAGTATTTCTCTAGTAGTAAATCATGTTTAGTTAGAATCCTGAGGCATATACCTCAATGTGCCTTCCAGTGTATCCATCACTTAGATTTGGAACATTGAGAACATAAGGTTATTAAAATTCTCTACATCAGTAACGGATTTCTATTGTACAAATAATGGATCTCATGTGTAGGAAAAAAATAATTTAGTCCCTTAATTTTATTTATTTTTTAATCTTTCTGCATCCTACCAAAAAGAGTGTGCTGTGAAGAGCTGTGAATTTAGTTTCAGTACTTGATTGATTGATTCTAGCTGAAAAGTGAGCTGGATGCTCAGAATTAATTTATGCTGGAATCTCACTGCTTCCCAAGTACAATTATTCAGAAGTGAAGATTTCATTACTTTGCTATTTTCTTCACAGACTGCTGCTGATTAACCAGAATGTTAAGATTTTCTTTCAGTGTCTGATGAAGCTATTTTTGCTTCTTCAAAGTAAAACCTGCTGAGATGAAGTGGCAAAGGCACTGATGATATAAATGGCACACTGTGTCAGCTCTTACCTCAATCAGCTTTAAATAAACATTTGTTTGAAATGGTGAAACAATTAATGTAAACACAAAGTATCAAATTCAGCTCTGGAATGAGCCAGTGCCCAGCTACTGACTCCTGCTGGTTTATACTAGTGTCCAAACTGAGCACAATTATGTCCCTCATAACTGGGGAGGTCTTCAAATGACCCTCCCTCCAGACTCTCATTGGCAGAAGATGATCTTCCAATAGGAGAAGAAATAAAATAACAGAAGTTGGAAAATGGACCTGCTCAGAGCTAGGCAGGCACCATTGGAAACAGAAGTAACTTTAGTGTGTTGACACCTGTTTCTTAGGAAGAGTGATGAAAAGAGGAGAATTCTGTGAACACACTGTTTTAGCTAATATGAACTCTTCATAGAAGACATTTTGAGAGAGGAATTCTGCAAAGACAGCTCAATATCAGAGGTGAAGGATTATGCTCTCAAGTCTACATACTGTAATATACTGAAAGTTTCCACAAGTTTAAAGGTTTTTCTAAAGTAGAATGTATAAGACTTGATGAAACATAGGCTAGTCTGACCCTCTGTAATCAAACTGGCTTTTTGTGCTACTGTGCTCTTCTTGACTCCTTAGATCTTCAAAATTTAGTTATCTTTCATCTGCAGAGACAATTATTTAAAGGCTGCCTTCAGTTTCCTCTTTGAGCTGTGAACAATTTCAAAATTTCAAACAGGGACAAAGAAGTATCCAGAAATAAAACTGTGGGTTCAAAATGTTTTAAACACTGTGCAATAATAGATGTTTCAGTGTTATTTAATGATTCTTAATTTATAAAAATGAACATTACACTTTAATATGGAGTTTCAGCCCAAATAACCCTTTTGCATCAGCAGAAAGATGTTGAACTCCAGTTTTTTCCTGCTATGAAATAGGCAAAACTGGAGTACTGCATTATTTTTGGAGCAGAGCCCTTAAATTCAGTGTTTATTCTGTGAAAACTCTAGCCAGAGCTGTATCCACTAAGAACTTTTCCAGTCTCTCGGTTGATTAGTGTTTCAGATGTCTGCCATGACATTTTGGGAAAAGAGCTAGTTCTGGGGAAAAAAAACCCAAAAACCAAAAACCAAACAAACAAAAAAGCCCCAGACCAAATCATACACAAAATTATACTATTTTGGGGGGAAAAAAATGAAAGAATGCTTTTCTTAAAAAAAATGCAGGACTTTTACCACCCCATTGGCTGCCTAGTTAGGCACCTCCTTAATTGGAAGTGAAGGTGTTAGTTCCCTTTTTTCCTGTTATAAACAGCTGATTTATGTAACCAGAGCAGAGAAATATACACAAAGTATAGGGAGTTGATTTTTTTCCTTTTTCTTTGCCCTTGGGTTTTTATATGTGTCATTAAGATGTACGAAGAAAAAAGGTATTAAGTTTATAAATGAAAGGAAGTTTCCAGACTAACTCAGTAAATTTGGATTCTGGAATAGTCAAAGAAGCATTTTCACAGGAAAGCCTTGCTACTTCCACTGAAGCTAACACGAATGTTATGAGCCATTCTTTCTAACACCTTCATTTTCCCCAATCCATCCTATATGCACTCTGCTCCAGACAGAAAAGATTGCCTATATATGAATCTTGCAATAAATTGGATAAATTGGGGTGATATTTTAAAACATAGTGTTTAATGTTTTTTCTCCCTGTCTACTGCTGAACTTTTCAGTGGGTAGTCAAACAATTTTCACAGTGGTCCTTGCCAGCAGTCACTTCACTGCTCATTGCAGCTGTACAGTTTCATCCCATTTGATTCTTGGCATTTGGGTGGTCAACTACACAGAGAGGATTGACTGGTTTACTTGATTGGTACTTCTGTATTCAAAGGCAGATGTATTTCTAGGAAATATAAACGTTATCCATAACAGAAGGAGATATCCTGAAACCTCAATGGAAAGCTAACATATTTTTATAATTATAACAGGAAAACTCCAACTTGTTGTCTGCATCAGTACAGTGAAAACCTAGTTGAAAGGTCAGCTCATCATACTATTTATAATACTAAGTTGTATTTGCAATCCTTCATTGCAATGGAACTCTTGTTTTGCAAGACTAGCCAAAGGAACTGAATTGTTGTGTGTTAAGTACAAATATGACTGAGTTTTAGAATTTTTTAAAATGGAAAATGGTTATATTTTCTCTACGTCCCAAGACATGACTATGTAAATGGCAGTTGCAGGGCTTGAATCTCATTTTATATAGGGGACATTTTAAAATAAGACCCTGTAAATTCAAGAATGGTTCAGTCATGGAATTAGAGTAAGAATATATTTATAAATTATTAATATTAAATTATATACAGCAGAAATACTATCTTCATTTTTCTGCCTCATATGATGAACATCTACATTAACCTTCTCTGTACTGTATTATCTACAGTACATGATATACCTTCATTGCCACACTTCTTTTTTATTCAGTGACAACTTTCTTATTTTCATTGCATTTTATCTCTAGTCATAAAAAGTAATCTATATTTAATATGGCTGTATCCAGCCAGGGGATTAGAAATCTAAAAATATTTTTACTCCAGCATGTGCCTACAGGCTTTTACTTCATGGCATTCACTGTCAGAACACAGAAGGATGTGGTCAGGAGGAAATTGGTTAGTCTTTTTGATCAGGCAGAATATTACCTGAATTATTTTAAGAGGTGATAGGGAAAGGTTTCTTCCCAGATCGAATTTGCTTTGCTGAACAAGGCAGCCTACATTAAGACGTTGTTAATAAGTAATTTCCTGTCTCATGCCCTCTCTAATATCTGTAAAGGGAGCATGGCCTGGAAGTATTCCATATTAGTGTCTAAAAAGTTCTAGTAAGTGTACTGTGAGCTCTAGATTTTGGTACATGTGAGAATGTTTCTCTTTGTTGTTGTGTTGCCCACCATGCCAAGTATAGGGAAATACAATGAAAGCACAAAAGCTATCAAGAAAATTAACAGCTGCATACAAAAGACACCTGTAAGAAAGCAAGCTGATACTATTTCATGTGCAAAATCTGTCTGGATTTCCAAACAAAGTGGATCACACACATAGATTCTCTCCCGAGCTTTCCCTGAAGAAGAGATGCAATCTCATCTAAGTAGCTCACAAATGAGCTGTAGATGTATTTTGCGATGAACTTTTTCCAACTGGTTTGTCTTTGAGTTCATTTAGCCTTGTATGATTGTATTGTTCATCATTAAAAATGCTGCAGTTGCATAGGTGATTTGCTTTGAAATGTTCCAGGTTCTTTACATGCTTCAGTTTTGCTTACAAGGTACTGATCTCACTACCTGATATTTGGAATATAAAAAGAATGCCACTTTTTCTGGACTATTGCTCTCCAAATTGTAATTGTACTGCTATTCTTCATACCACTATATGTAATTTGTTCTTACTTAGTTTTCATTTGTCTTTTTGCCACATGGTGTATTCTGATTCAGTTTCAGGTTTGAAAACACTATATTTTGATACACTGCATATCATTAATGAAGGTAAAATATTTAATATTTTCTGTAGCAAAGTATTACGGGAGTCAAGTTGGCTACTGAAATATGCCTAAGTTACGCTCTTCCTATTATGGTCTATTTATTTTAGCTATACTTGCTCAAAGCAAACACTTGCTTAAAAAAAGGCAACAAGACTTTACTGATCACTCTTTGTTTCTGTTCCAAGTCCCAGCTCAATGCCTGTCCTGAGCAGATGAGCCAGGTTGTGGGCAAATGTGCCAGGGCCTGAAGGGCAGGAATCATGGTCACAGCCATTTCCAGCTTTCTGCAGCAAGCCACATTGGCAGAGAGCACTGTTGGTTTTCTTTCCACTGGGCTCTTGTCAAAGGGGGCAGAATTAGAACCTTGTTTCTCCTCTCACTTAGTTTTATATATGCTTGCTAGGAAGTGAGATATTACCAACTATGGTTTACAGGGCTCCAGCAGAATCTTTTCAGCCTGGCTGTCTGCCAAGAAAGTAAAATCTTCAGAAAACACAAGGCTATCATATCTGCCTGAGATTTGTGAGGAAGTTGTATGTGTATGTGCACTACAGAGCACTCATGCAGTAACCCTGATGTTTCTCCAAAAGACTGAGTTTACTGTGTAGCTGATATATTGCCAAAATTCTAATTGTGGTTACTGTTTTTCTGAACAAATGTATATGCTCACTGTAGTAAATCAAATGTATTTCAGAATGCACATACATAACAAATATATGTGGAATTTTTGGACATATGGTGACCTGTTTGGTGCTGCTGTGTGTGCATAGCTGATGTGACCTAAATACAAAATAAGTAGGGTATGTATGTACATATGTATGAATAACAGAGATGATTCCCAGGGGAATTGGGAAAACCATAGGAGTCAGAGACATGCAGGGATTCACTGCATAGAACCTCATGAGTAAGAATCCATATGTTACAATTCTTAGAATCTGAGGAGAAATAATCAATAAAAGAACTGTGCAGGAGTTGTATGGCTTGGTGGTTTTTTCCATCCAGCAACAGCTACTGTCATTATAGGTATTCACAAATTATACCACCATCAACATTTTGTCTGTTATAACTTCTGTGTTCACAGATGGGACCTCTAAACAGACCTTTCCAAGTATAATTCCAGTCATAATTCAGTTTTCATAGTACTTTGTATAAATGTCTATTTTTTGATGATACACTGCTCTAATTCATTACAGCACTTTTGTCAGTTCTAGACTGGGAAAATTGACAAGAAAACCCCATTGCTTTTCATATAGTATTGGTTTATGAAAGAGTTTCAGGACCAAATTACACAGACATATGTCAGAGGGAAATACGATCCTGTGTGCAATTTATGTATTTCATGGTGTGAGCAAGGAGGGCTAAGTACAGAAAACAGTGTTTTATAGTTAACCTGTTACCCTATTGATTTGAAGCACATCAGTTTTATAAAAAGCATCTGTATGCTTGACTAATCTATATTAAGCATTGTAGTTATCCTTATAAAGAATAAGCTCATTAATATTTAAACTACACATTAGCTGCATCTCTTATAAGGAGATAGTATTCCCCATAACTTTCATTAATTATCACCAAATTAACATGGACTGAGAATAACTGATTAGGAATAAATATTTCATGTTTTAAGCCAAACCTGAGTAAAAGTGATAACAATACTTTTAGTAACCCATTATCTGCTCATTTTAGAGTACATCTGTTTGTAAAACAGATGCAGCTAAGTTTTGGATTGAGACTGGATCATGCTGGAATTTGGACAGTTGCTCTCTTATCTCATATTGCTTCCACTTTGTGCTGCTTTCCACTTGCATGTTCTAAATGAGCCTAAATTTGAGCACCCTTGGGATAACTGTGATCTCCCAGAACTGCAGTATTTTCATTCATTTAGTACCCATTGATCTGCTTATAATCTCAAGGTTAAAATACACAGTTGCACAGATGTGTGTTGTAAGCTCATGGTATCTGGCTGTACCAGTGAAAGGTTGCTCCATAGATAGATGTCAACTGAAGCTTTTCTCAATACAATGCAAATTTTATAAGCTACAACTCAGAAAACAGTTTTTGTGCAATGACGTGACAGGACAATCTGAAGAAGCACTCTGTGCTGTGTCATATTTATTTGATTTTCATTTGAAAACATAATTCCTGCAGGGAATTCTGTTTCAGCTGCAGAATGGAGGCCTGTGAACAGCTCTTCATTCTGCCTGAATGTTCCTGTATGAATTGCTGATGGTTAGGAAAGCTCACAGTGACAGAACAGGAGGCAGCAGCTTTGTGCTTAGATGACAATAGTCTGTGTCTGTGCTAACAGCAACTGGCACCATTAACTACCTATCCATAGACTGAAAGCAGAACAATTATCACTGCATGCATTAGAATGATGAAATCCACTCTGTTTCTATAGTAACAGGAGTGACAAATTATATTATGACCTTAAGAAAGTACGGTGTGACCATTTCTTTTTTCTATTTTTTTTCAGTTTTACAAGGAGCCGCAATTCTCAGAGAAAATAATGTTTAAGATTATGCATATAGATAAAGGTAAGATGTACTTTACCAGTAACAAAGAGATGCAGAACACATTCAAGTTGGAATGTTGATTTTGACTTTTGTTATGTAGACACATACCCAATTTAGTGCTGTTTGAGGGGGATTCTTCTTTTCTGTTTATTACAAATAATTTTAAGTGGAAGATTTAGAAAAAATAGAGTGTGAGAAAACATAATGAGGACTTTAGAGTCAAAATTTTGTAATTGTTTTGCCACCTGGTCTAAACTATCATATGAAAAACAGTTGGATATTCTGAGCTTTCTTCCTCAGAAGAACATCAAAGTATTAACATTCTGTAAGAGATTAGTTCATGGATATGCTTATTATACTGCAGGATTTTTAAGCCTATCCAAGCTAGCATGTATTTAGTTTGTTTGTTTGTTAGTAGCAGAATGCTGTGGCTAAATGTTTTGATAGATTTTGAAAAGTTTATCTTTATAGATATTTTATTAATATTACAGTATAAACCTGTCAAGAGAGAACTGTTCTTGAGTTCTTTAAACTGATTTCAGCATTCTGTTTTAATATTGCTTTGTTTCATAATCACCTTCCTTTACAAATGATATATCATGTGTAACTGTGCAGTCATTTAGTAACAGTCATAATTTTTGAAACATTTAATAATTTACAACCTTCCCTCTCCCTACATACTTGCCTTGCCCAAAGCCTCTCTCCTCATTATGTGCTAAATATATAGAGTGCCCCCTCTGGAGCTGGGATCCTCTGCTATGAGTGAAGGATTATGGAATATCTCTTCAAGTTACCTACAGCTTCAGGTGTGTGACACTAATCCGTGTCTGGTGGTATTTCCTTGCATGTTACAGAGATGATCAAACAAAGAAAGGAGAACTTAATTGTAGCTCTGTGCTAAAACATCCTGTTCAGTCACTTGGTGTTCTTTCTTTAGATGCAGTAATTAATTGCAATCTTGAACTCATAAGATTTTTTTTTAAACTAAGATAAATTACTAGCCTTTATCATAATTCCAGGAGTGTCTATAGCTATGTATTTTAGAGAAGTTTTTAACCTCCAGCTCATTTTAAAATTTCATTTCACTGCAGTAGAGCATAAAATACAAAAGCATATTGTATCCTAATGCCCCTTTCTAAGCCCTGGCTTACATTACTGGTTTAAACTGCATTTTTTTTAATGCCTGTGGTTGTTTTAAGTTCTCTTTCTTTTTTTTTTTTAATTGTGCATCCCGGTGTTAGAAACAGGTCCTCTCTGCACTGGCAATGATAGTGATGAACACAGACATTTTTCTTTAAAAATGCAAGTAATTTTATTTTAGATGATAAGCAAGCATTCTGTTCGAAGTCTGAAATATTCAGCTAATATTATCTCCATTTCTAAGGGGATTCAACTGAGCAAATCAGAAAAGTTAAGTAAGAGTTAAGATGCTGAATATTTCTAGCATCTAGATTTGCATATTTTATATGCAGTCAGTTATATGAATATAAATCTTGCCACTCATTAGCCAGATTTTATATTACGTGTGAATTAGGAGATTACGTGACTGTCATCAGAGCCAGCAAGGAAACTACTTAAATGGAACAGGAAGAATGAAGAAGATTGCTTTTATTCATGGAAAAAGAGCAATACTCAAATCCACCTAACACAGTTTCTCTTCTGGAGCACAGATGGAATAAAAAGTTCTCTTTAAGGCACATAATGACACTACATTTTCTGATTTCATGAGATCGGAAAAACAGAGAAGTCAGAATGTACTCTGTACATTCTTCATTTTGATTTTGATGATTCTTATAAATGTATGTATGCATGTTCTCTACTACTCCTTTGATAGTTCATCTCTGGTTGGAAGGAAGATTATCAAGAGAATTTGTGTGGAATGGAGGAAAAAAGGAATGTAGGTTACTTATGCTGTTCTTGGAATTCCAATAATAGGATTATTTTTTCATAGTTATTTCACTTGCTTGTTCATGGAAAATATGTAAAACTGTTCATTTGCACTTCCTTGGTGTCTTTTATAACTACAAAAGCTGGTTTATCCTACTCAAACTGTGTAGAATTTCCCAATTATTTTATGTTAAACATCTGAGATAACCACCTAAAAAAAGACACGTGGCACCAAAAGGAAAATTTTGTGATGAAGAGTTAATGTTACAATTGACGTACAAGTACTATATAAATCTTCTAAATTTCAATTAAATTTAGAAGTAACAAGTCAAACTCCAGCTAATAATAAGATCCTTAGAATAAAGGAGATTAAATAGTTAGGCTGTGAACACTTGTGAGTACACATTGCTTGTTAAGCCATAAAAAGCTGAAGGATCACAACAATGGTTAGCCAGTAAATTCTGTTCCACACACAGTCATGCATCAATAAAATATTACTGTAATAATATTACATTAACAAGTAGTGTTTTGTTGTAAGCAGTAAACTGAAAAAGAGCTGTGATAAGGATAGATAATCACTGTGCTTTATAAGGCAAAATTAACAGCTAAATATGTCTGATTTTAGTTAGCATGTACCAGATCGACTTTATATTTTAGTGACAATTTTCTACTTGCTGAGCTTCTGTTTGTTCATGCAGTTTTTAGACTATAAAATCATTGTATCTTAATCCCTACATCAGCATAGCTACAACATCATTATTAAGAAATATTCCTTTTTTTCCCCTCACATTGATAGATGTGCAATTATATGTTGTTGTTCACTCACTGATCCTTCAAAACTGAACAGAAGTGAAAAAATTAAACTACACTTCTCTTCATGAAAACACCTCAAGCAAGTTTTCTAGTTTTGGCAAATCATAGTGAAGATCGGGGAACAGGATTCTTTTCAAACTAGGTGTTCATTTGGAAATGAAAATGAAAAAAATAGAAGGAAAGTGAATGAATGACAGCTCATTTTATTCTGCTGCATATGTTCGTCTAGGACTAATGTACACAGTATTTGCAGTTCGTTCTTGTTTGCCTTCTTGTTTGCTTAAAGAATTCTGCTCAAGATCCTGAATGTTAACACATGCCTTGAATTCCTTTTTGTATCCCTATTTCACCCCTGCTGCTACAAAGGTTCAGAAATAGTTCTGCATTTTGGCCTGGAACTATGCAGAGAGTCTGTAATGACAGACTGCAGTGATGAGCAAGTTCAGTAAATAAAGAGCAAGGCTGTGGTTCCAGTTTCCAAAAGGGAAAGGCTATATGCAGGACATGGCTTTCAGTATAACTGGATGTTTCCATTCTGTGGTTTTAAACATATGAATTTCAAATTAAGCCTAGGGTGGCTTTGATCTGGTAAGATTTTATTAAATGGAATATATTTCTAAATTTTCCTTATATCTTGGCTTCTATTCTTTAAAGTATTATTCTTAAATTATACAGACTAATATGAAAGTATTTTTAAAGTTAAGTAATGAGAATGCCAAAGGCTAATCTACCTATAAAATCTGATTTTTACCCTTGTTCTACCATTTCTGCAATATCCTTTAAAATATTAATTTGATAGAGAAGCAAAATGTCACATAACTTGCATATGGATATGAATGTAAATCATGTGTCCATGGCATATGGTATTCAGCTAAGCCTGGTATAGCTGACATATGTCTAAGTAAAGTCTCTTTCTGGTATTAGGTATTTAAATTTCTTCCTTTGCATTTGCTGTAGATAAGAAGATGACATGGGATGTTTGTAACAGTCATAGAGATATGACTTTTCTTGAACAAATTGTTCCTGTTTACTTAAACCTTTCCAGAGAGTTACTGGAAAAAATTGCTATGTAGAGTGAAAACACCAAATCTCTACTGCTGGTAATAAATTCAATTTGGAATAAACTGCAGTCCAACCTGACTTTGTTGTCTATAAATTTGTGACATCTCAAGGACTGGAAGACTTCACTCTTCTGCTGTCATTGCTTGCTGTCCTATACTGAGGGAATTTACTGACATGTTTTGGATAAGGTATCAGTAGTCTGGTCATTGCAGACTACTGCAGGTCATTTACCTTTGATTTCCAGGTTTTTGCTAGGCCAGTGTTAAATCTGTGAACACCTGCAGCGTCCAGCAGAGGGTCCTGCTTAGTTCTTTTAATCCCCCGTTCTTGAGTGTGGTAAAAAACACTGGGTCCCAGAATGGAACCACTGGCTTGTCATACCACAACAAATCTGGATAGCAAATCTTTCCAAAAATTGGATTCACTCCTCTAACGTTGCCATAGCAATATCAACTGCACATTCTGAAGTGAAAGTTTTTAATTTAATGTGAATAACTGAATTAGGGAAGGAGCATTTAAAAGCTTTAGATGTATTCTACTTTCCTAGACATCCATAATAATAATGTACCTTAACTTGAATTAATTTTAGGAAAAGGAATGAGAACAAAGAATTCTTTAGTGGCAGAGTATGATGTCTTTTAATTATGTAGTTTACAATGAGTGCAAAAAAATGGAGAACACCATTTATAAAGTTAAATTGAAACACTAAAAGGAAGTACTCAGAATTTCGTAGCTTCATGAACTACACTCCTGAGTGATAGTAGTCTTCTGCTCTTAGCTTTATTTCCTATAAATTCAGCTACAGTAGAGGAGATGTGTACAAATTATCTACCACTGCAAACAGATCCCTGATCCAAGCATGTACATTTTCTTCTTTTATATCCTCCTTAATCAGCTTTGTACTGTGATCAGCTTTCCAACTTTTGCTTTCTGCTGATGTATAGGCTCGGAATGTTAAAAAATACCCTTTACAAAGAAATAAATAAATCAGAAATGTCAGGATAAATTTACCAGATTTTTAACTACCTAGTGTGTACTAAGGATGCAAATCTAAGGAGTACACCCAGCTGGCATACCACAAAACTCTGCTTTTTTGATGGCAGATCTATAGGGCTTTTGATCCTGCAAATAAAGTGGCACTTCAGTACAGTCATTACAACACTGTGGCTGCAGTAAGAGACTGGATGACTATTTCGTTGGGATGGTTCTGGTTTTTTAAAACTGTGTTTTAAAGGAAAATGTTTTTCATATACCTCTTCTCCACACTGCCTCAAAGATCCTATTTAACAAGACCTGATTCTTATTTAGACCTCAAAATTCAATTGTGACATGTTAAAAATACATGAACTGATTGGAACTTGATGGTTGAGCAGAAGTTTAGGAGGCTTAGCTCTTTCATTTCAATCCTAAATGGAAACTGCTGACTTCTTTAAAGAGTCTTTCCCTTTAATTGTAGACTTTGATTGCTAACACAAGGCTGTAAGTCTGGGCTTGAAATGGTAAAGTACAAAGCATGCAGTCCCAGTGATTTTTGAAAGAGTAGCCTTTTAATCTGGTTGTTTGGTTTCATGTTCTTTGTTCTTTGCTATTTAAAGTTGGTGAATAAGACTGTGCTCCTGCATGATCCTAAAGTGACTTTAGAAGTGTTAGTGGTTGTTATCCTCGAAGCCTAAACTGCTCTCCTTATAGTACCGGAGTATGTCATTAGTTCAGGGCTGTGTTATCTCTGAATCTTTCTGCATCCTTGGATTTTCAGCTTCTGATTCTAACACTATCACTAACTAAAATAACACAAATAAAATGAAGTGCTCCCAAACCGACCATTAATTGTCAGTTTATGTAGTCATATGTATCTGGATGCTGGCTGAGATTAGATATAGATCTCCCCAGTGCTTATTGTGTTTTATTTGTCCATCCTAGGATGGAATGCTACATAATGCTGCAATTAAACCATAATTTCTATATAAAATATGTTAAAAGCACCCTCACACTGTGATGACTTAACAGCAAACACAGCTCTTTCATTAATTTGTTAGTATCATGACGGAGCTGACCAGTCTTTCAACTTCCATTTTGCCCCTTAGGTTACAGAGGAAAACATGGCATACTGTAAAGTGTCTGAATTAGAGTGTCATTCTGTTGGAAACAGCCTCATTGATGGGTAGTACAAGCCAGGATCTTTCTCCAAAAATAATGGAATTCAAGGGATTATGGTGGTTATAGCCACAGCATTATGACAGGAGAGAGCTTGTCTTTGGATTACATTATCCCAGCTACTATTTTATCATTTCAAAGTCCAAACTCATTTTATTAAAGGATTGCTTTATTTTGAAGACAGAGGAAACTTTCTTCTACCTAATGGACAACATAAATCAACATGTGGGTATTGGGAAGGGGAAAAAAAACCTGTATTTTTGGTTTGCCACAAAGTTGTTTGCAATGCAAAACTGCCTGTAATTTCAAAGTTCAAATACAAGCCCGATTACTGCATTTAAGGGAAAGCTATTTTTGACAATTTAACCTCCTTGTGTGATACAGTTTTAACCACATTATCTTTGTGGAACCCACTTTGTAAGGTGCTGTTGCTACTGAAATAGCTCTGGTTGGTGTGCTGGGAGCACCATGGGCTCTTTTTCCTATGTAAGTGGAGCAAATCATATTATACAGCAAGAGAATCTTATTCTAGGCTGGCTATCCACCCAGAGACAAGAAAAATCATGCTGAGAAAGTAAATAAGACTATAGCTGTTTAACTGCAGTTATTTTTGCATAGCAGAGAAACTAGATATTGAAGTATTTTTTTCCAGTCTTGCTTTTAACATGTAAAATGTTGAACTGAAATGTTGGACTTGGAGACTTACTATCCCAAAATTGTCTGGCCTTACCAGTTAAAGATACCAAGCAGTGGAATAGGCTTCTGAAGAAAAATGGCTGATATGGCAGTAAAAGACATGAATTCAGAGTTAGGATTAAAAATAAAGACAGGAAAGCATATGAAGGCATTTGGAGGCAGCCATGGCAACCATTTAACTTCTTTTTATTTCAATTACATTGTCATTTAAAACATTCTAGGCTTTTGACTCAGTTGAAATAGAGTTATAAAAATTACTTTTCTTTTCCAGAAAAAAAATATATTTTGTTCTATGTTCTCACTTCCTTGCCTTCATATGAAAGCAAATATAAGCACTGTTTTCCACTGACTGAATTATTTCCCTATGAGATCTTCCTTTATTTCTGTCATTGAAAAGAGAAGCTCTCTTTTTTTAATTCATGGAGCTTAAAGGAAGTGCATGCCAATTCTTACTCAGAGATTCTTTTGAATTTTGTTACAGGATTCATGCATCAAACATCAGCACAGCTTAAGAGTACTGTGCCTGCTAGATTACTACTTAAATGTTTCCAAGCTGTTACAAGGCATGTGAAATACAGATCCAGATCTAATTTAAAGGGTTTTGTGCAATCATGCATCACAAATATAATACCTAGGTGAATCATGGATATTTATTTACAGGCCTAAAAATACACTTAATATTTGATTTATGAATAAAATATACTGGTTGCCTGGGAAGCTGCAGACCTTGAGCTCTGCAGCTTTGACCATAGAATCCATTGTGATTTGTGATACAACATTACTTTATGAAAAAATGAGGTCTGGAGGATTACAGCTAAACTTTATAGCCTTAGTAATTTCTAATTTGCAAAAAATCACTGAGTTCTGAGAACTGCTATCAGTTCTGAGTTTCAAGTTTGGCAGTTACATTCCAAGCTATGTGAATTAAAATAATGGTTTAGACAGTAACGCATCGCTAGTGAAACTAGACCATGGTGGTATTATTTTGCAAATGGTTTTAAAAGAAAAGCATAACTTAATACCTATGACTCCCATGTGGATATTAAATTGTATTTTAGCATCAGCTAATGTAATAGAAGTTTAATATATAATAAAGCCTGTTAAGATTAATTTAGTAGTAAATTAAACATCTACCTATGAATGTACGAAATTTATTCTTCAAGGACGTTTTTCAGAAGCAGACCTCGAGTCTGATATAGAAATGTTACTGAATTGATTAAAGGAGCTTTTTAAATGAGTAGTGTGCTCTAGTGCAGGCAGCATGTGCTTACACTTCATTACACATTTCGTGGTGTGATGTGCCATCTAGTGTCACACTCCCCAAAAGGAGGAAAACACTGCAAACCCCTTCATCAACAGTACACTTGGAGAGTTTGGGGATTTCCTGAAATGTTGGGTGTTCAGGAATAAACTGAGCATAAACAGCACTAAACTAATGTTTACATCTGTTTTTACTGACTGTTTAGTTTAATATTTGCCATGTAGTGCTCTGTTCAATACCCCTTTGTTGTCTGTGGATACACATCTATTAAAAACTCTTTTCCCAGCAACAGCCATGCATTTTGGTGTTTATGCCTAAGGAACTGTTGATACCTGTAGCATGCTATATGAAAGCGCTCACTTCATGCTATACTTACAAAGTAGTTAAATTACAAAGAGAAACTCTTTTCTAAGGGCTTCTAAATGCATATAACTGGACAGGGAAAACTGTTAATAGCCTCAGAGATACTGTAAGGATTACTGACACAACATGTTTTGTAATGCAATGGTATATTCTTTCAGTAAGCTTAATTGGTCAATATTGACTTACTTGGCTTCTATCCTACAAACAGATGGGATTTCATGCAGTCAGTATCAATGTTATGTATGGTTAAAGACCTTTTACAAAGCTAGTAATACCTGGGGGGGTTTTTTCCCACCTCACACAATAACTCACATAATTATATGTCATTCTTTTTCTTCAAAACAAGAGGTGGAAATGGAGAAACTCACTATATTCAAGCTCTTTATGTTTCTGATATTTATTTCTGCGCTTGTGTCGATTTTCTAGATTAACCTCATTTTTAAGTTTCAGGCAAAGCAGTGTAGAAGCAGCTTGTTTTGTGGTCTGGTAGCCATCTCATCTGAAATGGGAACTATTTCACTATTTCAAGTACTTGACAGACAAATACAACTTTATCTTGATTGTACTTGAAGAAGGGAAATGGCTCATAGTGAGTAATTTTACTATGATGGCGAACTTCAGAATCACTGCATTTCTGAGTTAGCAGCAGGTGAAGTAGTAGACTATAAACTGAAAAGATTAAACAGCACATCTTACAAAAACGCAACACCTTTTTTTTTTTAATTAATGTCAGTTGAAATACAGTAAAAAGCTGCAGATCTTGGTGTTTTTAATGAGTTGAATACATTAAGCATAAAGAGTGTAACCCTGAAATCTCTTCTGGTTTTGTATGTATAAGCCAATTATACAATTATACCACTATTCTTGTTGCATGTTAAATTTTGTAAAAGCTTATTTTGAGTCTTCTGTGTTTTCTGTAACAGAAAGAAGAAAAAAAAGAAAAAAAAAAGCCAAAAGTGGTTCATACAATTCCCATAGTTCACTATCACTCAAGGAAATTGGTGCTATACACCTTTCAGTGCATGTTCATATAGACATATAGACATGCCACTCATACTCACAGTTTTTAAAACTTTATTAAGTATGCACATGAATTTAGGGTTATGTGACTAACATTTTGATTGACTAGGATATAAAAATGTTACCTCACAAAATTAGTTTTTATGGGAATCATAATTAGAATCATAGTAAGAGTGTGAAAGAGCAAATTGTTCTGCTCATTAGAAAGTCTGCCTGCAGAATTCTAATTTCACAATATTTATTGGCAGTGGTGGTGTAAGTATTGTGTGCAGCAGAAGGAGCTCAGCTTGACTGTTCAAATCCCAGATGGAACTTGGGCTGCTGGTGTTTGAAAAATTCTATATTTGAATTACAAATTCCTGCAAATGTTGATGCAGAAGAATAATCATGGAACAGGAAGAAATCAGAAAGCTGGAAAAGTAGAACTGATCTGAATATATTATCTTCCACTTTAGATGACGTTTCCTGACACTGCTGGTGTCTGACTAACAGCTCGAAATGTCAAATGAAGCACAATATGGCTTCTATACCCCAGGACAGGATGCTCATCAGGCAAGTTATTAGTCTAGAGAGTACTTCAATGCATATTAAGTCAAATTAAGACATGAAATACCATTTCTTATGTCAAAATCTTTGCACAAAAATCTTTAATAACATTTTCGTGGGCATTTAAAAAGAAGGAATTGACAGATTTCTGGAATACTGCTACACTTGCGTGTTTTTTGCTGTTCTTCAGCTGGCTGCCTCTGTTACCTTGCAGTTTTAAAGCTTTGGGGATGTAAGCTTTTGAAACTCTCTACTAGGATGCAAAGGTTATACCATCAGTTTACAGAAAACATCACACCTGCTACTCTGCACAGTTGGAAATAAACTCTGAAAAATTGATTTATTGAGAAGTTTTGAAAGAACAAATGAAAGTCTATGTCATTTTGCCATAGTTCTTTTAATGCATAAAACAAAAAGCAGAAGTGACTCTTCCTCTTGTATTATCTTTTGAGGAAGTGGAAGGAAGAAGTACATATTCAGTTTTATTGAATGAAAAAAATGCCACTCTGAGTATTGTTACAGTGGCTCTGAGAGTCTGCTGGCCTTAATGTCAGAGCAAATGCTGAGTGTTTTGTCTGGGGTTAACACTATGAGTAAAGGGAGACTGCAAAATACACAGAAGAGGGTTCAAAATCCTGAGAAAAATATACACAGAGACAGAGAGAGAAAGAGTGAAAAAAGAAAGAAAGAGGTACATAATGGGCAGGAAGAATGAATGAGTAAATGAGTATTATGAATATATTTAGGGAAAAACAAAGGAGAGGACTTGATAGGAAGATAGGAAACCACAAATTAAATATAAAGTATATAAAGACGAGGTGAAAAAGTTCTTACACACCTGAAAACAAGTAGTGCTTTGTAGAGTCCTTAAAAAATATAATGATAAATTATCAATGGAATCTCATAGTAGATCAGGGCATATAAGACTTTAAGTTAGCCTTTACTTTTGTATGCCTACTATCCATCCTGGCATAACATATACAAAAAACATCCAAAAATGTGCTGCCTGTCATGTGTGATCTACTTTTTTTAAAACCTGTTCCCATAGCAACATTGCTGTTGCATGGTAGCCTAGATATGTTATGCAAATTAAACATAAATTTGTATGTGTGCACATGCTTTTTCTTGCCTGAATAAACAGACACACACATTGTGTGGGTACTCACATGGCATAGTGTATGTTTTGGAGCCCAGGACACTTGGCTGGGATCTTTTCTCACCCAGATACAAATGTATGGTAGAACTTACTGATTTCAATTATACCAATAAGACCCCGAGACTAGAAAACCTAAAATTATAGATTAAGTTCATAATTAGCTCTATATTTTTAAAGGTTTCAAAACATGTTTTTGAAGAGAACAAATATTCCGTGGAAGTAGATGCAAACCTTAAATTCTGTCTGTTCTAAAGATTAACATTTAAATTGTGTATTTATGTTACATCTTGAATTAGGAATGTTGTGATAACCCAGTTGGAGCATGATGGATTTAAAAAGTACCAAGGCTCTAAACCACAGCATACTGGAGTGAAAACCAGGCCTAGCAATCTATGTGGTGAATTCCCAGAACCAGATGAAATGTGCAACATCAGCTGAGAGATTTTATTATTGCCTTTTTTTTTCTTTTAATCAGGTAACGATGAAAATATAAATGGTAGCATATATAATAATGATAAATGCAGTAATAACTGATCCAGAGCTTCAAAACAGTATTTCTCATGCCAATTTTATATGCAAATTTGCACAAATCATTTATCTCTGCACCCCTACCCTGCTTAGTCCAGTTGTGCATAATGACAATGGAACTCGAATGTCTTGTGACTGACTGTAGGTGAAAAGTGAACAAGTATTTTTCTACAAAGAGAAAAAGGGGAAGGACTCTCTGTTGACTCCAAAGGGAGCAGGATGACATGCAGTGTTTGTGTTCTATTATTTAAATGGTAAATAGAAGGGAAGCCATACGAGGAGCGGCTGAGGTCACTTGGCTTGTTCAGTGTGGAGAAGAGACTGAGGGCAGAGCTCATCGTGGGCTGCAGCTTCCTCAGGAGGGGCAGTGGAGGAGCAGCACCGATCTCTTCTTGCTGTGACAGGAGGGAAGGGCTGGAGCTGTGCCGGGGAGGAATTGGGGTGGATGTTAGGAAAAGGTTCTTCACCCAGAGCGTGCTTGAGCACTGGAACAGTGATCACAGCACTAAGCCTGGCAGAACTCGAGGAATATTTGGATGATGCTCTCAGACACAGGGTAGGAGTTTTGGGGTGTCCTGTGCAGGGCCAGCAGTTTGACTCTAGGATCCTTGTGGGTCCCTTCCAAGTCAGCATAATCTATAATTCCATTTTCATTTACAATTTAGTACATGAAAACCTGTCACTTAAATAATCTACCTCTGTTTTTAGCTGCATTAAGCACTTTAGAACTCTCTTGTTTCTTAGAAAGCAAGTCACACAGACTCAGATCAGATGGGTTGAGATGCTTATCTTGTATTACATGTTAATTTTACCTTTCTAAAAGTAAAAAGAAACTCCAGTGAATTCTAGAGTTGCATATCTAAGGGTTAGCAGATTTCTGCAGGGAGGCTCCTGCATGAATTCAGCCCTGATCTGACAGGCATGTGTTGCTATGGCAATGGAGATTATTGAGTGTGAACACACTGCTGCAGCCCAGTGACAAAGATGAAGGCTAATTTTTAAATTAATTTTTATTTTTAAATTAAGAGGGAAATTTTGTCAGTCAGCCTTAGGAACTCCATGTAAACTTCTAGAGTAAATTACGATGTTACTAACAACTTTATAACTTTACTTTCTATTCTGCAGCTGGTGTGCTTGCGGAGCATATTCACTCTAACAGAGAAAATGGAACATAACAGTTCTCCTAGTTTAGTTTCCAGCTGCAGAAGACAATAGTAGCACTTAACTATAGAAAATAATATTTAAAGCAAACATCAGTCTGTGTAAATATATTATTGTCTGCATATTCTAGCTATCTTCATCAATGCATTAGCTCTGCCAGAGCATCTTCTGGCAGTTACATAAGGAAAATTAGTCAGTTTGAAAAGTAATGCCTTAGTTTCCATGGAGCTCCTCTAGTTTTCATGGGCACGTTTGTAGGTTAGAACTATACTGTGGGTAGAAAAAGCACTGAAATAAATGGAGCACAGAAAGACAATGTAAAATATATTGAAGAAGAAAGAAATTACACAGTAAAGAATAATTAATATTAGGCACTACATAGGTAAGTACTTCTACAAGTTATCAGATCACCCTGAAAAGCACATAAATATTTTTCTCTTCTTAACATCTCTGGGTTTTAAAGAGTCAAAGACATTGCTCATTATTAGCAACATATAAATGAAACATTAGGAATTGCTGTAATGACTGGTTTGTAGATTTGTGTTTAGTTGGTGCTATGCTGTGCCCCATTATTTATGGGCTGGCCATCAGGTGTACGTTAAGAAAGCTTCCATAAGATTGTGGACTCATACATCTTGTTCTAACAATCCTGACTTAAAGGAGTAAATAAAATTCATCTTAAAATCTAATTTAAACCTACTCTCAGTTAGAAGCCATTCCCCCTTGTCCTTTGGCTAAGTATCTCAGTGAATGAGACACCCCCCACCCGAAAATACCAAATATCCACAAATACTGTAGAGCTCATCAGGAAAACAACTGAGAGTCAGCTCGATTAAAAAATAAAAATCAAAAATCTTCCCTTTAGCAGAGAATCACCATTTTTATAGTGGAATATGCAAAGCAGCAGTATTTTCATTAGCTTTGTAGATTGCAAGATGCCAGTTCTCAGTGCTCAGTAATCCTCGTCAAAAGGCAATTGTGTCTGACTGGACTTTTCAGTGGATTGACTGTCTCAGCCAGCATCATGCACCCAGCTGTGTTTGAACTGATCGAGTGTCCTCTGTAAATCTAATTATAAATATAAACAATATCTTCAAGGGCTCATTAGAAGGGTAATTACTAGTTTTGGAAACATCTCTAATGAAACCCTGCCAGTCTAGAACTGGAGTTAAAAGTCACAAGCTAATTTTAAAGCACAATAGAATAAGCCTCTGGACTAAATGTAGTTTTTTCAGGCAGAAGTTTTGCAAATTACCAGAAATAGAGACTTCAGTAATGAATTAGAAGCTGTGCTTTCTTCCACAGTTGACTTTCCAGGGCAAGTCTAACTTAAAGAACAGATTGATGGTAAATCTGAGGAGAGTTTTAAATGCAATAAACTCAGGTTTGAATTCTCTGTAAAAGAGAAATGTATAAACACACAAATTTAGAATCAAATGTGACCACTTAAAAATGCCATCTTTGGTCCATGGTACAACTACTGTCTGTCCAAGCAGCTGGCCCTGATGCTTTTGCTGCTCTAGAATCATGCAGACACTCACCTATTGTTCATTTTCTAGCCATGCAGTGCTAGAATCCAAACACTGCTATTTTTCTAGGAGAGCTTCTTAACCAATGAACATTTTGTTTGCCAACTCTGGGGCAGTTCAACACCTGGATGAACCAAACAGAAAAGTTGCATTTCTTGATGCATCCAGTGAAAGTCGGTATTGCAATATGTGCCATATCTCCCGTTTCATGTGAACAACAACACAATAGGACTTGTTTGTCTACAAAATATGAATGTCTTTAAATTCAAGTGTAGAATAATTGTGGTACATCTTTGGGAATCCTGGATAATAACTGACAACTTCAAGCTAGGTTTGGAACTTGCACTGGGATTTTGCATCTCAAATTTAAAAAGAAGAGGAAGTGGGAGTAAAGACAGGTTTGCATCAATAATATAGCACTTCTATTCAGCCTTGAAATAACCATGTAAAATAAGAGTGCTTAGGAGGTAAAAACTGGAACAAGTAATTGAATACATAAATAAAGAGTAAGGAGAATTTTTCAAGTGATTCACTACCTTCCTCTGTTCTGAAGTTTGCCCACCCACTCCTACATACCACCTCCTGTGGTGCAGGACATTTTAATGTAATGTGGGAGTTTAGCATACCAATTCCTACTGACTGCATTTGTGCATAGCTTCCCACACACCTTTTGAAATAGGGTGCCTTATTTAGAAAAGTAAATGAGTCTTATAGCTATGTCCCAAACTACAAGTGCAGTGGGTTGAAAATTACCCACTACATCTATTTTGAATTAATAGGCATTTCATAATTTTTAACTTTGCTACTGAGACAAGTTTGTGCACCAACTCTGAGCAGTTAGTAACAGAGAACAGTGGTCCTGCACTGAGGACTGGGAAACTGAAGATGCAGCATCTTGAAACAAAGACCATGCAGAGGGTTAAACCACAATACCACTGAAGTCAAATTTGCTCTGATGTTGACTCACTGCTTGCCTTGATGACACACGCAGAGCTTGGGAGAAAATGAGTTCTTTCTCTGCAACCAATTCATAACAGAATTATAGTAAGGATGACATGACAACAGCAAAGGAGTAATTAACAGCTTATCGGTAAAAGTTGTGACAAGTCTCAGGAGCTTTCAAGGATGTGCTCTGGGCTGCTTCAGTCAGTTTTGTGTCTTACAGGAAGCTCCAGAGCCTGCTCTTGTTTGCTGAAAGCAGCCAGAGCTTCCTAGTCTCTTTTGGTGCTGTTGTAATAAAACTGGTGGTATGTAAGAGCAGGTCTAACCCCTACTGCTCTTATTATTTATCACAACTTGATTCATTTCAGCAGAGAAAAATATGGCATTTCCTGTTTTCAACCTGCCACTTCTTTGTAAGCAAAAGTATTTTTATGGATCACGTGTTCGTACATTTCTGAAAACTCAGTCTGAACCTGACCTTTCTATTCATTAGTGAAACCAGACAAATCAGTTTAATTTCTCAATTTACTAATTGGAGTACAGGAAATAGAAACAAACAAAAAATAACAAATTAAATTGTTTACTCTATTGACCTGAAACATTCTGGAAAAAATTCTGACTGAACAGCATACACTTTGCATTTACAAAAGCCTTTCTGACAGGAGTGAGTGCATGGTATCTTACTCTATTCCATTAATGTATTTGACTTCTTAAGGGCCTGATGCTAGATATTTATTCCCAAGAACAGCCTTACATTAAGTATAAAATAACTTTTCAGGTAGATTTGATCTCAAATCCTGGTTGCTTCACTGTATAGAAATATGGTGATATTAAGCCTTAAGTATTACAAAAACTGTGTTTAGCTGAAAAACTACATAAAACTTTGAATATGTAAATATTTAACAGAGGCTAGAAGCAAAGGATCATATCTGCAGTATTTCTTATTGTGCACCTCTCTGTTTATTGCTTCTGAAAAAAACACTTGGTAGTAGTTGGTCACACTTGGGCATACATCCAACAGGTCATTATTCCATGACAAAATGGATTTATTTTATGGATTAACAAAATCTGGCAATTTTTAAAAATAAATTTGTTAAAACTCTCTCTAACTTTTGCCATGTACCAAACTATTTCCTTACCTAAATCCTATGAGTTAGCATCACAAAACGTATAAATTTTACTTTACAAATTGAATCCTTCTAGACTGATCATAAACATATGAATTAGGTAATAAGACTTGTCTTGTTCTACTGTTAAGCTGCAACAGAGAAAAATTCTTGTGTAAATTAGGTGATACTCCTGTTTTAGAGATGTATAGTATTGTCTTGTGTGTTTACCTCCATGTTTTAGTGGTAATAAATAAGTGATCCTCCTCAGAAAGGTAATAACAAAAACAGCTGGAAAAGGAATAACATGATGACCTTGAATTTATTGCACAGGCTGGTCTGAGCAGGGAGATGAAGGAAACTATGGTCTGTATTCTTAAAATGGAAGACATGAAAAAATGGCAAAATACAGTGAAACAACTCCTGAGCTAGGAACTGAGACATCTTCAGAGCTGAAGCCTAGAGACCAGAGCTGGGCAAGTCACTCACCATGAATAGTAGGGGTCTCTGAAACCTGCAGTGCTAAATGACTTCCAGCTAAGTGGATTAGAGAAAAGGAGCCAATGTTAATGTTTCTATCTCCACATGTAAATCCAGATCCTTTGCTGCTTCTCACAGGAAACATTCTCTTAAGAGACATGATCTATACGTGGATCCTGTGCAAATATTGGATAACTTCAGGATTCCCAGCCAGCCACAGTCTTTACTATTTAGCAATCCAACATCACACTCTTCTGGCCAGGGAGCCTTAAGTTAGCTCTTGCTATGTAGATTTTGATGTAGGATGCCAGTAACTGCAGTCCAGCTAGTTACATGTTTTTTCCTTCTCTCATGGAGTCTGAATTTTCCTTTTGCTTTGATGAAGTAGATTTTAAAAACAAACACAAAAACATCATAGCCCCGCAGACATCATTCTACCATCCCAGCCTCTCACTTCTTCCTGCTGCCTGACATTTCAGTTCTTTTTTCTGATTTCCTGATGCCCTTAAGCTTTGAGCCAAAATGCTATCTCTGTATAGGCATCCCTGCTAAGAAAACATGGGCTTCTTTAAGGTAATTTGCCATTATTGAAGCATTTGGTCTCTCTCCAAAAAGAGACTCTATGTAACACTTGATTGTCAACAATTTGCTTCTGTCTTTGTGTGGAAGATTTTCATGCTGTGTTTGGCTTTGGAAAGTTTATTTTTGCATTAGGTGCTGAGATTTAAGCATCATTTAAGCAAGGAAAAAAACTTGGGCTCAATGACAAAAGCCTGGTTGGAAAGGTTTGAATTGAAAGCAAGGAGGAAAGGGCTCATGTCACTGGATTAGGAGCCTAAGGAACTTTTTAATGAAATATTTGGTGGTTTTCTTATCTTTCATGTTCATAGAAAGGTTTGACTTAAAGATCATCTTGGACTAACTCCCCTGCAACAAACAGACATTCTACACTAAACTAAACAGGTTGCTCAAAGCCCCATCCAACCTGGCCTTAAACACTTCCTGGGATGGGGCATCCACAGCTTTCCTGGGCAAGCTCTGCCAGTGCCTCACCACTCTCTCAGTAAAGAATTTCTCTCTAATATTCAACATAAACCTACTGTCTTTCAGTTTGAAGTCATGTCCTATTTTAGGACTTGTCAAGTCATGTCCTATTTTAGCTCTGTTCTTCTTCATTGTATCATAGCCTGGCATAAAAGTACTAACGGACATAATAAAAACATGGAAAACGTGAGGCAATATATACTCACCAGTACATGAAAAAACAAGGATGTGCCTTCATAGGGGATAAATGACTTTGGAACTTAGAGTTAGTTCAGTAAGATGAGATTACTGACAAGGAATGTGTTATGCAGAAAATGCATCCATTCACACATGGCATTTTTCTCAAGTATTCTTTCCTCCATCCAAGAGTAGCACAGCTGCTTTGCCCTTACCCACTTGCAAATGATCTGCAGACTGAAGATGGTTTAATAACAAGAGAACAACTGTGGAGTTAAAGGTACATGATTAGATTTCACCTAAAGGAATTTGAACAATTTACCTATGTCTGAGTCAAACAGGGACAACAGTACTTCCTGCATCTAGAAGTACCACAAGAGCTCAAGGCTGAAGCAGTTACAACCAGAGTGAGGATTTCACACATATCACAGATTGTATCATTCTTTGCATTATGATTTTTACTCCTACTGAAACCTCTTTAACAATTCACTATACAATTTGTCCTTCCAGGCCTGAGCTGTGTAAAAAGGAGTGCTGATCAATCCACGCTTTGGTGCCTGCAGGGCACACTTTGGTCAGGTCATTGAAAGTATGTTCTCATTATGTGGATAGGCAAGGACTCCTTATTACTGCCCCCCTTGCCAGTGCTGTATCTCAGATCTGTTTACAGATTCCACTGTCATCTTTCATCCACACTGGTCACAATAGTATTTAGTCATGATAAGTATTTAATGAGATTTCCTATATTGTAATCTTGCCTCTTGTTTTTAATACAGGTACAAAGGCTCTGCTAGAATAGCTGAGATAACAGCAGTGTTCCTGGCTAATCTTAACCTGCCTAGAATCCTTCTTTGACTACCTCAGACATAACACAATCTCAAAAATACTAACAGTGATGAAAATATCTGTAGGCATAGTATTTTCATGCAGTCAAATTTACCATCTGTCTTGATGATTTTACTCACATAAGTTAACATTTTTAGTTATACACAGAATTGCAGTTTGGTCAATAAGTCTGCCTTCCCAGAAAGGTTACTAGATGTGAGTCAGCAGTTACAAGCAAAGTGAAAGCTTTCAGCAGTGCAGTAAGAAAACAGAGCTGACAACATCTGCAGCACTTTTTTCAAAACACATGATTCTCTTTTGTACATCATGGTACTATATACCAATCCACTCCATGTAGTTGTAATGTTCACCTTGTGCTTTATTCTGAGCACGTAAAGGGGAGCGAATATCTAATTCATGCCTTAGACTGTTTTACTCAAATTTGAATCAAGCTGGAGTTTCTTGCTTTTCACATCAGATAGAAAAAAAGCTCCTCCAGTAGCAGAGTCTGCATATGTACAATTGCTTCAGGACAGGAAACATTTTGTGTATATCAAACTCAGGTCTTAATTTCCCTGCAATTTTGTATCTCTCAGGTGAAATTAACACAGATGCCATTCCACAGTACCTAAAATCCCTCTGTAACTTATATACTACTGCCCTCTACTGCATATATATGTAACCATTAAAACAAACTTAACATCACTATTTTTAGTAAAATATTGCATATTTCTTGCATTTCCTGGGCTCATACTACATTCTGGTTTTGCCCAAAGGATGCTGATTTGGGAGCTAAATATTCCACTTAACTCATTTGTTGATCTGGATGACCACAAAGGACATTAGTCTTAAACCAAAGCAAACTATTAACCTAGACCTTCGGAGGAAAACCACAACTCCAGCAAGAGAAAAGTCAAAATAATTTCTCAAAACTGCAATCCCATCATTTATGAAATCATTTAAGATGGCACAGCAATAGCATCAGACAATCTGCAGCTGTAATTTTGTTATTTGAAGGTTGCACAAGCCATGCTAACTCCAGCGTTACATCTATACTCCAGCATTAGACCACAGGTGACTCTCTCATGGCTTTGCATCCCTCTCCCAGGCCTGTTACCATCCTGTCCTCCCAGCCTTCCCAGCTTCTTGCAAGAACTGGCACATGGCTTTAGTGCAGGACCCTCCCATATTACAGGGAGCTGGAAGAAGGTCACATTCCCCTTTTCCCTGCAATCATATGGGGTCATGAACCTTGAGGCAGGCATGAACAAGATCTGTACTGGGACAGTACAATAATGCATCTAGGGCACAGGGGTGAACAGCAGTCACTAACATGCAATTGGTATTACAGTCTTTATCATGTTAAAAAAACCCCAGATGCTCACAAAATCAATGTCTAGCATTACAGTTTCTTCAGAGCCACAATGTATTATCTAATTGGAAAAATATTGTTTTATACAACTACAAAACTGTATGGTCATCATGCATGAGTTTGTGGATCAGTTTGGAAACCAACAGTATAAAGGCAACTGCAGGCATTTAAAACACTTCACGACTGAGGAACTAATTTCAAAATAATTACCTGAGCAGAATTATAAGGCATCCTGAGAACTCTTTTTTAACACAAGACAAGCAAGTAAGATGCAAGAAAAAAGAAATTGAATAGTCTCAACCCCACATCTCCAGAAATTCAAGAACAATTAACAGTGAACTCCAAATGTACCAAAAGACAGTAGGTGCATTTGGGAGATTAAGCAAGAAGTAATTACTGTGAGAGACCAAGCATCTTGAGGGAAGAAAAACAGCACCAAGTTTTCATTTCCTCCGAGAACTGAGACAGCACATTATTCACAACAGGAGACAATCTGTATTAGATCAACTTTATTATATTATCAAATTTGACAATAAAATATTCAAAATCTATTGAACACATTCATACACAAGAACATATAAAATGCCAGGCCTCAGAATATGTTCTGTACAAAATACTGCTTAGTGTAGAGCAGCAAATTCACTGCCAAACATTCCCTGAATTTAAGAGGGCCTTGAACACACTGTGCTCCAGAACGACCTTGATACCAAACATTCCTTCCTTTGGTCTGCAAATCCTTTGCAATTATTGCTAGTTATTGAAGCTTTCTGTTTTTATACAGAATCACATAGTGACTCTGAACCTCTTCAGAAGTACTACAATGACAGCTGAAAGCTTCTTCAGCATTTTCTATACACATTGTCAAAAATAAACACATTTGGTCCTCAAGACTAGTTTTGGTTTCTGAAGAGATCCTGGAAGAATAAAACTAAGTAAAAGTTATGGAAAGAGACAATTAATGCTTTAGGTATAACAAAGATACATTAGTGAATTCAAACATTTCAGCTGTGCAGTGTGGCAAAGCACCTGAGTTAATCCTCTTATCAAAGTGCCACATTCTCCTTAAAGATTTTTTTCCAGACCTCTGTCCTCACAAGAATCAAGACAGCTCAATGCTCTAACAGTAATGCTCAGCACAGTCCCTGCAGAGGATCTGCTGCAGAGAGCAGCCACTCCTCACATGCAGAGTGCAATAATGCATTCACTTTTCAATGAGAACTGCATCCTAACATGCAAGAAACCGCAAATGAAAGGGCTGATGATCATTTGGTAGGGGGAAAAAAATATATATCCATAAAAACCCCACACTCTGGACATAAAACTACAGCCTGCAGATGCACCACATCCAATCAAAGAACACCAGAGGTGCTGTGCTTGCTGTCATACAGTACTTAGGACTCAGGTACACACATTTCTTTACTACAGCACAAAAAGGCTTTGTAGTGACAAACAACAGAACAAGCAAATAAAAACCTTGAAAAACCTTCAGCTTCATTTTACCACATCAAGTATCACAACTTAAAGGAGACACTCTAGGCCTTGTGTACTAATGGAAAACTGGTTTAGAAATCTTTAGGTTAAAAGATACAGCCAACTAATCCCAGAAACAGTACTAGGTTGCCAAAATTAGAAAAGAATAAGAGTTGTGCTTTTTTCTTCTTTTGGGTCACAAAAAGTGTATTTTAAAAGTACTAAAGAAAAAGAGGAAAAATAACAAGCATTTTTTGAATCATGTATTTTAGAATTTCAAACCACAAAAAAAACCCCTGCAGCTAAATTCTTGCTATGAGACTGAAAATGCTACTGATTAATGGGAAAGGGTCCAAATGAATCTTACAAATATTCTCCAGATCAGGTTAAGAATTGTTTACCTACATTATTTTCTCATTTTTCAGCAGCCCTTGATATCTATGTTGGTATCCTGCAACGTAGCCTCCAGCTCCACTCAATCCTGTGCTTATTAACAGGCATTCTCCTTCAGCAAGAAATACAGATTGTGATTAGCTGTTTTCTGTAATTTATTCCAATAGCCATTTATTCAAAAATTGAGTCAGACCAAGGAAGAGCTTTATCATCTTCATCAAGCAGTCTTGGAACACAATCCTGAAGCTTATCCAGCTGACAAGCCCTGCATAAAATAGATCACCTGGCAAAAGGGCTTTTTTTTTTTTCATTTCAACAATTAAACATTACAAAGACTGTGGGCAACTCCGTACTTACTCTGGAAAAGTCTAGGCAATATTGCTGCTGGACTGTAGGGTTCTGGGTAAGGGAGGACAAGATTAATGATCTATTTTAGAAACCAAGAAAATGTCTACACCCCCTCAACATAAGCACTAGGAAAAAATGCAAGGGGGAAATAAAGCTACATAAGGAAGTTAAAACCTAGTAAGATATTTCACTTGATGACCCTTGTTCAAGTTGTTTTGAATTAACAAGAGACTTCTGAATTAAAACTAAGGCCTTAAAACTACCTTCTGGCTCCATTCTACAATAGCAAGAGTTCAAGCCCATCCACATCTTATTGATATGTCCAAAGGCAGAAAACAATTTAGGCATGCTACCAAAAGAGTTAAAACTTTAGCCTTCAGACAAATTCAGCTTCTTAAATAATGAATGCTTAATAGTTTGATGAGTTTCTGAAACTTAAAATATTTTTCTTGGAGAACCTAGCATTTTGAAAGCATTCAAAGCTGTGTTTTCAGAAAACTAAGTGCAGTCTAACTGGGTGACTGGTTTTAAAGCAAGCAAGAGAATTTTTGAGTATAACTATTTCTCCAACAGGACTTCTGTAATCAAGGTGGTAAATATGATGGCCTTTAGGCCAGCACTTCTGTGGAGGTCAGAGTTGAAATTATTATTTTAACATTGAGTAGAACAACACTGTAGGAAATTACAGAATTGCATGTTCAGCTATCTATAGAAACATTTAAGGAACCATGTGTCCCAACTTCCTGAAACAGCAAAAATGAAACTTGTAATCTATAGGAAGTTACTTTTAGTCCTAAAGCAAAAAATTTATTTTCAGTGGAATGCAATGTTGATCTAATCACTGCTTAGTCAGGTAGCTGGATCAGAGCCAAAGTATTTGACTAAGAACAAGGTTTATACTCCATACAACATTATGCTGGCTTCCATTCCCCACTCCATTTCATTTTTCTTTGAATACTGCCCACCATCCACTATCATTTCCACTACAGGATGTTGCTTTCCACCCAGAAATGCAATTCCACACCTTATAGATTGTTTGTCAGTATTCAATTAGCTTTGATTTATGTGCTACTCCACACTGCTACAGTTATTACAGGCACCAACCAGTTTAGCTTCATTCCCTCATCGAGAAACAAAGCACAGACTGAGAATTCCTCAGACTCCAGACTGTATGTGATCAGGGATTCTAGAAGTTGATGAGCAAACAATTTCTTCTTTGTAAAATAACCCAGGAGGGCACCCAATAAAGAAGTTTCAAGTAATTCACACATCTACCTTTTTTCCCCTCAGGCTGTAATAAATAGAAGTCTGGATTACAACAATGGTAGCACAGTTCCAGGCAAACCTCTTCCCTATTTTACCTAATAGATATGCACATTTACAAACTAATCCACTGGGAACTGTGGATCAGAATATGCAAGACCCTTTAAAAAGCTTGCTGAGTTTGCCAAATATTTAGTACCATTCCCTTGGGCAGCCAAAACTGCCATCCTCCCTAGCCTTCCACTCCAAACCTGAAAAGACCACACAAAGGAACTCTGGGATCTATGGCTCCATGTGGTATGTGCAAGGGGCTGCACAATCTCCAAATAAAAGTCTGTATGACCATTAGACAACACCAGAGGCACCAAAATGCATATTTGACAAAGTTTGCAGAATGTGAAAATACCATGAAGCATCATAAACACAAATCAGAGACAAATGATCATTTAGACCACCAAGCAACTTGAACACAACCTTTTAAAAAAGCAAAATAAATAATTCAAATATCTAAATATCAAGGGATTAAAAGGCATTTCCCCATATTTAAGGGAAGGCATCACAGGTGAGGAAAAGAACTACACTTGTTGAAAATATTCAACACAAGGTTATGACAAATTAAAGAGCAGCTTTTTCACATAGGAGATAGTAGTATCATTGGACAGCATTTCAATGTGCTCGTTTCCTGGAAGCTCAAGCATCACCACTTGCTGTTTTTGCATGTTCACCCACCTTCTACATTGCAAGGCACTCTGTAAGTTCACTGTACCGTCCCCATCGCTGTAGAAAATCTTGGGTTCTTTGTCAGGGAAGCTTTCATAACGGAAAGAGTCGGGGGTTTCCACGCCAGTGCCGTACAGGCAGTGGATGCGCACGCCGGGCGGGGTCATGTCGTACACCAGGTGCTCTGTGTCCTGCCTCATCAGCCAGCCATCCTCAAAGTTAATGTCCCTGTAGAACTTCCAGTAATCCCGGAGTGTGTAGTTAGCTGTGGGTGTGCTTACAAACACCTTGTCTGGAGGCCACGTGTAGTTGTAGGGGAGCATCCAGTTTGTGGAAACTGCTGATCTCTGCTGGTCTCTGATCTTGAGTGAACTGATAACAGGGATTCTGTTGTTGTCACCTTAGGGAAAAAAGTGGAATTTCATTATCCATAAAGTACGACATCAATCTTAATCAGAAGCAATTACTAGCACTCATGGTGATAATGTGAGTTATAAGTTTGTTCCTCTGGCTTATAATGACAATTTAAAAAGTTTTTCCTCATTTATGAATGTCACACAAATTAACTTCTGTAAAATGACTTTTAATAACTTCCAAAATTTAAATATGAGTTGATGGAACAACTGAAACAAATGGCTTAAACTAACACATGACTAAGTGATTATTTATACGCATCTTCCTGCATATTTTAACAATTGTTCTTAATAAATATAGTGATCACTTAAAACAAAACCCTGAGACAGGCACGAGTTTATATTCCTTGTTTGTTTTCATTATCACAGTGGCTGTCACACATCGATTCTTTTGTCAACTGAACTTTGAATTTTGTTTTCCACTATTAGATCCAGGTGGTTACAGCATGTAGTGGTCCAGGTCAACCATGCCATAAAAATTGAAATGCTGCAACTGAAACCACTACTCCTGGAAAATATACTCTGGTGTTATTTCAATTCCATGGGGTGGCACTATTGCTTCAGCAAAAAGACACAACACAGAAATGCCATCTTTAGGAGAGCCATATGGAGACACTGCTAGTCTGAAACAGATAAAGAAAACTCAAATGCACAGCAAGAATCACAAAGGTGCTGAAAAATGGGTCTCATGATACTGTGTTGTGTGACCAGTTCACTGTGCACTCTCACCACTAAGCTACTGAACACTGCTTGGCAGTTTTCAGCAAAGAAAGCCCGAGTTCTGAACTAACAACGAAAGGAATGTGTACAAGATTTATTTCCAGTAGAATAACCAAACACAGAACCTGCCTATCCCAGCCTTCTCTTACAGAACTCTTACAAAGCGCTTCTCAAATCCTTTACTTTTCTCATAAGTAAAGAAGTACAGAATGGCCAATACCACATTTAAGCCAGCAGACACATCAGTCACAACAAAACATTAGGTGTAAGGAAGACACTGCTAACACTTCAAACTTTCAACATGTTAAAAATAGAAACAAACTTCTGTGAGCTTTGTGTCTTTGCCCGCTGTAGTGGGATCCAGCAAAGCTCATGCACAAGTGGCAGAAAGTATCACAAATCTCCAGAAAACAACTCTACCTGTGTACTGTTTACCACTTTGATAACACAGCTGTGGATCTGACAAGAAGTTCCTGGCATCACATATTATAAACACGAATGGGAGCAGAAAGAATGCATTCATAGAGTGCCTTGTCTTTCCTGCTGAAATGCAGTATTTTACTTTAAAACAACAATTCTTCAGCGCACTAACCCTGGTAACTTTAGAAACTCTTATATAGACTAATGCAGTCCAAGGGCTGATGGAGGTGCTTTACTACAGATATTTGAGACAGAAACAGCCTAAAACTGTACATTCTGATATTATGTTTGCCCACGTAACTTTCCCACGATTCTTAAATTTCTGCTCAAAACCACAGAAGTTTAGTACAACAGATAGACAGATTAAAGTATGTCTGACTACATTTTAGTAGAAATTTAGCTATTCATTATGCATTAGTAGAATTAGCCACTTTGCTTGAGATGCATTATAAAGCATACAAAAGGCAAGAAGCACAAAAGTTTAATCCAACAGAGATACGGGACTATGGATTTTATATAATTGTGTCATTTTATGAGGGTGATACTAACATGTTCACTTCTTGCCATTTCTGTAGCAAGCAAATATGTCAGACAAAGCCTGTGGGAAATGGGAAATCAATTTTTACAGTGGCATTTCAACAGCTTTAACAATATGTAAATTGGATGTTTGTATTGAGTCAAGTTTCCTAATTAGTAATGGAATAGTGCATTACTATTCAGAATCAAATGCCTTTCCTAAGCAAAGTATTCTTTGCTCTGTCCATGCATGGCTGGCTCTTGCTTTGTGTTTTGCATTTTGATGAAGTCCAATTTTTGATGTCAGCTTTGATTAGTAAGAAGACAGTAGATATCCAAAGCTAACAAGTCAGAAACAAGCCACAAAACCGAGCCGGAAACATCAAGAACTAAATGTCAAAGCACATGATGTAATTATGGTATCACATGATGGGGTAAGTGAACATCTTCCATCAGTCATTTTCAGTTACTTAGTGAAGTATATTATGCTGTTTTATTCAGTTCTTTTGATTTTTAGTCTCTGGCATATCCAGTGTGCTAAACCCAAGACCTCAAAGATTCACTTTCCTAATCTGTAGTGTTATAACTTTCACCTGACATTTACACTGTGGACACTAGTTCCCCACCATCTCTACAAATTTCCTTTAACGTTAACCTCAAGCAGCTGTGTGATCTTTAATCAAAGGAAACTGCTGAATGCCCTGGAGTCCTTGGTAGCTTTGCAATAGTGAACAGAGAGCAATGAGGCCGCAGGCAGAAGGGACAGAAAGAGAAGGTATCAGGCCAAACAGCAGACAACACAACAATCTGCTGAAAAGAGGTCAGGAGAGGTCAAGAACGGAGAAAGCTCCTGCTTACAGGATGTGAGAAATCTCAGTCCACCCCCACAAATATGAAAGATACCTGTTGGATTGAAAGGCTTGAAACATCAAGTTGCCATCACTTACAAAAAAGTATTTTTCCCTTCATGGTACCTTAAATTCTCATCCTGCAGTCTTACAGTCAACAGTGTCTTAAGTATTATGCACTACACACAAAACACAGGGCAAAGCCTCAAATTACCTACCTGAAGCCAGCACACGGAGAGTTTTAGCCACTCCTCCCCATGGAGCACCTAATGACACATAATCCTTGATGTACTTGTCTTTCCAATCCTGGGGCTGGCGGTTGAGGAAGTAGAGGGTGTACATATTCCCCATGCTGTGGGCAATCAGCACAACAGGGCTTCCATATTGCTCATACAGTGCCTCTATCATCTTACGAAGTGCCACAAAATAGTCTTCATTCTCATCTAAAAGATTACACAGTGATAGTTAATCATTGTGAATGCTGAGCTTTAAAAAAAAAAATAAGCTTGTAAGTAACCATGTTAACTCTGTGGAATTAATAATGCAGACCTTAGAAATTCCAATATTAAATTGGAGGGGTGGGGGTTTGGCATGCACATGCTTTGGTGAAACGGGTTTTTCTGTTGTTTTGTTCTGGTTTTAAGCAAGTTTTAAGTAGCAAGTTGTTTAAAGAAGAAAAAAAAAAACCAAAACCACAACACCGAGCTTGCATTTGCATCCAGGAGTACCCAGGCCCCAAAAACTAAACAAAATTAAGTTTTTAGATACAATTGCAAAGGACAGGAGAAGAGATTCAATACATTATTTGCTGGCTAGGAGAGTCAAAATTTTGTTAAAGTAACAATATATTACTTACTTGGTGCCTTTCTCCAGTCATAAGGTGCTCCTCTCACATCTTCATCACGTTTGTAGCCCCAATCTACTAAACTCTGCACCAACATATAAAAGTAACTTCCTGTAAATATCAGATAAGAGAGAAACAGAAGAGTAGCAAGGTTAGTGCAAGAAACAGCTGTCAGACACTACAGCAAAACAAAGTTCCAGAGGCATTATCTCTGACACCATACGTACACACTAAACCTGCAGTTTGCCTTTAACAATCTAGAATGCTGCACACATTTTAAACAAAATGAGTTATGCTTGCTATCTGCCAAAATTGAGAGAATATCACTACTGAAACTTCTTACTAGTTGGCTGACCTCTCAAACATTCTGGCAGCCTGTCTGGGTTTAAGTCAATTTTTTCAAAAATTGTCTTGGTTTAAGTTTTTTTGGCCAATGCACTAAACAATGTTATGGTTTTGACTTGTAATTAAAATATACTTATTTTCTGTTGTGAGACAGAACCAGGAGTAGAAGCAAGGCAGGCCTAAAACTTAATAGGGTATAAAAATAAATTTATTAACTACACAAAGGAAAAAAAAATCAGAATAAGATTGTTAGACTAATGTAGTATACACAAAGTGGACAAATTTTACTCAGCAGAGGAAAGTTTACCCTTGAACTGCAACATAGTTTGAGGGGTTTTCAGAGTCATAGCTTTTGTTGATTGCAAATTAATATCAGCTAGGGTATAACAGCTGCCCTGGACTTCACCAACATTTATTCTTGGAAACAAATGCTTATCATGTACCCCAGGGCAGAACTCTGGAAACTACCCCAAAACTATTTTTTCTCTCTGGGGTAGTGAACACTGGGGTACTAAAACTTAAGTAATTGAACATAAAGGTCTAATAACAAAAAGGGACACAGTTGCAGACTGCACATTGAAAGATGTTACTTACAACAAGGTTTGACACATAGGATTTCAGTATTACTAGGACTAAATGCATCCAACAACAGTGTCATAACATTCTACTGGACATCAGAGCCATATTTAAGTTTTGAGCAAGGGGAGAATTTAACCATAGCCCTATTCTACTTATAAGAGTGACGTAGTGCAGATCATTAAGCATATCACTACCTTTAAAGAACAGATCCATGCTATGCAGCATGTGAAGCTCAGCACACTACTGACTATTCAACTCCTCCAGTCTCCACCACAGCAAACAACTCACAAAAGCTTATCAAACTCAGTGTTTTCTGAAACATAACTTCTACAAAAGTACCAAACAAAAATCCCTGCAAACACATTAATGCAGAAATCTTTTGCAGCACAAATGAAATTATACAGTTATTCTGACACAAGCAAAATGCAGAGAGCCACACATCATGGTACTGTATCTCCCAATCCAATTAACCTATTCCTAAGGCCAAAGAACACCTTACTCAGAACCTGTGCTTTTATTTCAGTTCTGCTTGTCAAGCTTCTGTCACAGAATTTTCTACTCAACTTATCTCATTCTCAGAAAGCATCTGTCCTCAATATGCCTACTCAGATTTCATCCACCAAACTTAGATTCAATACAACACTAAGTGATAATATGGCATCTTCTTGTCTCAATCTATCAGGCCACACAACAAACAAAACAATACAATGCAATGCAAACTCTCAAAACCAAGTGAGCTCACAGAACTGTAATTTGAAATCACATTTCAGAAGCTTGTTGCATAAAGACAAACTAGAAAAACCCTCCAAGTGACAAAGCAGTCCAGGCACAGCTTGTACATACCAACACTCCTTTTACTTGGGTCAAGAAATTCCAAGGAAAACGTCTGCCCAAAACCTGGGACTCTGATATCCACTCCATCTGGTGGTTCTGTAATCTTACTTGTTCGATTGTATACCAGCCTGGGGAGGAGGGGAAGAAAAACAATGAAAAAAAAACATGAAACATGTTTTATTGCCACATGACAACCCTCAACTGCACTGGGTCTTACATTCTGAGTGCAGTACAAGAACTTTAAGTGCTGTTACTCAGAAGGAGGAAAAAACCCAACCCAAGCAGACATGATCAGAGTACTCTCATGGCTAAGAGGTTATACAATGCAAACAATTACTTTAATTACTTTAATGCTTTATGTGCAGAATCTAAGACTTTTGTCTCTGTCAAACTGAGCATATGGAAGTGTGACTGAACGTCACCTTTAAAATATAAGCTATGTTGTATAGTTCTATACCATTTAACCTTGCATTGCCACAAAATGGAAAAAAACTTATTAAGAGCATAGGAATGTGGCAGTAGGACATAAAATACCTATTAAATCAGATGTCCAAAATATTAACCTACCTAAAAATAAATAATTTCTGTTTAACTAGAAACACCCATACCAGCATAAGGGAACACTTTATTTCCTCATTAATAACAGCTGGCACCTCAGGAAACATATTGAGGTATTGAGTGTTGTGTAAATACTTTTCAAATCAACTTAGGATGTGAAGAATCTGGAGCACTGAGTAAGAAGTTTATTTCTTTAATTATCCCCATTATTATAGTTGGGGGTTGGTTTCTTTTTAGTACCATATCAATACAATTGTCATTTCTGAATGCAAATTTTTGCCCCTAGATGGAGCCTGAAAATCTAAATTGATGCACAAATCTCTTAACAAAAATCTCTCTAATCAATAAGGCATAGGACAAGACAAAACAGCCTTCTTTACAACAGCTCAGTACATTCATAAAAGAGCAACATCCCAACACAATAGTTTTTAATTGCACCAGCTAATTATTTATTGTTTCCATACATATATTCATATTATTTTTTCAGGAACACTAATAAAGCAGATTGAATTATGAAACAGCGTGAAAGCTTTAAATAAGGCAATTTTTAAAACCAAAATATTTCAGGTGGAACTTCCTGTGCATCAGTTTCTGCCCATTTCCTCTTTTCCTCCTTGAGATAAGGCCATAGAGGTGTCTAACAACCACTCAAACCTACATGGAGCCACTGGTAGAAGAAAAAGTGGAAGAGACTAAGAGAGCCTCTGCTCCTCATCAGCAATTGCAGCTACCTCAGATGCAACAGAGCCACATCTTCAGACTCATCCTGTTAGCCTACCCAGCAGAATTCCAAGTCATTTCTCTCACTCTCATTTCTTGAATAAGAAAAGGAATTTAAAGGCAGCCATTCTGCATGTCAGCCTAAGGAAAGGATGTAACTGCAAAGAGCAACATTTCTGATCTTACCTGATATTATCAATCCAGCAGTCAATGATGACAGGCAGAAGCAATTCTAGATTCAGCCAGAGTGTAAAATAATTGTCTGTCTTCTTAGAGCACAGATAGTGCACCACTGATGGCTTATCTAACTTTGCTTCCAACTGATTACCTAAGTCCCCTGGAACTGAAAAGTATAAAAAGGAGAGAGAGATATAAGAAGAAGACAGTTGAAGCATATAACATTTTCTATTGTAATATACACAGCTAAATACGGTAGCCCTTGTATACATTATCACGGCATCCAGAGACACCATTAGGTTTTGTAATTGGAGAAAAAAATACTACATAAGAAGAAGGTACTACGTATACATTTTCCACTGAAAATATTTATGTCTTTTCAAAGCTCTTAGCTGAGAAACCAACGTAGAATGAATCTGGATGAACAGCCCCTAACTAATTAATTAAGAGCAGACCATACAGGAGTATGTAAGGCCATGGATATAAAAAAAGATTGTCTAGGACACTACCAAACTTATGTGTCTTCAAGTACAAACTAAATCTTTCTGAAAGAACTTTTTTTTTCAGAGCGTAACAACTGCACAACCTTGTTCTCTTTAAATAGTTGCCTGCAAACTATCAATTTGACATTGGAAATGTAAGAACTAAAAGATCCATTTACATTATTTATCTTCCCTTCTTCACATAAGACCAGACTTTTACAACACAAGACACAGGTGGCTAACAATGTTAAAATGCAGTTTCATATTTTTACATTCAGGTTTTGACAACAGCTTTACTTTTTTTTTTCCCCCCTTTGGACACCTTACATCAGTAAGACTTAGAGGAAAGGCTCTTGAGTATTTGCACCTTCTTAAGGCATATACTAAATGCCAGTATTCCTTCAACTAAGGTTTATTCTCCATTATTTTTTAAACCCTAGATGAAAATGGGAATATCTTCCCAAATTAGAATTAGTCTTAACCAAACACTAAAAATTTTCAGCATCATGTTTTCAGAGAAACTTCTTACGTTCTGTTACCTTTAGTCATTTTTTCCTCGAGAACCAGAAAGGCAAAAGCTTTCCAGTAGCTGAAAAGCTTTCCTGTATTAGAAAAATTTAGAACTTGGCACTTCTTAAGGGTTCCCTCCATTCCTTTCAGGTCCACAAAGTCCCCTTTTTAGTGTGTGCTTGTCAATGTTTAGTTTTGAAGATTTTTAATGCAGGTCTACCCATACATTTGTTCCCTTGTATCCCCCAGTAAACTCTAATCAAAACAGTTTAAGTTCTATAATACATTGATACTTAGCAATGGTTTAAAGAATGAGATAATATCTTTTAGCAGAATGCCTAATTTAACTGCAAAACCAGATGTGCTTTTAGAAAAAACTTACTGCAGAACTGAAAAAGGCCAAAACTTCAGATAACCACACTCTTAAAACCTCCAACCACTGCAGGTTATGTCCCACCATGAGATGTACTTCAGGATTTCTCTATTAACTAGCTCTACTTTCTCATTAGGTTTTTAGGGGCTTTATTCTTGTCACCTTAAGTGAAACGTTAAAAGGCCCAGTAGCTGACCATGGTTTATTTTAGGTCATATTTCAAGGACTCTGATATACTGGAAAGCATAGTAAGGGAGATTACAGCATTGCATCACACCCTAGAAAGAGTTTACTGAAGTTCAGTCTTGTAACCTCACAAAATCCTACTTAGCAATTGCCTAGAAAACTAAGGCAACAACTTGTTCCAGTCTCGTGCTTCTGCTGTATCAGTGCTTTTAATTGGAAAAGGAACAGAATGTAATTCTATTTATATCAATCTTTCATGACTGGCCAGTTTCAGCAGCAGACCTGCCAAGGACAGAACAGGTTGATTTTGTCTTCAGTTTCAATGCAAAACAAAGAAGAGTGACATTTTGTTCTAGCCTAGAATCTCACTTCCTCAGGTAAAAATAAAGTTCTTCCAGCAAAGAAACCCTTCAAAGACTTAGACAAACACCTGGGGTATTAGAATTTGGAGAACTTGCTGAGGTTTCCAAACCACACTCGATCAATCACAAGCACTCCAGCTCAGAGTAGGGAAAACTCACAGCTGAAGAAGTTTCAGATTATAGTCAAGATACATCTATCAACAAAAGCACTGAAAGAAGGAAACTGCATAAAGTCTCACTTGGACTTAATGGAATGATCTTAGATTAACTGCAAATTTCATTTAGTTAAGATATTTTATCTTCAAGCCTGTGGAGGATAGAGGCTGTGCTCCTGTGTCCAATTCAGGACAGAAGATGAGAAACATGACATACTGATTTTCACTCAAGGGATGATAAGGGACAAGATGAAAAATGGCAATTTTTTCAATTCTAAACAAAATATAAGGGACAAGTTCTACCTGTGCAAAGATAAAAACTGTAGTTAAAAAACAAATTTTCATGCACAAGTATGATGCCAGTTTGTTTGTAAAGCAGGGATAAACAAAAATGTTTTTGTCATGTTTACATTTCCATACTAGCAGTGAAGCTGCTAATCGTTATCATTCACACCTTAGGGCTTTTTTTATTTTCTGAAGTATACTCTGCAAACTGAAGATGGTTCATGATGAACCTATACGAAAACACAAATTTTGGTTTTTGAGATTACAGAAAAAAACATGCAAGATCTTCAGTCCTCAACCCACCCAGTTTAACAGTGTTAATGATTTACATTTTGGCTGGAAAACTACTTAGTGGTTTTTTATAAGTAACAGGTTAAAAAATATCACACTGAAGATTAATTCTGTAGGTTAAGGACGTAGCTTTCCAAATTTTCTATGGTGGAATTCGAAAGCAGTAGAAAAACATGTTTCCCTTGGCTTTCAGACCAAACAGAGGATGTACTTGCAGGCAGAGTAACCTGTACGGAATTTTGCTCCTCATCCTCTCACCTACAAATATCTGCAGTTTCTAAGCCTTTTTGGTGAAGATATTCAAGAGAGTTCTTACTTTTTAAAGCCTGCAGACTGACCCCAAAATAACTTGTTTGTGAAATTCTGCAAAATACATCAGTACTAGTTAAGACCAGATGTCCAAGACAAGATCTTCAGCAGTACCCTGCTTCCCCAATTTGCAGCTTCCTCTGTTGATTTCAGAACAGCGACATTTGGAGAAATTAGATTTCTTATTCAGCAGAAAAATGTGTTTCCATAAGATTTTGTGTTCTATCAGTTCTAGCACATCCTCCTTTTTCACAAAGATGCTAATACATACAAAACTCACTCTAATACATCAGGAAGTCAAATTCACTTCCAGTATTTATAGTATCCTCAGCTAATTTTTTGGTCTCACGGTGCCCTGAGAAAATTAGTAGATCTCTCTCTGGGATGTGTTTTTATATGACTAAACTGTATGGAAAAGCACATTTAGAAACATTATTAGAGTTTAAGAGAGGTAACAGACCGTGAATTGGAGCAATTAGCTTTAGGAAAACTTCCTACTCCTCCCTATCACTATCCTTAAGTCCTAATGACAGATTCACAGTTCCCACCAAGAGACAATAAGCAAATTGCACTCTAAAAGTGACTTGCCTTAAGACTTCTCATAAAACAAAGAAAAAAGATCATTCAACAAGTGTCCAAATATGAGTATCCCAAGGGAAAAAAAAAAGTAGCTATTTAATAACAGCATGGGGACCCAAGACAGTTTTTTGTGCGGGGAAAAAGAAAAAAAAAAAAAAAAAAGAGGGCCAGCAGTTGGTACTTTTTTACTACTTTTATCTGAAATGCAAATGCCTTTGGGTATTTATCAACTATCGCAACTTTTTAACCAGTATTATTTCCTCAAGTAAGCGTTGTCTTTTTGGTTCTATAAATTCCTTCAAAATGGACCAATTTTCCAGGAAAATTAATTTTAAACTCTGACTCTAGGCCTCTGAGAAGAATGTCTTGAAGTAGCTCATAGACTCCCTGGACTGCCACAGAAAAAGGCCTTGTTTAAAATTAGGAACAAGAAAGCAAACAACATCTCACATGATACTTCCAGATACCTTGGATCACATGAGGCATAAACATTTAAATCACTCCTGACATCTAGCCAGCTGACCATACAAACATACACAACTCAGTAGCAGTCAGCAGGAATTCACAGGCAAAGCTCTTTTGCATGTAAATCAATTATTAACAAACTTCATTTAGGTGTCTTTCTAGAAAACTTTAGCCAAGTACCTAACAAATTGTTTGCAGAAGGTATCAGAACATTGATATAGTTATTGTGTTGAGTCAGCTCTAACAGGTGAAGAGTTCAGTGCATCTGACACTGATCTTATAAGGATGGGTTATCAGCTCCAAAAATGTCTAAGACACGAGATAGTATGCAGCGATTATCGATGGACTATATGAGAAAATGAAGGACAAAGAACAGCCACAAAAACTACTTGACACGAGCATTAAAGACAAGCCTGTTCAACATCACCAAACTGATAACAGAAGTGTAAAAAATTATAGTTCATCTAAATATAAAGCAAATACGCAGAAGTAAATACACAGAATATATGTAATATATATTTTTAGTAAATATTTTAATAGAGCAGAAGCATTCAGTGGATTATTTTGGTTCTTAAAGGAGATTTTCCTGTATGATTATATCATCCTGGCTAAATTGAACACACTTCTAAAAAGGCATAAAAACAAGTCAGCATCACGATTAGTCTCCTTTTCCCCCAAAACACTTGGGAAAGGAATCTGAGACAATCACCTTAGGTTTTAATGAGCATTGTGCTTTATATCAGGCCTTCGAGCAGGCTCTGCAAGTAAGGTTTTGACTTTCACCTGTGATATCACTATTGCATTAATACACCTCAATGCTTTTTTATTTAAACCTCAGAGAAAACTCAGCAATTGCACTGCAGTATTTTGCTGTCAGTTACTACTCGCAGCAATTTGGTCCCTGGTGTTGCTCTCTTGGTATGAACGAACATGAGCTCCAGGTAGAGTAGTTCCTGCTATTAAGGCACCTTGAGCATGCACAGACCAGGTTAAAAAACAACTTAATCCAAGTGGTGTGGTACCACTCACCATGTTCTTTGTGCCAACTCCTCCATTAAAGTAATTCAACTAAAAAATTAATAACTTCTTCCTCACCAGGTTATTTCCTCATGCTTTAGCAAGACAAAGGGCTCCACAAAGTGGCCAATAAACAGGTACAAGGAAAGCTGGGTGAGCACTAATGAGCTGCTAGACTGGCACAGCTAGTGGTTCCACAGAACCACCTTTCACACAAGCCAGTTGGGGACTCTCCAAATCTGAGAGCTGTTGCCACCACAACTATGGCCAAGAGTTACAAGGGTGTATTCATGCAGCTCAGCTGTTATCAGACATGAGATTCCTCAAAGCAGCAGTTTTGTCAGTACCTGGGCAGCAGAACAGAAGTTACCCATATATGAGCAACACCCCATATTTTGCAAGATTCTGCTCTAGTTCCCCCTCTGTTAATTGAGTAAGCGCAGAGTGCAACTGCAAAGTGGGGTCATTACACAAAAGGTTTGAGTGCAAGCTACACTGGGTCTTGTGACCATCCCCGGTCCAAAACACTTCTGAAGTGATCACTATGTTGACAACATTCCTTTAAACAGCACTTCTTCCTTTATTCCTTAAGATCAGGTGGCCAACTTGCCACACACAGAGTACGACCAAACTTAACTCCCCTTTCTACTAAGGTGTGTTGACCTCCAAAGAGATCAAGAGTGAGTGTTTTGATCATGAGAATCTGTTTACTGTAAGATAAAAATTTTTTTAAAAACTGAACTTACATGAGAAGTTAGAAGTCTAGATGCCAGTCTGATAAATCAGGAGGATTAACTCTGTATTCCCACCTTGTACGGGCTCCAAATTCATCTCAAGTTTGTATAATGCAGCCTTACACCTCTGAATCTATTTCATTTGTGTATCCAAGTGATGTGGGTTTTTCTCCCTTCCTCCAAACACCAGTGATGAGCCAGCACTTAGAATGCTTCCCTAAATGAGTCTTCTAAGCCCTTCCATCATCCTCATCACAGTAATTCCTAAAAAGCTTACTTTGACATGCCACATGTGCAAGAAGGATGAGGACTGGGGAGCAAAAAATCCAGCAAATTTGAAAATGCAGAGACTGACTGGAACACTAAGAGATGCAAGTTCTGCATCATTTGATGAAAATTCACTGTAATGGCAAGAAAGTCCGTTGTAAAGCACACTGGATGAACATATGCTCAGCCACACAGTATTTACTGGAATGTCTCTTAAGGAAATGTAGGTCAGCCACAGTTCTTAAAATCATCCTTAGGGAACATATATACTTACAGTAGATCCATCAGTAGTAAATTCACACTTCTACAATCAGTAACTCCTTCTCTCAATTGCTTTTAAATCTTTGATTCTTTCCCAGATAGAGTTCAATATTGGATCAGCAACTAAAATATCTCTGTCATCAAGAAGCTTGCACTGGAGCAAGTGCCAAGGCCTATTGCTACATCCCAGCACTAGAGTGGAAAGATGGCATGAAAGATTGTTTCTAGCCTCCCCAGACAGAATTCAAAGAATTTTTCCTGTTTCAACTCCTGCCTCTCAGGACATCCTTCTGCAGTTTCTACTTCCAAACCCACAGCTTATCAGTCAGTTCCACAGCGTTTTAGGAACTGTGGATTTGTACACAACGTTCCCTGAGATAACAAGAACATTGTTTTAAATACAGTTTTAGAGTCTGCCCTTCTAAGTCAGAAGTTTGTAATAGTAGTAACAAAGTCACCATCAGAGCCTAAATTATTATCAAGAAGTGTAGCTTGAACTGAACATACCACTGATAACCCTTTTCCTCGTATTTTCCCCATCTTCTTAGTTTTTCTTCCCCTGTGACCATCAAGGTTAATCAACAATAAGAACATGCAGCATGCTGAATATATTCACAGGACTGACTACTGACATTATTGTCACCAAACGCACTTGCTGTCTTGGAATGCATAAGAATTACAGTTTCAGCAGACAAGTTATTAAACTTTTAAAATTTATTTATGTCTTCTTAACAACAGATACAAAAAGCAACTAACAATTATTACTTTTTAACTATTATACTAATATCTTCTGCATATTCATTACAAACTACATTGTGTTAACAGGTGAAACCACAGGCCAGTAGCAAAGACTTGTTCTTCATGCTATATGATGAAATAAGCCTATTTTTTTTTTTAATTTTGTAATTTAACTGCTGGAACACCCAATCACTCCTCTTTCCATATCTGAGTCCAACCTCTTCCACCAAAGGTTCATAGAGAGGAAAGACTTAAGCAGGGATGCTCTGGAGTTACTTAATGAGCTCGAAGCATATTAAAACGAGCCTTGTCTGTCCCCCACCCACTGCCAGGCCAAGGCAGCCCCAGCCTGGACCTCCGGCCGCTGTGCCAGGCCGGGCCAGGCCAGGCCAAGCTGCCGGGGCGGCTGCGGAGCCGCGGCTCGGTGCGGGCTCTGCGGCCCCGGTGCCCGCGGAGCCCGGGCACTGCCGGCGGCGGGCGGGGCGCGCTCCCCGCGGCC